>OY796890.1:10287352-10811352 GCA_963680785.1 Diplosoma virens | reverse complement strand
TTCACATTGTATTATGCACGAAACAAAACTGAGGACGAAGGTTTATTGTTGTGATATTGTGCAATCGATGACGTAGTGTTTTCTCAAACGCTTCTAATCTTAATCAGCGCCTTCTGCTCGAACAATTATTGGACACGCGCATCTCCAAGCATAATTGTTACAAGTTAAATATGCGCCTTTATTTTGGTTCATCAGTCAGTTCAAAGTTATCAAGCTACTACAGCAAACGAACTAAAAGCATTCTATTTCAATACGGTTGTTTATTGGCTAAGTGATTTTTGTGAATATTAATTATTGTTATTTGATAAACCTGTGTACTTGCGCCATTCTGTTGTGTCCGTGGGAAAGACACTTTACGGCACTTTCCCCTGCTTGGTGGTCTTGACAAGCAGTTCTAAATTGCAGTAATATCTCTACTAAATTACTAGCGGACAGCAATATCTTGGCATCTCCGGAAGCAGGTCGGGGTAATTGGTTACCCTATGTATAGCGCCTCCGTCGCTTTCCTGCGAGTCAGGAGGATAAATATAGAGATAAAAATAAAATAAAAAATGTGTATTCGTGCAAAGATACAACATTTATACTGTATCTTCACGACACCAGACTGCTGCTTTGTCCCTACCAGATGCTGGCAGTCGATGGCGTTGAGAAAACCCGAATTTCGTCATCGCAAAACGCTGCACTTCATATTCTTTTAGGCACACGATCTGTGCATAGTGACTGAAATAAATCAATTATTTGTTCCCGGGTGTCACAGGTGCTATTTGATAAAAGAGCAAGATGTCATTTATGCAATATGCATATACAAACGGAAACATCAACGCCGGTTTTGGCTGGCGATTTTCACTGAAGTATGGAAGGCAGGATAATTACAAAGGGCTTTTTTACTGACCATGGAAACAAAAATGAAAGTAGCACCGGAAAACGATTGCTTAAGATTCTATTTAAAGTTTGTTCACGAAAGCACACCCGAAGCTTGAACTGTTGAATAGTTTTCCCGCACCAGGCATAACTAGTCTCTCCTGGTATGCATCTTGTAATCCAACAAGCATGTACGTTAATAATTTCTCAAAATAAATTAAAAAGATAAATTTTATAGTTTGACAAAAAGATTTGATCGTGGAAGACAACATAGGAGCCAAGTGGCTCACTTTGAAAAACACTGTGTTAGACCACAAGTGCATTATAATTTTAAAGCTGGGAAATTTTTCAACAAATAGGAAAAAATTATCTACGTCAAGTTAAAGTGCAAAAGTTGTTTGGACTGAGTACCGAACGCTTATTTTTCCAATTTTAAGACGTTGTTTTTCATGAAATAGCCACCCTGACCGACATTGTGTTATTAAGTTTTGTACTGTATGAAGCATTATCTACAATATGAAAAGCTTGTTTCATGCGGTTGATGTGGTTTCTACCGAGGTAGTTAAATCAAATTGGTTCTGTTTTGTTGCAGTCGGAACGCAGTTGCCAAACAACAAAAAGCATCTACCTGTCATCCTATTAAATCGATACCAGGAAACAACTAAACTCTAGTACACACAACGAAAACATTGTTTTGTCGCTGTCGTTTTTTTTTATCAGTTACTTAATTGTATGGTTGTCGTAGTAGATGACATTAAGAAGCAGTTCGTTTCGCCGAGCCATTTTGCACTGTTATGTTGTCCGACGCTTTTTTCTCATTTTATATCTTGCGATGGAGGCGCTAATACATAGGGCAAGCAATTACCCCAACTTGCTTTCGGAGATGCCAAGATATTACTGTCCAATTGAACTTTATAGAGATTTGACTGAAATTTAGAACTGCTTGACAAGACCACCAAACAGGAGAAAGTGTCGTAAAGTGTCTTTCCCAAGGACACAACAGAATGGCGCGAGTAGATTTTGAACACAAACCTTGTCGATCACAATCCCGGCGCTCTAACCACTCCAACACACTGCCGACATGCTAATTATGATGCAATAGCAAAACGCTCGTATAATAGTTTGGAAATTTGAAGCATTATTAGGCAAATCACGAAAAATGCGAAGTTAGATTCATGAAAAATTCGGATATACCTTCCTCTCTCTTCGGTAAATTTTTATTTGGCCTTCCATTATGATCTGTGTATTGTTGATCGATTCAAAATTAACAAAAGAAAAATCATTAACGTTGAAGTTCTGAAAATTAACATTATTGTGATGCAAACAACAAGACAATCAACATCAACTTCAGCGATAGATTTCTATCAATTAGTAAAAGGATCAGAGGACTAGTTTTCTTGTTGTAAACTGTAATCTTGAATAGTTTTTTATTAAAATAAAACAGAAATTCTGTGTTCAGTGGCAAGTGCCGGTCTCTCGGCAAATTAACAGCATTCACTCTTTTTTGAAGATCCTTAAGGCTATTTAAAATCTACAAAAAGTTCGAATCTTCTTTTATTCTAAAAACAAAACATTTTGCAAAAAATAAAGGCGAAAGCATAACATAAATAAACACATCTGTGCAAAGCTTTATACTTGCATAAAAATGCACCTTCGGTGAAAACGACAAAAAGGAACTAAAAATTAGTAACACAGTGTTAGCTACAGTGCATAAGCAACACTCGGTTGAGATGGCTTAGGATGCGAAATATGAAACTTTTACATGTGTAAGGCTTTTCTATTACAGTAACGTAAAGGTAATATGGCTTTTCACACCATGGACGAAATGCGCAGAGACGATAAAGACACGTTCAATCTGAAGGAAGTCGAAAGCATTGAAATGCATACACACGACGAGCTTTCTCATTAGCGGTAGCCGTCATCTTAAAGCAAAGATCAATCACAGCAAGCATACACGGTCGCTTATTTGGTAGTTGTTCGTTCCAACAGTCGCTAATGCTTTGAATAAACAGAAGGGAAATTCCCTTCGGCGGCGGAATTAGGAACGTTGTTGCTCGGAGATGGGCTCTGTAAAAAAATGAACAAAAAAACGCTATACCAAAACGGGTTCCGTAAGACAGTCGTCATTTTCATGATTGGCAAAAAGCTCTCATCTTACCCGGTCAGGTTTGGAATGAGCCAAACTAGCGACATCTAGCGACGGCATTCCAGATAAAATCTTGCTTTTTGTTTTTTTTACTTTTGCTCCTGATTAAATAAAAAAATTGCTTTAAAAAAGTATTTCTTTCGGACACGTATTCCAAAGTGTACTCATTAAGATGAAAAGTGCGATTTATTGTTGTTAAAAGCAAGTTTGAGGAAGCACTGCTAACCATAGATCGTGAACCTTCTCACCTTCTAATATCCCGTATTTTAAAGGGGAAAAGTCCTGTGCGTTGATCTTTCGACCCAGATCTGGTAGCCGGGTAATTTGAGATTCAGTTTTAAACTCCCTAAATATATGAAGTTAGTAGAGCCTTATCTAAAAATATCAAAGTTTTTTCAATTCGATTTTACCAACCAGGATTCTTCTTTGCATTAAATCATGTCGAAAAGCTTTTAAAACCCTTTTGTTGAAATAAAAAGATTTTCCAAAAAGTTCTGTATTTTTTTCACGAGATGCAGATCCAATTAACACCATCTCAAAATAGTTTTTTTCCAAAATAAATTTTAAAATAGAAAAAAATTTAAAAATGAAAAAGACAATAGGACAAAGAGCATTTTTTGTCCAAATTTAATTTCAAGACATTATCTTGAGGTCGGCGCTGGATTATTTATGTTTTTGACAAAACAGCACTTTTTGATTAATCATGGGTCTATGCATATGAACACATTTTTATAAAACCCAACAAGAAAGGGCCGCAGGGCATAGCTCAGAGTAAGCCCCGTGGTTTTACAAAGGGCAAAAGAGAATCTTTTCTGATTATTCTAATACGGTTTTCTGCTTAAAAAACTCTTACGTTCTTACTTCGGTACGTCTGACGCAGACACCTAATTTTTAGAATCTTGATTTTGAGCTTTTACCGATAATTACTATCGATCACAACAGAAAATATCGAAATAGGATCATTTAGGGGCTACATCAAAAGATTGCTACTGATGATGATGGCGGGCTTACCCGACCCATTCCTAGGGGTGAGGGCGCGGATCAACTCCGCAGAGTCCCAGTAACCAAACAACCCTTAAAGACGAGATTAGATCCAGGATAGTGAAGGGGTGGCCAAAGATGGCCAGGCGTAGAGGGTCAAGGGCAGGGCAGTCTAGTGCGAGATGGAAAAATATCCTGTGATTCCGAACCACAGCTGCCGCATAAAGAAGTCTCGGCTCGAGCAATCCTGTGGAGGTATGTAGCAAGAAGGGTGCTGTGTCCGTTGCAGCGTAAACGAGAAGGGGCACAGGGACCGAAGTGAGGAAGAGTAAGCTTCTCAGAGGACATTTAGTACAGTTAATATGAATCTCTGGTCATCCCTTCCCCGATCGGCCCAAACAATGATGTCGCTGTGTAAAGAGGATAAACAGATGCGATAAAGCGGGTTCATTGCGGAGGTAAAGAGGCTCGTTAGAGATGATATGAAATAAGGTATTGGAAAAGCGAAGACCAGGGTGATTTAGGAGAGCATGGGGTTAGAGGTTCGCGGAGTAATTGAAGGTTGGGGGTGAGGTTATAAAATCTAGAAAAGCATCTCTATGATTTCTTCTTGAGATGGGAACGAGAATTATAATGGGCAAGCGAGACTAGAAGAAAGAATGAAGGTAGTCTTAGAAGAGAGATTGATGAGTGAAAGTGACACGTAGTGGGGGGGAAGTGCTTCTAGGTATAAGAAAGGAATTGGAGTGGATGACAGACAAACTGTGATAATTCTACAGGAGGATCTGTGCATTCTCCTTACGGAAGTGATATGGGTGGGAGACGAGAAAAGAAACCATCCTAGGGAATCTTGGGTGAGAATGGGACGAGTTAAGATTTTACATGAGATATAAAAAGATTCTTCAAAGGGACCCCAGAAAGCTGAGGCAATAGAGCGAAATCGGTTGTGAAACTTCTTCCGTAAAGATAGAACATGATGTTTGAAAGAGAGGGTTCGAGATTATACAGAGAAGGTCAGATTTGAGTTAAAGCATAGTGGGGTGTTGAGAGTGATTCTTACCTGATTGCTCTTTCGTCATGATTATAATTTCGACTCTGCAACAAACAGAAAACAAGATAATAACAATTTAAAAGCAAAAAGCTTTATTGATTAACAAAAGCAATACCTACCTCCTCGAGTTAAGAACCACTAATACAGCATAACAGAATCGGTGACATTAAACGTGCGACACAACACACAGTAAATTGGCCAAAACGACTCGTGATCGAAAGCATGTGAGTTCACAACGCGGGTTGCTCATGCGCTTTTATAAATATACGAAGCAGTATGAAAATGTAGCCATCTGTTGAGGCAGATACCTGAATATGTTAGATGCGCCGAATACGAATATTCGTACTAAAGAAAACAATTAACTAAGCCGGCGGCTTTGCCTTTGCCTACGTCGGCGTTTCTCAACCTTTTGTGACCTTTCGCGGTTTGACGTTTTTATAATTTCTAAACAGCCTGCGACCTCCCCCCTTTCACTCTGTCTGCTGTAATCAATTTTTAAAATATTCCATGAAGTATCGTTGCTGCCCCATAAAAATACTTGGCAACCCTTAAAGGGGTCGCGCCCCCAGGTTGGGAAACGTAGGCCCTAGGTCTACCCGAAACGAAACGAAAGAAACGACCAGTCCAAATGTAGACGATTTCCGATTAATACATTTCTATTTTATCACAAACTTTTATGTTCGGAAACGAAACGTGGCAAGCGCAGCGAAAATATAAGGTACGTCAGCACATTTATCTCGGTTGCCAAGACAACGGGAGACGGCATGACTTACTTTTCCCTTCGATTTATGCGACTTCTCACGAGTCTTCAGCAAATCCTCGGAGTTCCTTTGCATCTTCGGATCAGGGCTAAAGCAGGAAACAAATTTGTAATTTTAAGTGCGAAACAAGACTTTTTCAAAGAGTTAGAAACAGCCGATAAAAATGAAGCTAAGAAACGCAAATTGCTGAAAATCACAGGATGTGTTATTGTTGTAATACCGAATGAGGATTTTATGCATCTATTTCTATTTTAGGTAGTTGAAAAGAAAACATTGTAATAAACGAAGTCACATTTTTTCAGCTAGCATCATCATGTAATACCATTGCGTAACGAAATAAATAAAATAATAAATATCTTCAGTAATAAGGCGAGCGGAAATGAGTTCCGCATAAAAAAATATAGGCTGAGTTAGACTGTACAGTGGTTTAATTCTAAAATAAACTAGCATAAAATTTTAGTCTAATACCAAGAAAAAATATGATTACTTTCTAAAATTTTGATTCCATATTCTTTTTAAAAAAACAAAAAAATGCTGATTATTTTGCAACTTATTTTAATCAGAGAAAAAAGTTAAAAGTCTTATATTTATCAAATTCCACAAAGTTTTACACAGACAAGTTTATAACAACGTCTTCACATTATGTTCTCCTGACAAACAGAATATACATCAGGGGCGTTAAACTAAGGGCAACCAGCAAACACCTCACCCGAACCACCTTTCGGAGATATTGGTTAAAATGACCTTTTTTTGGTTTTTAGTCATTATACAATGGTGATGATGATGATAGTGATACGATTGCAATTTAGAGCTGCTTGTTAAGATTGCCAAGTAGAGCAAGCCACATACTGGCATAAAACTAAAATAAGCAAAAAGTGCTCGTTTTTGCGACACCATTTGTGACGTCATGGCAAACAAAGCGAATGCGCTTCTAGAACTGTAAAGTTCAAGACATCCTTTGATCAAGCCCGAAAGTTCGAGAATTTTTGGTTCGTGATCGTCGACGACGGCTACGATTCAAGCACAAATGCCAACATCGCCATATCGAAATGGCGGACGATCGAATTTTCTAGCAGACGCGTCGATTTATACACATCCCGACTCCGGTAGGCGGCGCCTCACTTTTTCACGGTGTTTTCTAACGACGACTGAAGACTATTCGATCTTTCATCCAAAGCAGCAGAAGACCATAGAGGAAGGTTACTTAGCTTGTCGTCCCGCACATGACGATGGTACGACGTCGTGGTTGGACCAGGGTGAATACTCGAACCTGTGTGAACATAAAGAGAAAATTCTTTATAGAGTTTTAGTTAAAAAACTGAAGATAAAAGTTTGGAATGTCAATGTCTAGCTTGTATCAGTAAGATAAAGATAATATTTGTTAATGGAAATACTACGAAAATGCTCTGAAACCGAAATACGCTCGTAAATGTTGATGTTATTGGTTTGGACTATCAGGTGTTCATCTGGATAGCAAAAGTTATTGTATAGTATTCATACCAATAAAGTAATATAATATTCACCTAAATAACAAAAATTCAACATTTGGCGGACAGTATAATAAAAAAGTTTGTCTCGACAAAAATCATTAATATTATCTACTCTTCAAAGAATTAAAATCAAACAATATTTTTAAAAATCAGTCAGATTTTTAATAAAGCCTTAAGGATCTTCAAAAAAGAGTGAATGCTGTTAATTTGCCGAGACCGGTATTTGTCACTGAACACAGAATTTCTATTTTATTTTAATAAAAAACTATTCAAGATTACAGGTTACAACAAGAAAACTAGTCCTCTGATCCTTTTACTAATTGATAGAAATCTATCGCTGAAGTTGATGTTGATTGTCTTGTTGTTTGCATCACAATAATGTTAATTTTCAGAACTTCAACGTTAATGATTTTTCTTTTGTTAATTTTGAATCGATCAACAATACACAGATCATAATGGAAGGCCAATAAAAATTTACCGAAGAGAGAGGAAGGTATATCCGAATTTTTCATGAATCTAACTTCGCATTTTTCGTGATTTGCCTGATAATGCTTCAAATTTCCAAACTATTATAAGAGCGTTTTGCTATTGCATCATAATTAGCATGTCGGCAGTGTGTTGGAGTGGTTAGAGCGCCGGGATTGTGATCGACAAGGTTTGTGTTCAAAATCTACTCGCGCCATTCTGTTGTGTCCTTGGGAAAGACACTTTACGACACTTTCTCCTGTTTGGTGGTCTTGTCAAGCAGTTCTAAATTCCAGTCTTATCTTTATAAAACTAAAAAATCAAAATAAAAAATTTCAACCAGACAGCAATATCTTGGCATCTCCGGAAGCAGGCCGGAGTAATTGCTTGGCCTATATATTTTTGCAAAATAATTCAAAAGCGGCGATGTCTCTAAATTTTGTTTTCCGCAACACAAAAAACGTCATAATTGCACATTGTGACGAGTTGAAAAAACTTTATGAAGCAGCTTTAAATTAGATCTAAGGATCTACTTTACCTGTCGTGACCCCAGATGTAACCCCAGTCAAGTGAGACTGCAAAGGAGGAGTAACATGGGACTTCCTGAGGGCGGGATGGGAAATGGAAGTAGTTCCGGACATTGACATCATCATCTTCTCAAAGTGAGACGTCTTATCGGGGTACATCGCTCGATCAAACGAACTCTAAATGATCAAGGTTGCGTATTACGCATGACGCAAAATCGGCTCTTATGTATTACGCATTACCTAAAAATCGGTACAATTGTGAGCCATTGTTGACTATTTAAAAGTTTTGCTAAGTGAGTTTTCCATTACTGCCTGCAAACGCTAAGGCAATTTCGGTAACACGATGAGAGCGTGTTACGCGTTTTCTAGTGCATTTCACTTTTTTTTAGACTTAACAAACATGCTGAACCAGGTAAAAAACCGAATTTCTTTATAGCAACGATTCTAAGCAGGTCATTTCAAATTGACTTTTTACATTGCGAATTCAAACCTGTGGAGAAGAGTCGTTCAACTTCATTGTCACGTGTTTCTTCGTCTTTTCATTGGTTCTGCAAAAAAAGTCATTCGCACGATATACACGGGAGTGGTTGTTTTTAAAAAGAATTAATCTAGTTGAACGAGGCGTAGCGAGGGGCGATTTCGTCGTAATTGCGTGAGATCGCGAAGCTTCGCACGAACAAGACGCACCTAAGTACGGCGCGAATGCAAATTCGCTCGCTCGCTCGCCTGCCCATAGAGATTGTTCAGTGTTTACACTAAGCTCAATAACAATCACAACAAAGTAGCCATAACACTCGACAGCGTGCAAGCTCTCTTCTCACGAGGGACCGATGTGAAAAGGCGATGAACTGTTCTGGCGTAAGCGATTTATCACCCAGAGTTCATGCGCGAAACTAAATAAGCTTTTCATTGAGATCGCTTCATACGACGAAGGCTACATGAGTTGGCGGTACATACTGTATAACCGCTAATTGCGCCTGAACAACTGGGTCCAATTAGGCCGGCTCGAGAATCGAACTCACATCTTCAGCGCCTGAGGCAGGAGCACTAACCACTAGCCTGCCAGGCGATTTGCATTGCACAAAGTCAATAAAATTAATTCAGGTAGATGAAAGTGTTTTTTAGAAATCATACAAAACAAATTTTGAATTTCAATGGGGGTTACTTCAACGTAAACATTACTTAGAAATTACAATTGATTCTTTCCCGTGTTTTCAAGCGAAAAATGACATAACAAATAAATTGCGATATAGAAGTCGTGTACATTCTTCAACGAAAGAGAAACTCAAGCGCTAGTGTGAACTGTCCACAACGCGGCTGATTCGGCAGGAGCGCCGTGTTGACGGCAAACAAGATCAATACCGTGGCGGTTCGAAACCTACTCTCGTCTTTCTGTTGTGTTCTTGGGGAAAAAAACTTCCTGGAATTTTTTTCTTCTTGGTGGTCTTAGCGATAAGGCTGCGTTGGTATGGACACGTAAAAAGGAGAGAAGAAGACTACTTGAGGAAAAGGATGATGGAGATGGCAGTGCCAGGCAGAAGAAAAAGAGGAAGGCCAAGGAGAAGGTGGATGGATTTGGTGAGAGAAGACATACAAAGAGTTGGAGCTAGGGAAGGAGACGAAGTAGACCGAGTGAAATGGAGATTACTGTCGCGCTGTGGCGACCCCGAATAGGGAAAAGCCGAAAGAAGAAGAAGGTCTTAGCGAGCGCTTTAAATTCTTTATAAAAATTAAAAAATAAAAAATCCGAATATTTCAAGCGGACTGCAATATCTTCGCGTTTCCGAAAAGAGAATGGGTGATTGCTTAACCCCTTCGACGTTGTCCTGCCAGTGAGAAGGATAAATAGAAAACAATGATCATGATGAACTGATTCGTGTTTTCGGTTCGAACGTCACCAAGACTATCAATTGTTTACCTCTAATAACCCAGCCTTATAAATCGCTAGCAGACAATAAGCAAGCACATGAAATTACTAACTTGTATATTGACGAGGGATTGGAGGAAGCAGTGGGTTTGTGAGAGTGGTGGAGGGGTGAAGACGAAGTGGAAGACCCGGTTGTGTTTAGTTCGGGAGAAGAATTTTTGGGAGTATCTTGACTCGATATAGGAGGAATAGATTGTCGGCTTGGACTTTCGGAAGACTTCGGAGATTTTCGGAAAGATTCTTTACGGAAGATCTTCGAATCGGACGACGCGACGACACCAATCTTAAAGTTGATTAAACTTTCTGCATTTTGACCAGAAAAGCCATCTCTGCCCGAACCTTCAGAATTCTTCTCCTTGACCACAACAGTGTCCGAAGAGACCTTGGAGATCAAAGAGTTTTTTGACTTCGAACTCTTAGCCTCGGGGCTTGCCTGCATGCGCTGCTCCTGCGCTTCATTCGCGGTCGTGTCGCGTCGCGTCGGCGGCCGCTTTGTTTTTTCACTTTTGACCTTGTCGTTACCGGACGAATTCGCGGCGCCGTCGCGCGACGCAGGCGTCGATTCCGGTCGCAGTTCTTCAGTGCTTTTCTTCTTGGTGATTTGCGGCGCGTTGTCGACGGTTGGGTCTTTGAACGAAATCAGGTTCTGATCTTTCAACGAGCTCTTCGAAATGCTTGGTCTCGGCGTGTTTGGGTCACTCTTGACAGGATCCACATCCGGGAGATTTCGGTTCGGGGATCCGCTGGTCGATTTTGACTCCTGATATATAATCTAAGACTAAGAAGGTGGGCCACAAAGGTTTCTTAAATGCGGCTGGTTGCTTAGGTTAGTTTCGTCAGCGAAGCTTCCAGAAGGGGATGAATTTTTATACAAATTGCAATTATTGCAATTATTTTTATACAAAACCTTAATTTAACAGTAAATTCTATAGTTAGTCTTCTTGATAAATCGCTGTAATTAGGCAAGATTTTGATAAAAATTGTTAAGACTGCTACCTGACTCTGATCGGCGTCTTTAGGCGGGGCTTTTGATTCGTTTCCAGAAGTGCTGGTGTTCTTTAAAATCGATTTCGGCGGGCTTTCTTTCAGTGGAAGAGAAGGGTCGCGCTTTTTTTGGGAGTTGCTAGTTTCTTGCTTTTTGGGAGAATTACCCTACAGAATTTTAACATTTAACCGCTAGTACGAGCGGGATACTGTGCTGTCTCCACTAGCAGAAGTGAATTTCCAATGTTTTAAAAAACAACGAATCTTTTTGAAATGATACAGGACAATGATCTTTACACCAATAATACGGCAGACTTAACGAAAGACTTACTTTTAAGCTTTTTTGATCGGGAGATTTTTTGGTTGTTTTATTCGCGTGGTCGGAACTCTGATTTTCCAATCCGTTGTTGGCGATAATTTCCTAAAATTTAAAACACATAAAACATTTAGAAAAAAGTTTGGAAAGGACAGTGGTTTGAAAAAAACCTTTATTTTCTTTTTCTTTCTTTCTCTCTCTTGCTCTTTTTCTTTGTTCGACTCCTTTCTAGCGAGCATGTTGTTGGCGGCGTCTTTCAAAATCCGAGCTCGTAACTCGGGAATTATCTAAATTAAAATTTAATTAGCCACTTTACTTCTTGGTTTATCTGATTTGAAAAAATACTGAAACTAGAACGAGAAATTTTGCAAGAATATTGTAGTAAAGCAAAAGTTCAAGTTTTCGGATCAGTTTAATCCCGTTTTAAATCGCTTTGTTATGGATTTATAAAATATATAAAATAGTTTTGATTGTTTTCAAGAGAAAAGCAAGTTTGCAAAATATTTTCTTGTTTAGGGATGCTAACAAGTGGTTCTGCTTGTTTAACAAGTATTATTTTTAGCGTTTATGAAAGAAGATTGATTAAATGGATTCTTTGAATTCTGTCATTGTGTTAAACCCCTAAACTAATATAGAAATTTTTTATAACTAGTTAAGATTTAGGTGAACTTAGCTTCGGCGTAAAAACACAGTGATTATCTTACAATTAGTTTTCATAACAGAGATTTTTCTAACTAGTGCACCGTGGGAATTCCAAAGAGGCTGATTTCCGCTGCCACTTTGGTAAATCGCTTGTAGAATAAGCGCCACGAAACGAAGGTTTATTGTATTTCTTTCCCGAAATCTATCTTTGATAGGCAATCATTACAGTAAACTGATAAAAACACTATTTAAAACTGATCGTGTCTCTCGATGATTATCTAGTTTACGGTCTCGTGGAATGAAAATGCTTAAAAATTGTCGTTCAATATCAACAACAGTCATCGTGAACTTTCAACTTGTTTAGCCACGTATGTTTCGAAAAAATTTTTCCCGTCAAAATATTGATTAGTTTGACATACTGAGGATACGACTTGAATTATCATATTATCATATTTATTGTCTTCTTGATTTGTAGGACAACGGAGGCGTTAAACTCAAAGCAACTGTCAAGCAATTATCCTAGTTTACTTTCGGAAATAGTGAAATGCTAAATCTTTTACAAATACCAAAATAATTTGTTTATTATTTTTTAAGCCGTTATATGACTGTAATTTAGAATTGCTTGACAAAACTATCACATACAGAAAAGAATTTCCCATGGCAGCATTCTGAATAAGAAAGGGGTTAAACCCATAACATCTCAATCATAATCATAATTAAATGAAGGTCAATGCAAGTAAAATAACTGACTTTTTCTTCAAAGTTGTCCTTCTTGAAGAACTCGTGCCTCAGCAACATAGATGAGGAGGGGCGGTCGTTTGGGTCTAGACGAAGACATTGCTGAGAGACAAAGCAAGAGTTAATTCAAGGTTAAGATAAAGTATTACAAGCCATCAAATTGGCGGCGAATTTTAAAATGTTTCAAATATTTTTCCATGAACTTAAATCGTAGAAATCGCAAAAATTACTATTGAAACTATGTGTTGATCGTGCTG
Organism: Diplosoma virens; assembly: GCA_963680785.1. NCBI lineage: Eukaryota > Metazoa > Chordata > Ascidiacea > Aplousobranchia > Didemnidae > Diplosoma > Diplosoma virens. The sequence goes on along the minus strand of OY796890.1, from coordinate 10,798,206 downwards.
TAACTTCTTTAAAATGTCAATATTCTTTAAACGATGGAACGTTGTGATTCAGTTTTACGATCATTCACGAGCGACAAACAGAATCAATAAAAGCTCTGGCAGTTGAATTTAATTACAATAAAAATCTAGTTGCCACAGATACGGAGAAAAAGCCTTGTTACGAACGGCTTTTAGTTTTTATCAATACAGTAATCTACCTCTGGGTACCGCTTGTTTTGGAAACAAACCTTTATTTCTACCATATCATACACGATTCAGACGGGAAAATACCTACGAGCGGGAGCAGCCGAAGTAGATTTTTTCAGATTTAAAGGTCGAATGAATTTAAATGAAGCAAACAATGAAAAATAAAAAAAAATATAAAACTAAAAAGCACGAAATGGTTTCGGAAAATGACAATAATGCTCAGCACCTTCATTAAATCTAAAACTTCTGATGAAAATTTGGGAAATTTCTTCTCCAGAGGTTCGACATCCCGCACGTCGGGCAACCTCATCCCGGCAAACAACGGATTTCTTTGAAAAATTTCGCGATGCCTCGGACAGAGATTGCCTTGAAAATTCATAAAGCAAATCAAAAGCAAACGAACTCATTATGGGAAAAGTTGCCACTTAATATTTAACTTTCGCCATGGCAATTTTTATTGCAGACGGTTTGACAGCACAAGTGGCGTCATTTTAGGATTAAACCATTTAGTTTACTTTTTTCAGCAAATAGACTCGATTAGGTAAAGGCAATCTATTGTCAAATCACAATGCTTGTTTTTTCATTTGAACGCCAATATATTGACGCAAGTATTGATAGTAAGTCTATTTGAGAATCTTGAGTAATTTGATGTCCGCTTTCTTTCAAAAATATGTGGGTATATTACTGCAGCTTCTAATTTTTATGGCACATTTCACATAACACTAAACATAAAAACGGCAATTTTCCGAATAAGGCTACTTGTCTAAGTAATTCTTTTTCTAAGAGAGTTGTTGAGTACGACTAACATATAAATACCATAGATTATTGTGTAGCAGCTTTACTATCATTTACAAAAAAAAAAAAAAAAAAATTAAGCTTTTGCCCAAGAATGATTTAACTTGTCGCAAAAATATAAAAACCTTTTCCATTTAGTAAACATTTGTAAAAATCGCGTTTATCGAACAATTTCTCTTTAATGGTGACAACATCATGAATTACATTGTATTGTGATGTTAGTTACCAAGCTTAGAACAATCCCTGAAACAGGCAAGCCAATCTGAGACAGAGCCAAACAAAAGATCAAGTTACAAGATTTAGTCAGATAACAATGTCACGCTTTATGACAGAAAAACCGACCGTCGTACTAAATGGAATGTTAATTACAAAATACAGTCGGTTAAAAAAAACTGAAAAGCAAGAATTAATCGATAAACAGGTAATCCACAGCTATTTCGCTCTATTTTTGTCGACTAATTACGCTAACCCAAGCTTTCACACAATATAAACAATTCCGTTTTTGGTTAGTTAACTGACCATACCACAAGGCATTTGTAAGTTTTTTTTTGTTTTACCAACAGAATAATTATGAAATCACACCAATTTATTTTAAAAAACTTACAAGAACAACATGATTCGTAAATAGTTTGGTCAGTTTTTTTGGCTATAATATAGGTTTTAACAACATTTTATTAATTTCTACACAAAGTTTTTGAGTTTACAAAAAAAAAAAAACTTTACATGGTTATTTAATAACATGCAAAAAAGGTAAAATCATGCAAACAACACAAATAAGGCTAATTGAAATAAATTGAACATAACTTACCAAAACATTTAATGATATGGTACAGTTGATCAATATCAGAATCACCAGGAAATAAGGGGTCACCAGTCAGCATTTCAGTAATTAAGCAACCCACGGCCCATATATCCACGGGTCTAATACATGCAAAAATGTAAAAACAAAAGCTTGAACATAATTATAACATGCATTCATGCAAGTATGAAAACAAAAACGAAGCTGCAAAACAAAACAAAATCTTTTTTTGGTACAAAAATGATGGAATGAAAAATGAATAAGAATCAAGGAGATAATTGTATCTTAAATCCAACTTACCAACATACTTTAAAATTCTACTAAGTTGATCTAAGTCTGACTTTCCAGGAAATAAAGGTTCTCCCAAAAGCATTTCACCAACTAAGCAGCCTATTGCCCAAATGTCAATTGCTCTGTGCAAATAACCAAATGCTAACTGTGCTATAAAACTTGCTAGGTTAATACATGTTTTATTTTTCTCTCATGGCATTACTATTTTGTTCTGTAATTGTACAAACAACCACAATTTAAAACCTAAAGATAAACTTACTTGATTTTCTGAACGCTATCATAAATTGCTACAACCATTTAAAACTTAATCTGACTTGATTTTAAAAAAAAATTCTTTTAAATTAATGGTTTGTTTTATTTTACAATTAATGTTTTTGCTAAGAATCATAAGTCTTACTAGGAGATTACAGATATAATAGCTGTAAAAACTGATTAAGTTGAAAAACTTCATTTATAACAAGTAGCAGTAAATAAATAAATAAAGATAGATTGAGATGAATTCAAAAAAAGTAAATCAGGAATGTCTGATGCCATAATTTGAGTTTTGTAATTAAGTAAATTATTTAAATTCAAATTTTACATACATACAACCCATGGGATTTTTTTGTTGGCACATTGTTAATATTTACTTAAAGCAATTAAAATGCTTTAATATTTTTTAATTCAAATCAGCAAATTTAAAACTTTAATTATGCAATTTTAATTGTTATGAAACGGCAATTTTGGTTAAAAAAACTTTAGCAAAAACAAAAAACATTTCATCAACAACTAATTAAGTAATAACAAAAACCCAACAAGAAAAAATGGGTTCTTACACACAAATCATTATTACCATACCATATCTTTTCATTATAAAACATACCTTCCATATTTTGTGTCACCAACAAGCAGTTCAGGAGCCCTGTACCATCTAGTAGCAACATAATCTGTGTAAACTTCACCAGGAGTTGCTAAAGTTCGAGCAAAACCAAAATCACATAACTTTATTACACCAGTTCTTGAATTAAGAATATTTTCAGGTTTGATATCACGATGAATAATCTGCAAGTTTTCCAGTACAAATAATAAATTTAATTCTATGAACAAATAATAGAAGTATAAAAATTTAGTCTCAAAAATAACAATTAAAACTGTAAAAATTAGATCTAAATTTTAAAACATTAAATAAATTTGAATAGCAAAAATATAGTTTCTGTACTAGTATTGTGCAAATAATAATTGTACCCAAAAGCATATAAAAAGGTTGAAAATTTGATAAACACTTACATTATGGCTGTGGCAAAATTCCACACCACGTAAAACTTGCCATAGTATTTTTCGAACAGACATTTCACTTAATCCATTAGGATATTTTTCAAGATCATCTAGTACTGTATGATCAACAAATTCAAAAACAAGGTATAATCGTTTGCGACGACGAAAAACTTCAATTAAATTAACAAGATTCTCATGACGTAGTTTCTGAAAACAAAATGGTATAGATTGGAAATTTGTTTGAATTAAATTCACAAATATCAATTCTAATGATTTTTATTTAATATTGGTATATTGATAGTTTTATAGTTGAATGGATCAATTAATTCCTCCTCATTATTCATCTATTATTTATTTATCTTCATGAATGATGTAAAACTTGAAATAACCATTAAGTGTTTACACCCTGCTTTTGGAGATGCAAAGTATTACTATTCCATTCTAAGTTTTAAACTTTTTACCTTATTTTGATATAATTATGTGACTATCTTTTGGAGCTGTTTGTATAAACTTCCATGCAAGGAAAAGTGATGAAATTTTTCTTTTACAAGAATACAACAAAATATAAAAAAGTAAGAGTTGAATTAAAACCATGTAAATTTCAGTCACCATCAAAACCATGCTTTAAACAACTTGGCCACACTGCCAATTGTCATCTCAATAGCATTAAAAAGATATAGCTCATATAAAATACATTCTAGCTTTCATATAGGTAATAAGTTAATATCTTGGTCCATGAGAATTGCGTGACAAATTCTCATGGACCAAGACATTAAGGGCTTTAAATTATTGCTTTAAATTATTTACTTGAGTCACCAATCTATTTTTAGAAAAATATTTTAGAGCCTGTTTTCCAATCTTCAAAAATAGATTGAATAAATAATATACGAGTAAATACACAAAAAATAATTTGAGAAGTTTGTGATAAATAGTCTCATCGAAACATCGCCTTGTTTAAGTTTAAGTTAAATGTCAGTTAGGTTAATTTTTAGGAGTTCAAAGCATATATGGTAATAAATTTAAACCAAATTGATTCTTTGACACTGACTCATTTTTCAATTTTTTAGGTACATGCTTAAGTTTCATTACACTAAATAAAACTTATAATTTTGTAACTGGTAGAATACCTGATCAGGTATTCTAAAAAAATTATCCTATGAATATTAAGATTTATTTATTTACACAGAAAAAACCACAACTATACTTTTTACACCAGACCCAGCTGAATATGGCACAACTCTATGACCTAAATTAAATAATCAAACACTACCCAATAGGGTTGTGGAATTGGGAGTCACATGTTTTAAGGAGGAGTAGGAGTGATGTTTTAGATTTAATGAAATCGGAGTTGCTTTTTTAAGACTTGGTGGAGTCAGAGTTGTTCTTATAAGTGTGCTGGAGCAGAGTCAAGAATTGGAGTTATTTTTTAGGTGTTCTAGAGTTGGAGATGAGAATTGTTTTTGTTTTTGGAGCCTTTGTTTTATGCTAAATTAGACCTTGACAGTTTTGGAAGAGAGCTGATTTTTCAGACATACTGGAGTCAGAGTCAGAACTTGAAAATTTTAAACAGCTAAAGTCAGAGTCAAAGTTGGAGTTGGAATCATAAAACTTTAAATAGCTGGAGTTGGAGTCAGAGCTGACATCAAAAAATTTAGCATAAGTGGAATCAGAGTTGGAAAAAATTTCTCTATCTTCACAACCCTGCTATCCACAATAAAACAAGTACAAATTCTTGGTATGACTCTAGATCCAAAACTAACACTTTTACACTACATGAATTTTACCATCACTAAAGCAAAACAAAAAATTAACATCCTAAAAGCACTAACTTTCACCAAATGAGCTAAACAAAAAGGAATTAATCATTTCTAGCTGCCACTTGTTCACTTTGAAATATGCAAACACCATATGGAGTCCTATGATATTAAACACAAACATCAAGAGACTCCAAACCATTTAGAACACAGCTTTGCAAATTGCCATTGGCTGCACACAAGAAACAAACAAACAAACACTCAACAGCTACATGATGAAACCAGTGTCCCCAATGGGCATTCATCTCAAGCTTAATGCTACTCAATTTAAACAACTGACTCAAACACAAAAACACCCTTTATATCATCTTTATGCACACCCAAAAACCACCCAGAAACATGAAAGCCACAATCTTCATAACAATGACTACACTATCATTATCATATCAGATCCAGACATAACACCTGAGGAATGTAAAAAAAACTCATGGACATTCACACTACCATCACCTCACCACACTGCAGTTCCAGAAAAAATAACTTGACAGCCTATGAAATTTATTCATCAGAACAAACATTACCATGTCACATTTGTACAAAACCAACACGGATCTGGCCAACAAAGCACCATAGGCTGTCTCTTAAGTTACCTTCATACAGTAAACCCTGATACTTACACACCAAAATGCCCCTTATGCTTAACACTCACACATGAAAATAATCACCTTTTAACTGTAGCCAAGTAGCAATACAACACCACAGCACTAATCTCTAAAAAAGCTTTTGAATCAGCAGAGGTAATCCAAGAGCAAGAGTCTAAATTGGCTACTTTGAAATGTTAAGGAAGGGCTTTTGCAAAAAATTCTTGGAGAAGAGGCAAGAACAACAACAATGACTATTTTGAATGATTAGAAAATAATTTATTTATAATAAACTATTTATCACAATGATTTAAAAACTGCAACAAGTTTATAAAGAACATAATAACAATTTATAAATAAATTTACACTTTGCTCCAGCTTAAATACCACAATAGTTTTAATGCATAACTTACTCACAATTTGATAAATATTAAGCATAAAGCACATTAACTTACACGAAGCATTCGCACTTCTCTCATAGCAATTTTTTTAACCATTTTATCATCTTCACTTTCTAGAAATTTTTTGATTGCCACAATTTGACCTGTTTCTTTGTGTTTGCACTTCATGACCATACCATAAGACCCTTCACCAACCATACCCAAATTATCATATTTCTCCATATCTTCTTGGTAAATTAAAGTTTATTTAATTATCATTTTTTCAGGAAAAATAGTTTATAAATTGAAGTAATGAAGTATAGGAAATGTAAGAGAAATGGAAGTAAATGGTCTATAATAATGTATTACACACACACTAATTCATCAGCATTAGTCATAAAAAACTTGATAGTCTAAAAAGAATATCTTTGGTTTTATGGCAAGCAAGAAATTTACTATAAAAAGATGAGTATAGGGAATCACTCCTAACTCTGCCACTGCTTTAATGAATATAACCAAAATCAAAAGTGATTTTGGTTATATTCATTAAAGCAGTGGCAGAGTTAGGAGTGATTCCCTATACTCATCTTTTTATAGTAAAAAGAATATGTTTCAAAAAGTAATTATACCAAAATTAAAATAAAACTAAATAACAATTAAAGTTTAAAACTAGTTAAAGATAAAGAACATTATACTAACTTTGTGTAAAAAATTTTTTTCAAACAAATATTTGAAATTGTGGTTAATATTAACTATTCTTAAGAGTTTTAAAGCTTGGATCATTAAAATTAAAATTTTGGGTCTCTTTAAGAAGAGATCATAGCTGTTGTTTATCAGTGAAAGTAACCCAGAATCCCCCCTACAGCCCTAGGAGGCAATTTAAAAAAGAAATCAAGAGAAAAAAATCTCTCAAGAAACAATAATAAACACAGGGAGATTTCAGGTTAGTTTCCCTGACAAAAATTGCTCATGATCACTTATTAAAGAGACCCAAAACTTTTATGTTAAAAGTAATAATTATTTTATAACTTTATTTTATTATTTTATTAAATTAATACAAGTAATAATTATTTTAATACAAAAATAAAATTATTTTATTTTTGTTTTATTCAAGTTTTTATTTAAGTTATTTTTATATTTATCTTGTTTTAATCTTATAATTCCAAAATGGCAGAATATGGAAGATATATAAGTATGTTTCAAGAAGATAAAATTATGGATTTGATCAAATATTTACAGGACAAGAATCTTTTACCAAGACAAAGAGCTTGTGTTAACTGCAATGATCACCCCATGAATATTCAGAAATTCAGAGATTCTCCTGATGGCATAACATTTCACTGTACAAAGTGCAAATCTCGTATATCGTTGCGAAAGAACACTTTTTTTGAAAAAAGCAAGCTATCTCTTGGTAAAATCATGCAATTGATGTTACATTGGTTAAGTGACATTGAGGTGACCATGGCAGCAGCTTTTTCAGAGGTGTCTAAAGTTTCAGCTATTCAGTGGTATACCTACTTTAGGGACATCACATTGTGGAAGTTGGTGCATATCGAGGATAAACTTGGTGGCCCAGGGAATGTTGTAGAGATTGATAAGAGTCTCAGGTTTAAAAAGAAGCATAATGTAGGTCATCATGTTGATCAGCGATGGGTTTTCGGAATGTATGATACGGACAGAAAGAATGGCTACTTACAATACGTCCAGCAACGTGATGAAGCAACCTTAGTACCTATAATTCAAGAGTGGATTCTTCCTGGAACAATCATTCACAGCGATGGATGGCAGGCCTATGCTAACCTTGGTAACTTGGGTTATATTCATCAAGTTGTGAACCATAATCAGAACTTTGTGGATCCTGTGACTGGAGTTTGAGTTATTATTACCCATGTTAGTGAATGTTATCCTTTGTAATATGAATTAAATCTTATTAAACTTGAATGAAAAGTTCTTTAAAAAATGTGCCATTCGGAATTATTTTATTTTTGTTATTTTAAATTATTTTTACAAGGGGGGTCCGTATTCTTTACCTACGCCTGGAAAAATTCTATGAAAAGGCAATATTCAAAGCAAATTATGTGTTTTGTCATTAGAAAAAAAATAAAAACAAATGCATTTGTTCAAATGCAGTGATTTTAAAAGAAATGAATATTTCTAACCACATTTTTCTGTCTTATAATATTATTTATCTTTTCTAATGCAACTCTAAAGTTTTATCGAAGACTATCCGTATGTCCAGTAATTTATTTCATCTTTAAGTTAATTCTCTTGACTCGCAGGGAAGCGACGGAGGCGCTAATACATAGGATAAGCAATTAACCCAACCTGCTTCCGGAGACACCAAGATATTGCTGTCCCCTTGAAATTTAAGAGATATGATTTTAATTTAGAACGGCTTGCCAAGACAACCAAGCAGAAGAAAGTGTCGTAAAGTGTTTTTCCCAAGGACACAACAGAACGGCAAGAGTAGGTTTTGAACCCAGACCATGTCAATCACAGAAATGACAACTAACAAACAACATTCAATTTAACCCGAATTATCCCAATGACTACATTTGTAGTCATTTGTAGTCATTATTTTAAATGCATTTTCTAACTAAAAATAACTGTTTTTTTTAGTATTTTAGATTATGAATAGCTTTGAGATATATAAAAGTTGTAAAATATCTTTACAAACACTGTTTTAAGTTGTGCCATAGAATTGTACAGCCTATCAAAGTTTTTAGTTTTTAGTTTTTTAGTTCTACCCTTGGGTTAATATGGGTTAAGACCACATTTCCAACTGTACTCGCTGACTAGAAGCAAAATTCACACAACAAAATCTAGATTACATGACTTTAGCTTTTTTACAACTTGAGAAAATAACTGTGCATCACTAGTTTACAGATTTTCACGCTTTATTATGATGTTGCTTGTGTATTTCAGTGTTATCAGTGTGACAGTGTTACCATTAAAAATATTTGCTTTGCAAATTCTACGTTGTCAATATAGGTATTAAAAGTTGATTCTCCGACCAGTTTCTTGAACAATAAAAATAAAAATTGTTTACTTTTTATAAATTTTTTCTTGTGGAAGTATTGAATAATTTTAGTTTGAGTGGTAATTGTAACTCTGCTGTTCTGAAAATTAAATTTTCAATTGATATATGATAAAAAGCTATCTTATTCATCATTGCCACATTAACTATATTTATTCTGCTGACCTACAGAAAAAATTCAAGGTGTAGTATTTGGGAAAACGTCAAGTTATTACCTGGACCAACTTTTAAAAAATCCAAGATATTCCGTCCAGTTTAAACATCTACTTTATTTTTTAGTTTTAATTTAAAGATATGTTTAAAACTTCAAGTACAAACCAATTTGTTGCAAACGTTTGACATTATACTTTAGGTCCTGAGGAAATAAGTTGATTTTCTTAAAATAATTTTTAAATTACTTTTTTCAAAACAAAAAGTAATAGCATAGTTGCTATGATATAGTTCAATATTTTTATATTTTTCTTTTATAAAGCTTTGGCAACACGAAAGAGTTGCTTGGAGATTATACGCGAAATTAAAAGCTTGGTAAAAAAATTGATGTAAGTAGGGCTATCACTTTGTGCATTTTTTTAAAAATTTTGTCTTGAAAAAATTATAGGTCTCTTCAAGAAGTCACCGTAAGCGACTTTTGTTCGTGAAATTAACCTGGGTCTCTCCTGTTGTTACTACCACTTTTTGAAGAAGTCTTTTTCCTCATGGTTTCTTTTTTATTCCATCCTATTGCTGTTGGGGGATTCCAGGTTAGTTTCACCAAAAAAATTGCTTACGGTGACTTCTTGAAAAAACTCAAAATTCTAATGTGTTTATTTATAAGAAACGTGTTATTTTGGAGTTAATTGTTTTGTTAATATGGTTTCAGTCTGTATTTATCAATAACAATCCTAGAAAAAATGCTTAGTATGCTGGCCATGTTGTAAAGACTTAAAAAAGATCTTTCTTTTGGTTAAACATTAAACAAACACTCTTTTTTTGTGTTCTTGACATTGCCAATAAAAAAAAACTTTAAAGCAATTACGACTTGCAAATATTGATACCACTTCACTCAATTGACAGTGCTTATTTTGGGTCTCTTCAAGAAATCATTGTAAAGGATTTTTTTTGGTGAAACTAACTTGAAATCTTCTAACAGCACCAAGATGGAATAGAAAAGAAACCAAGAGAAAAAAGATCTCTTAAAGAAGCAATAGTAACCACAGGAGGGATCTGGATTAGTTTCACAAACAAAAATCACGTATGGCGACTTCTTGAAAAGACCCCAGGTCTTATGTTTTCTGTAGCAGTACAAAAATTATTCAAATTGGGTGTTTAGATGGTTTGCCTTAAAAATTTTCCAATCTAAATTTTTTATGCATGTTCAATGTAAATGTAGACAAATGAACTTTCAATTTTTAAACTTTGCCAGCAATTATTTGTTACCATATACTAATAATTTGTTTTTCATTATTTTTCTAAATGGTTATAAACATATGTATAAATTTTTAATAAAAAGTCACCTAATTCTACATTAATCATTACTGATAATTATATCTTTTTGGTTGTTTAATTTCTATCAGTGAAATATTATATGGTAAAAATTCTAGAAATTTGTTTGATATGTCATATAGAAATTGTTGCTGGGCAATATTACATTCATTACGTGAATAAAATGCTTTTTTATGGTTAAGTTTAAAGAGATCAAATTAATAGAATTGATTACTCTAAAACTGCTAAAATTTAAACTTTTTAATCAAAATAGTATGAAAGTGATTATTTTGAAAATTTTTCATGCTATTGGTTTGATTGTAAAGAAATCTTATATTTATAAAATCTGGCAAATTATTAAAAAATACTTGTTACTACTGCAACAGTTTCTTGATAAGTGTTTGTGTTGCCCAGACCCATTGTAAAAACGAGCAATGCAAACTTGAAAAATGCAAGTTAGAAAATTATGTTTTGTAAAATTTGATTAAAAATTATTTGTATTTTCCAGCTATCTTTTTATAATGGCTTTGTTTTTTTCTTCTAATTTTTAATACTTTCATGAAATAATATAAATGTAGACATATAATCAAGAGGAAATTTTACAAAAAAATTAAAAATCAATCTTTATACCTAAGTAGATTTATGTAAATCTACTATGGAAAAAGTTAATAAGCTTCATAATCTACATAAATTGGTTGAAAAAACTTCTGAAGATCACAGAAGAGACATACAACTATATACAAGTGGTCACTTGAATTTTAACAAGTATGTGCTGAATTATTTTTTATGTAGAAAAAGCGAAAAAAACACAATCGATTGTAAATTGCTTTTTTCTTGCTTTTTCCAATTTTTTACTGTTAAAAATAAATAGCATTCTGTACTTTTGTAAATTAGTTAATTTTGTATTTTTTTTAATTACTAATTTTTTCACTACTTTTTTTATTGCAATTATAGAATTTATAGTTTAGTTAAATTGTCACATCATTTTTGATTGTTTTAAGATTTTAAATATATTGAAAACTTATGTATTGAAAACATCTAGGAAATATTCCTTAGCTATTATGAACAGAATTATTAATCATTGATGTCATGTTAAAGAAGTTTAGATTGCAAGTTAATAAGGCTAATTAGATGGCATCTGGTCAAAATATCAACTGACCAAAATATCAACTTTTGATATCCAGGAGTCTCCATATGGTGGGATGTTAGTTGGCAACTCAAAACCTCTGTGCCATCTCTTGACAGAGTAGTGCCTGCCAGACTTAATTTTGGTTGTTGATATTTTGGTCAGTTGATATTTTGGCCTGTTGATATTTCAGTTAATTGATATTTTGGTCAGTTGTTATTTTAGTCATTGTTATTTCAAACTACCTTATAAAAAATCAATTTAATAAAGTAGTGTTACAAAATTTAATTAAAAAAGAAGCTGCTTTAAACATCCAAAATATGTCCAAAAATTGAATTTTGTTTATTTTTATCAAAAGTAGTTCCTAAGTAACCTAAAATAACTCCCAAATTATTGATGAAAAACAAAATATTTTTTGAATCCAGCATAAAAAATTCAAGCAAAAAAAGTCACAATGCAAAGCAAAATTGAACAGGTATAATGCACCTGGTAAAAGGGCTATCTAAGTATGATGGTGGTGTGAAAATAGATATAGAGGACAAGAGTGATTGAAAGTTATTGATGGAATAAGCACAGAAAAAAAAGAAGTGAAAAAAGATTAAAAGGTTTAGTTAAGTGCTAAGCAAATAGATTTTTGCTTGTTTAAAAATTTTAAAAAAAGTGATATTAAGGATTTTTAAATGCATGTACTGTTTTGATAATAAACTAAGTAATTCTATCAAAATCAAATGTATAGAAATTTTTGTGAATCAAAAAAATTTGAAAAATTTTTATTAAGCATCAGAATGAATCAATTAATTTTATGTCTTCCTACTGTCTATGCAAATCCTTTACGATTGAACACTTTTGTTTCACATAAATAGTTAAAACAAAGTATAACACTGTAGGTTTGATAAACTTTTTGTTGCTAGGTTCACAAAAAATTCTTCTGACACAAATTGCTACACTTTAAAATGGAAAAGCTTTGATGAAAAACCCAAAAAAGTGCCTTCAACTGACAGCTTTGTTTCAAGCGAAAAAAAAATGCAAGTGATGTCTGATGCTTTGTTTGACTTTAGCCTTGGTTCATCTGGTATTATACCTGTTCAAAAGTCTTCACCTATTTTTTTGCCCTCCATCTCGCCAGTAAGTAAGCTTATATTTTGGCTTGTTTTAGGTTGTATAGAGTTCTATTTGGCTATTTAATGGTCGTTGTTATTGCTGTTTGTTGTAAGTAAATTTCTACTATTTTTCCAGAAGTGGTCAGACTCACTCCAACTCCTCAGAGACTGCTTACATACTATTTTGCAATTTTTACCTTTAGTATTCTCCACTTAAAAAACCAATCAATTTGAGATCCTTCTTTATATGAATTTTCATAATTTTGTTTGGTGGGCTTTGTTTCTTTCCCTTATTTACTTTAATCCCTTTTTTTTCAACGCATTATTATCATCCTTCTTCATGATATCCCTGCCTGTTGACTTTTACTAGCACTTGAATTTAAAAAAAAGAAAATAAAAGCAGTTCTAAAGCAAATTGGCTTGTTATTAACATGTTGCAATTTCAGCAAATATATGACCAATTATTTTCTTCTGATGTCTTTAAATTAATTTAAGCAAGCATGCTGCAATGCTTTAGTGTATTTACCATAATTGTTTCTTGAGATAAATTTTATAATTTATAATGTTGCCAATGTTTTTGTAGGTCCCATTATTATTTCATTTAATTTAATTTTACTTTTACTGCATTTTAATTGAGAGTATTGCTGTTTGCTTACAAAAATAGTGAAAAAAGCAACAATGATTACTGTTTCATTTGGAAAATTACTGTCAGGTAGGCATAAACCAAAGCATTAGAAAAAGCCAGCACAGTACAAAGCCGACTATTTCTACAAAATCTTTCAATACATACATTTAAAACGTTTTTTTAATAGGCTAAATCAATGATAATGCCTATTTTTTTGTCAAAAACAGTATTTTTAATTTGGATTGGACCAAATAATCTTTTTCCCACAAAACCAAAGTCTTTGAATTTTGTCCAATTGACAAAGCTCTACTTCATTACAAATGCTAGTCACAATTGCTCGCCAAGCTTGGCAAACCGCTTTCTTGGGTTGCTTAAATAACAGTTTTTCTCACCAATTTAATTTTAAACTTGTTCCATCAAATGTTGCAAGAACTTTGATAAATTGACAATAGAGTGGTTTTCACTAAAATAAACTTTTTTAATTTGCGACAATAAGCATTTTGTAGGTCTGTTACTCAGAAGAGCTGACAATTTTTATTTCTAATTCTAACAAGACTTTTTACCAATTTTAGCTTGCTCCAACAGTTTCACAAGAGAAATTAGAACAAAAAGTATTCCAGAAAGTGGGCAATGACATGATAGACAAAGGTTTGCCTAATCACAAAGAGGAATCTACATTTGTTTCAATGTCAGCACCTGTATCTACTAATGGAAGAAAACTGCCCACTGCCCAAAAACGATCCAAAAATAATTCCAAAGTGAGCTGCGATATGAACTGTTTTGTAATTATTGACTATGCTAGGTTTATAATATACTGTAGCTGTTAACTGAAAGTATTTGTATACTGTTTAAACAATAATTTTGTTTAAAAAGCTATAAAGCATTTTCTTAACTTTTCAACTGACCTACTCTAGAACATAAAACAAACTTCTAGATGCATGCATAACATTACTTTACTTTTTTCAATAGAAAATTTTATCATGTTTTATTGTACAGTATTTTGATCTTATCGATTCCAGAAAAAGCATTTATACCAATGCATCATTTACTTGATAAACAGTTTAAAAAACAGCAGACAGTTGACATTAAATAAATTTGAATAAATACAACGACAAATAAATTTGGACAAGATGACAAACATATCAAAAATATATGTTTTAAGCGTCAAAACCATTGCAAAAACTAAAGGTTTTTAATTGATGGTTAACTAACATTTTTTGACAAACTGCTGAAAATGTTAATAACAGCAGACAGTGTCATTGTTTTTTTTTTTTGCTTATTAGTGCTGTGATGACCAAGTTCTTGTTTAGGACTATATAAATAACCTAAACAAAATTTTCATTCATTCATTCATTCAGTGTTTTTATTCTCAATCATTATTAAACAGTTTAACACAAAAATTATAAACATTAAAAAGATCAAGAAAAGGAAGAAGCAGCACAACGTCAGACGTTAAAACATGCATATGATAAACAAAGTAAAAGTACAAGATAGTATAAAGCATGGCTGCAACACCTTAATCATATAAAGACAAAAATTTAAACTTTGTGCTACCTATTCAGGTTATTTATATAATTCTAAATAAATACTGGTTAATACAGCACCCAAGAGGTACTATAATCTGCAACAATGACATTGTTGGCTGTTATTGACATTTTCGAACAGTTTTTTAAAAGTGTTTTCACAAACCATCAGCTAAAAAACTTTTAGTCTTTTCAATAGTTTTGTCAATTAAGCATACATTTTGTCAAATAGTCAAAATTCATTGTGGAGCCCCATCTCTTAACCCCTCAAAAAAGCAAATCTAGATTCCTACTCTTGAATTATCTTAACTGCTTCTGAAGGTTTTTCCACAGAATAGTGGCATGGTGTTTTGTTGGTATTTGGCTATAGTTAAAGAGGTGATTAGTGTCATATGTTTCAGTGTTTGTGTTAAGCATAATGGGCATTGTGGTGTGTAAGTATCAGGGTTCATTGTATGTATGTAACTTTGCAAGAGTGATGAATTTTTGGCTCTGAGCTGTGTCAGTTTTGTACACCTATGCCATGATAATGTTTGTTCTGATGAATAAATGTCATAGGGTGTGGTGTTGAAAATTTTGCAATTTTTTTTCTGGAACTGAGGTATTGTGAAGTGATGGTAGTGTGAATGTCTTTGAGGTTTCTTTACATTCTTCAGCTGTTACATCTGGATCAGAGATGATGATGTTAGTGTGGTCATTGTTAGGAAAAATTGTGGATTACATATTCATGGGTGAATTTAAATGTGTATTAAGGACATGTAAAGGTTGTCTTTATGCTTGAGTCTGTTGTTCAAATTAAATAGCATTAAGTTTGAGATGGGTGCCCATTGGAAGGGCATTGGTTTTGTCATGTAGCTGTTGCGTATTTGTGTCTCATGTGCAGTCAATAGCAATGAGCAAAGCTGTGTTTTGAATGGTTTGCAGTAGTGATGGGATGATTAATCAGAATCAGAATCAAGAATTAAAAGGTTCGATGAATTTTTGAAATTAAAATCAAAAAATTTTAATGCAAATTTCAATTTTTAAAAATGATTTCTGATTTATTCAACATTTGCACTTTTTTTTATATACCTCACTATCATTGAGCATGCACATATATATAACAAAAGACATTTTCTTTTTTAAAGCAATACATATTTATAAAGATTATAATTATGGGTTGGTGGCAAATCAGCCATGGCAAATCATTACCAAATGTCACTGACCACAACAACACTATTTTTACTAACCCTAACCCAAATTGGTGGTGGATAACTGTCAGCAGCAAATCAATAGCATTGGTTCATTGGTCCCATCCTCTATTTATATATATATATATATATATATATATATATATACTGTATTTTTCACCTAATAAACCAATTTTCTGGACTTAATTTTTGTACCTGACTTTTGGAGGTCAGCTTATTAGGTGGATATTGCTTTGGACCAGAAAATATTGGAGGTCAAAATTGGTCATTAAATGGCTTTAGTTTGACATTTTGCAACCATTGTGTGTAAACACTGTCACAATCATGTCGTGCATTTCCACAAGTAAACAGATGCAAATGAGAACTTTCTCCTAAAAGCTAAAAAGAGAAAGGAGAATTGATATTACTCAAAGAAACAAAGAGCATGCATTGGCGCATTCTTTGTTTCTTAATATTGGTCAAAGAAACAAAGAACATGCCAATGCATGCTCAATGTGCAATGCAGCACCAATGCACCAATGCATGCTCTTTGTTTTTTTTGATGAAAAAAAAAATGAGAAAAGGCTGCAAAAAGAGAAAAAAAATAACCTTGGCTTATTAGGTTTGTAATCAGGAAAAACCATCATTTTCAGAGCTAAAAATTCAACTTGGCTTATTAGACAGAAAATACAGTATATATATATATTTGGAAAAAGTGAATTAATCTTCCTTGCAGAATGCGCAATGAAAAGATCAGAGCAATTTAGCAATGCTTAAAAAAACACAGCAGTTCGTTTCATCCTATTGATATTGTCAGATAGGTGCTTTATTTGAATAAGTAATTACCTGATGATTCTACAGAGTAAAATGGATTGTTGTGGTTTTTAAACATTGATAAAATAAATTTTGTGTTATGCAGAAAGCTTAAGACTGACAAAAGCTTAAGACCACATGCTAATTTTTACAAATTCTGTTGGATGAGCAACTTAATTTTACTTTTACTCATAAGAAGTTGCACAGCTCTTCTTTTATGATCAAGTTTATTCATCACATGCTTAAACTAAACACAAAGAAAATTATGTTTTTAGTATTTAATGTGACCACCCTTGTTTGTTATCACTGCTTGGATGCGGTGTAGCATACTGCTAACAAGGTTGTAGCAGTATTCTAGGGACAATTTTTTAATCCAAACTTCTTTGATTACTTGTTGAAGTTCATTAAGGTTGGAAAGATAGTTTTTCAGCAACTTTGGCCTTCATCAAATTTGTTTTCAATAGGGTTAGGATCTGGGCTGTTACCCAGCCAATCCAGTACTTGCATCTTTTCTTGCTCCAGGAACTACTTCACAGCTCTTCTCCAATGACACAGAGCCCATCATGCATAAATATTAAACAATTATGCACAGACATTTATTTTATTTTTATTTTATCTCTATATTTATCCTCCTGACTTGCAGGAAAGCAACGAAGGTGCTAATACATAGGGTAGGCAATTACCTTGACCTGCTTCCAGAGATACCAAGATATTGCTGTCTGCTTGTAATTTAATAGAGATATGACTGTAATTTAGAACTGCTTGTCAGGACCACCAAGCAGGGGAATATGCCGTAAACTGTCTTTCCCAAGTACATAACAGAATGGTGTGAGTGGGTTTTGAACCGAGACCATGTTGGTCACGAGCCCGGCATTTTAACCACTCGACCATGCTGCCGACATACATGCATGTGAAGTTGACATGTGAAGTAGCAGCTCATTTTTAAGCAATGCTATATATTTGGTGCCATTCATTGTTGTTTTGGGAGATAGAAAATACAAACCTGCTGTTCCCAGAGCCCCATCATGCATAAATATTAAACAATAATGCACATACATGTGAAGTTGCAGCTTGTTTTTAAGCAATGCTACATTTTTGGTGCCATTTATTGTTGTTTTGGGAGGGAGAAAATACCAGGATGGGATGATTTGGCACTGCCATTTTGATGCCAGCCATTGTGGCAGTGCGTCATTTTCTTATTCGTAAAATCTTGAAAAGGGTTAGGGTTTAGGGGTTAGGTTAGGGTTAAAGTGATTGATTATCCTGTTTTATTCAAACCTTCCTGCTAGTTTTAAATAGACTGGCACCAAAACGACTTTGCCAAATAGTACCCTACCCAGAAAATACAGACTTGCTGCTTCCATAGCTGACATAGCACCCCACACTATTTGACTCAGGAAAGTTTGACAGTTTGGGTGGTATACTTTTCTTCATATCTTTTTTCCAAAAGCATCCACACTGTATTTAAACGGTTTTAACAAAGATTCATCAAAAAAGAATACTTTCTTCCACATGTCAATAGTCCAGTGAACATGTGCTTTGAAAAAATTTAAGTGGTTCTTCTTCATGTCTTCAGTCAGACGTGGCTTTTGAGCCAGTTTGTGTGATTTCAGTCCAAATTCAGTAAACAGGCAACCTTGGATAGTCTTTGTACTCCATTTACATTTTTTTTCTTGTAGCTGAAATTGAATTTTTTTCCAGAAGTCATAGGTGAGCAAATTACTATCTTCCTGATTAAACACTTATCTTAGTACTAAAAATCATGGGATGTTTTATTCTTTCCTATCTGCAAAAGTTCCTTCATTTTTGAATTTTTCTATGGCGATATGGACAGTGGTTTTGCTTACTTTCAACTTTTTACCAATTTGATGCTCAGAAAACTTCATTTTGCTATGTACAACGATCTGAGCTCTTTGTGTGATACTGAGAGATGCTTTTTTAACCAGATTTTACTCCTAATATTTTCCTACTCTTTGTTCATCAATTCAGCAATACTTGTTGATGCTGCAGTACTTGTAAACAACTTAGCAAATAAAATGCATTGCAGTGAATGAACAGGAGGCTGAGAAATGTCCTCAAATGATATGACGACACAGAATGCACTGTGTATGTGACTAATGAGTTTTAGAATGTTAATGTTGCTAGTTTTTCTAAGTGGTCTTAAACTTTTGTCACAGGAGGTATATATATACAAACTTTATTCAATCACTGTTTGAAAACCACAACAGTCTGTTTTATCCCATAGAAGGTTACAAGAAAAATAAAGAATATAGTTATTTATGGTAAAAAAAATAGTACATGTGTGATAAATAATACATAGTTAAATTAATCAAGCAAATAATACAATTCCTGTGATGTCATACAAGAAAATATTAACTCAAAATATAGTATTGTAAATGCAAGAGGTTTACCTTCATTTAAAGGTGGGGAAAGACGAGTTAGGCATGTTGTAAAAGATATAAAAGAAAAGAAAATAATCGACAAAGCAATAAGAGGCAATGAAAAAAATTGTGTTAAGGTGAAAAAGTAAAGTGAGAAAAAAACAGTGCAAACAATAACAAGAGATATAAAAGAATCAAATGAAGGACAAGAAAGTACACACAAAAGAGAGACAATTTAAGCATACAAAACTAATTAGGTAATTTATTTACTTTAATTTGTTTTTGTGGTGACATATTTCGGTAAGTTCCAAGCGTTTGTTGAGTGTTGTTGGTTGTTTTTGCTAATAATATTTCTAACTTTTTGGTTAAGCATGGTTGCAACATTTTTGTCCCAGTTTGTAGGGGGTAACTTGATTGATGATTTTCTAGTGAATTGTAAAATTGAGACCTGAATCTTTTGCATTTTAGAATGTTTTGGAAAGTTCTGTTGTGTTTCTTTCTTTATATTTTTAAATGATTGCATGTGGTTGTAATATCAGGATTTAAATTCTGTTTTACTGCAAACTATGTAGTTTTTTGTCTTTCCATGAGATATGTTTGCTCGATAAATGACAAGATTGCTTCTGGCAAGATTTTTTTAGTAGGCAGATGTTTATTTTTGCAGTTGCATGGCTTTGATTGCAGAGAGTTTTCCTTTTTTAATAACTTCTGGTTATGACTGGTTATAATTGCTTTCATGTTAGGCATGCAACTATAGCTAATTTTCATGTTGTTTCTCTTAAGAATTTTATGGAGCTTGTGTTGTGGTGGGAAGTGTTTGTCTATTAATTTTAGAAACTCTTTTCCAATGTTGTTGACAACATAGTTATTAAAAGGCAGGTTAAATCATATGATTTTGCGTTTTCTTGATTTCTCTTTTGGTTGTTCTTCATGGAATATTAAATTATTTTTATAATCACTTTGTTTAATTGCATTTTTCTATGGTGGAATAGCTTTTTCAAGATTATCCAAGTTAAAAGAAAGTTTCAATAGTCTGTTTGATATCATATTTGGTAGTGCTTTTTATTATGGAAGTTAGGTGGTAAGAATTAATGTTTATATATAGCTAATGGTTCATCATTTTTATTAAATATATTTTAGATTAGTATTTTGTGTTATTTGGTTTTGATATATTGGTATTGTTGTTGTCATTATGGCGGTCGCATTTCAAATGAATTCCTTTATGTTGAAAAAAAAAAAAAACGCATATAAAAAAGATGTGACAAATAATTACGTAATTCAAATCATTGACTTTGTCTTTTTTAAATTACAGTACATAGTTCTTTATATATAATTGCTGATCATTTGGTTTTTTGAATGGCCAGTGCTTTTTTGTTTTTATATTAAGCTTGACATCTAAAAAATCTGTCTGTTTAAGGTTTGCTTCAATAGTAATTTTTAAATCTTGTTTTTGGAAGAGTTTTATATTTATTTTTTTGATTTGGTCAGTTTTGTGGCCACTGGAATTTTGAAGAATCGACAAGCTGTCACCTCTGTATAGTCTTATGCTTAACCAAAAAGTTAGAAATACTACTAGCAAAACAACCAACAACACTCAACAAACACTCAGAACTTTTGAAATACGAGGGCTGTTTGAAAAGTAACGGGACTGTGTAAATAATTATTTTATTTGAAATGCCACGTAAAAATTACAACTTGTCCCCTTCAAAGTAATCTCCTTGAGCTCGAATGCACTTTTCTAATCTTTGTTGCCATGCTTCTATGCACTTCTGGAAAGATTCCATTGGGATCGCTCGTAGTTCCTTCATTACGGCTGTTGTTATGGCTTTTGAGTCTTGAAAACGGGTTCCTTTAATGACTCCCTTGAGCTTAGGAAACAAGAAAAAATCACAGGGAGCCAGATCTGGCGAGTAGGGTGGTTGCTCCAGCACGGCAATATTATTTTCTGCAAGAAATTGTCGTATGCTTAAGGCATTGTGAGCAGGAGCATTGTCATGATGAAGCAGCCATGACTTTGTCTCCCACAATTCTCTTCTTTTCTCCCTTACCAAACGCATCAAACGTCGCAAGATGTCTTTGTAAACATTCTGGTTAATGGTTTGGCCCTGTGGCAAGAATTCTAGATGAACAATTCCATGAACATCAAAGAAAACAATCAGCATCACCTTAATTTTGGACTTGAACAGCCTTGCTTTCTTGGGTCTTGGTGAGGATGCACTCTTCCATTCAAGGCTCTGCCGTTTGGTGAGTGGATCGTACTCGAAGATGCACGACTCATCACCGGTAACAACTCTATTTAGCAGATCTGGTGTAATTTCAAGTTGTTTCAGGATGTCTTGACACACTTGCACACGATTTTCCTTTTGCCCATCATTCAGCAACCTTGGTACCATTTTCGCACAAACCTTCCTCATCCCCAGATCTTCTGTAATGATCCTCCACACCCTCTCACTATTCATGCTCAACTCATCTGCTATCATTCTAACAGTAAGGCGGCGGTCACTGCACACTTTTTCTCTCACATGCTCAACATTTTCATTTGTTCTGCTTGTTGTTGGCCTTCCACTCTTAGGATCATCTTCCACATCCTCTCTTCCCTCTCTGAACCTCTTGTGCCACTCAAAAATCCGAGTTCTTGACATCGTAGCATCTCCGTAAACTTCTTGGAGCAAATTGAATGTTTCAGTTGGAGTTTTTCCAAGTCGAACGAGAAACTTCAAGTTGATTCTTTGTTCAATGCTCATTTTTGTTAACAAAAGAAGAAAAAAAAAGAAAAAAATATTTACTAAATAAATTATCCCAAAACGAACTACAGTAAAGCACCTTTTAAGAAAAGCCTGTAAAAAAGCAAATGGTTGTCACAGAATGCTGAAACTACATTTTTACAACCACAAGACATTGTGCCATCTTAAAAAACAAAGCTTTTATCACTGTTGCAAGTGTTGTTTGTGCAAAGCATACAGTCCCGATACTTTTCAAACACACCTCGTATGTTGCCCCAAAAACAAATTTAGATTAAATAAATTATCTACTTAGTTTTGTATGCTTAAATTGTGCCTTTTTATTGCTTTGTCAATTATTTTCTTTTCTTTTATATCTTTTACAACATTTCTAACTCGTCTTTCCCCACCTTTAAATGAATGCAAGCGCTTGCATTTACAATATTATATTTTGATTTATTATTTTCTTGTATGACATCACAGGAATTGTACAAGAGGCATACAGAAAGTAATGCAACCAGTTTCTTTTCATGACATTGAATTTTAAAGGTACACAAATCATGCATCACAAGAAAGTGTATAGCATGAGCATTTTATAGTTACTTCTCAATGTAATCTTCCACTTTCCAAACCACCTTTTTCCACCTTTTAACGAGTGCACATATTCCTTCATTGTAAAATTCTACAGCCTGCATTTTTAATCACTTTCTAACAACAGTTTTGACCTCTTCATCACTGGAGAATTTGTCACTTCCTCAAACTTTCTTTGAGGAGCCCGAACAAATGGAAGTCAGACAGTGCCAGGTCTGGTGAATAGGGGATGTGAAATTGTTGTCCAGCCAAAGGAGCTGATGACCTCACGGGTTTTGAGGCTGGTGTGAGGCCTAGCATTGTCATGTTGCAATAAAACTTTAGACATTTTTAAAGTAGGTCAAACTCTTTGTATTCTTGCTTTAAACTTTTTTAATGTATTGATGTAAACATCAAAATTGATTTTTGCTCCTTTGGACATGAAGTCTACCAGTATCACACCAACACTATCCCAGAACACAGTCACCATCACTTTTCCTGCAGACTGCTGAGATTTGAGCTTCTTTGAGCATGGTGAGGCAGGATGCTGCCACTCCATTGATGCTTTCTTTGGCTCTGATTTGAAGTGGTAAACCCAAGTCTCATCTCCAGTCACTATTTGCTGCAAAAGGTTTTGTCACTATGGCAATACTCCAGAAATTCAGAACAAGCTTCTAGGCAGGATTGTTTATGAGTGTCTGTGAGCTGCCTTGGGACCCATCTTGGACACACTTTCGAATACATCAGGGTATCTATGATCTTTACAGCACTCCCTGCACTTACTCCTAATGACTCAGCAAGCTCATTAACAGTGATGCGTCTGTTTTCCTTAATCAATGCATCTGCCTGATCAATGTTAGCAGAACTGTGAGCAGAAGATGGCCTACCACTTCTTGGCTTATCGCAAAGATCACTTTTAGCAGGTTCTTCCTGTCCATCATTGATTCGCTTCCCCCACCTCATCACTGTGTTGTAGTCTATCACACCATCACCATACACTTGCTTAAGCCTTCTGCTTATGTTCTGAGCTGTTTCTCCCTCTGACAGTAGAAATTCAATAACAAATCTTTGCTTCCGCCGAGATCACTTTGGGGCAATCATGCCAGTTTTACCTTCTAACAAAGAAGACATGGAGGGATTGCTTAAAATTTGAATTGCAGATTGCAGTAATTCAAACCCTTATTTTTTTACAAAATCTATAAACCTTAGTTACCAATCTATGACCTGTAAAAGAATCAGATGTTAGTTAAATGAATGCTGCAAGAAATTAAATCAGTTGCATTACTTTCTCAATGCCCCTTGTATTATTTGCTTGATTAATTTAACTACGTATTATTTATCCCACACATATTTTTTTATCACAAATAACGTTTTTCTAGTAACCCTCTGACAATTCTATAGGATAAAATAGACTGTTGTGGTTTTTAAACAGTGATTGAATAAATTTTATATTAAATTGCTCTATCTTTTCATTGAGGATTTGGCAAGAAACATCAATTTACTCTTGCAATATTATATATGCAGGGCGTTCGAGATAAATTTGACAATTTTGTCAGGAAAAGGAAAAAGTGGTTGGTAACTTGAAAATTTAATAGATTTTTAAAAAATTCTATAGACAAAGAAATTACCCTATTATCAAAGAGTTTTTCTCAAAATAACTGTGATTAGCATCTATTAAAGCCTCAATCCGGCCCCAGAACCTGGAGCAAGCAGATTTTACAATTTTTCTAAAAAGGTTCTCAAAAACTGCTTTAATTTTGTCAATTAACTGGGCTTTTGTGGTACTGGCATGGCAATTATTGCCTTTCTCAACAGCGCCCCATATATAATAGTCCATCAGGTTAAGATCTGGGCAGTGTGGGGGCCAAACGTTGGGACTAGTGTAGTTGTAAAAATTGGCTGACAACCCATTTTTGACTTTTTCCTGAGGTGTGACAGGGGGTCATATCCTGCTACCATATATGTGGCCTATCATTGGCTATCCTCATTATCCATGGCTTCAGTACAGTGGTCAATAATTTCACAAAGGCATCTAAATTCAACCTGTAACCCTCATTTAAAAAATGCGGCGCCATAACATCACCCTCAGAGGACACACATCTGAAAACCATGACAGTTGGGAGAAATTTAGTTTGCATGACTCAAAGAGTGCCCTTTGAACTGTACGAGGTATGCAAGCCATCTGTTATTCTGCGTGTTGTGCTTTTGATCTTGGCAAAAGTTTTTCTCATTAGAAAAGATCTTTTCATTCAGCAGGATCTTTCACTTTGCTCAGAATGTCGGAGACAAAACTCCACCTTGTGGTATTCTAGTGTTAATTTGAGTCGAAATTTATTTGTCATTGTGTTCATATTTAATGTCTTCAAAAACTTTTAAAAGGTTCTTATTGAGGAGATGAAGCTTCCAGAATTGATGTTATCTCCCATCGATAGCGCAGTGGACACGCCCCCTTCCATCCGAGTTTCAAAAAGCCGAGCGGGAAAGACAATAGAAAGAAAAAAGTTTATAACAACCCATTTGGCCGGAATCACAAGCAAAGACCAACTACAAAAAATGATCGACTTTGAAGAGAACATTCTTCAAACGTAAAAGAAGTGGATTGCTTAACCCTGGAGATAAGCTAATTGTTATACTAACGTTATAAATCATTTATGACAGGGGTGTGCAAACTGCGGCCCGCGGAGGATTGTGGATTTTTAATAGAGTGCAGCCCGCGAACGTTTCGCACATTTTTTGAGGTGCTTGATAAAATCAATGTCACAAACAAAGCGTTTTGGTTTGGATTAGAATGAATATCATAACTATTTTTATAAGTTACTGTTATAAATACAGCGCTCGTGATTTGATAATTCAATAAATCGAGTAATATTTAAGATATCTTTAAGTTATTGCAATGAATATAGCGCTTATAATTTGATGAGTAAGTCTTAAATCGATAAAGTTAAATAATTTAAAAGTTAACTGCTTTGCAAGAATATATTTCAATTGAATGCTGCTCGCTGTGCAGCAAAGATAATAAAGAAACAAGTTTTTTAGCCAAATATTGTGCGCTTGTGACGTTTAGACAAATACCGGTACTATTGCGTGTGTTTTTGCTAAAACGTTCCATGTATTGTAATTGGTTAATTTTGCTCTATTTTTGTTCTTCTGGCCTCTTGGGAAAAATTCCAGAATCTAGTGACATTTGTATAAATTACGACGAAGAAAATTATTAATTAATCGGAGAGATTCGTCCTTTTGACGATTTGCTAATCTTTAGTTTAGATTCATTCGTTCGTGGCGTGAGGAATTAGCGCGTAGCTAAATTGTGATTGATAGTTGCGCTAGCGAATCAAGTGATAGCTAGTTTTTTTAACTTCGTGAAGTTGAATTTCAGCGTATCTGTTGATTTTGTCTAATTCTAATCAACCTATATACAAGAGTTTAGCAAATTTATACCTTGGTTTCAATTAATTCATCACTCCGCAATGGCAAGTTCTGCAAAATTAAAAGAGACAAGAAAGAGGAAAGTAGAGGAAGAGATGCGAAAATTTAATGAAAAAGGACTTATAAATATTTTTTTGTCGAAAATGCAGACAGTAGACCCTTGTGTTTAATTGGTAATCAAACTGTAAATGTTAATAAAGTGTACGACATTAAACGACATTATGACTCAAAACATGCTGACGGTGTTTATGGAAAGCTAAAAGAACGTGACAGAGAGCTGAAAGTTAAGCAATTGAAGGAACAATTGAAGAGCCAGCGTTTCATGTTTCAAAAAATGCATACTGATAATGAAAAAACAGTTCGATGCAGTTTCTTAATTGCACAGAGAATAACTCAAGCTATGAAGTCGTATTCTAAAGGTGATTTTTTGACCTGAAAAGTGCCTCACTGAATGTGTGAAAAAGTGCCTCACTGATGTCGCAGAAGAAATGTGTCCTAAAATGCTACAGGAGTTCGAGAAAATAAGTTTATCGCATTGGACGATAAGCAAGGCGCATCGATGAACCTGCTAATGATATTTGTGACACTCTTAAAGACAAAGTGAAAAACTTTGTATCATGGAGCATCGCAATCGATGAAAGCACCGATGTGAAGGACGCGGTACAGTTGGCTATATTTATAAAAGAAGTGGACAAGGAGTTGAACGAAACCGAAGAACTTCTGTCACTACAGTGTGTAAAGGTACTACAACTGGTGCTAATATCTTTTCTGAAGTTCTCAATGCTTTTGATAAGTTTGGTTTGTACCTATTCACTTTATGCAGAATCGCAACTGATGGTGCTCGAGCCATGTCCAGAACTGGCATTGGATTTGTAGGTCTCTTGAAATCTGCTTTGAAAGAGAAAATTATCAGTGACAATATAGCAATTTTTCACTGTATCATTCATCAACAAAATCTATGCGCAAAATCCTTGAAATTCAAACATGTCATGGGCCCGGTCATTAAGGCAGTAAATTTTATTCGAGCTCGAGAACTTAACCACCGGCAATTCCAAAAATTTCTGGATGATCTCGACACCGAACATTAAGATCTAGCTTACTTTTCCAAGGTGCGTTGGCTAAGCAAGGGTAGTATGTTGCGACGATTTTACGAACTGCGAAAAGAAGTCGCATTATTTTTAAAAAATAAAGGGCGACCAATGACTGAAATGGAAGACGAAAGTTGGTTGTGTGATCTAGCTTTCTTGGTCAATATTACTACTCGCATGAATGAACTCAATACAAGGCTGCAACGAAAAGCCCAGTATGCGAGTGAAATGTACGGGCACATAAAAGGCTTTATGAATAAGTTGAGACTTTGGCACGCACACATACAGAATGCGAATCTCTCTCACTTTCCAACGTTAAAAAAAATGGGAATGCGCCCAGAGGTGAAGACTGAATATGCAGATCAACTTGAAAAGTTGTTTAATGAATTTTCGGCTCGCTTCAAAGATTTCAAATCGTATGAACATTTATTTGAAATATTTTTTTTATCATTTCACATAGACATTGACAAAGCCCCCACTCATATCCAAATGGAACTGATTGATCTTCAGGAGAGGACAAAACCTGAAGGCCAAGTAAGTGGAAACGAATTTTGGTGATTTTTACCGGAAATATCTTGACCAAGATAAGTTCCCAAATTTAAGAAAGTTTATGGCTTCTAAAATGGCACTTTTTGACTCAACTTATTTGTGTGAACAATTTTTTCTAAAATGGGTTTCATGAAATCTCTTTATCGATCAGCAATGACAGAAGAACACTTGGAAAATGGACTTAGAGTTGCCAGCACCTCAATTAAAGTAAATTTGAATAGAGCGGTTGAGAAAAAAAGCCAGCTGCATATTTCTCACTGAGTTGTTTCTACAAAGATTAGATCGTATTGCTATGCTCTGATTATACAGTTACGTCTTTTTGTTTTTCAACTAAACGATTTTTTTTCCCAATAATACTGGTATTACTGTTTTTGATATTATTGCAGTTTTATTTTTATCGCTGGCAATATCAATGGTCGGTAAAATATTATCCTATTTAAAGGTGCGGCCCGCAGAATATTGTGCTTATTGGTATTTGGCCTGCCATCAAAAAAGATTGCACACCCCTGTTGTAGGTACTTTGGTGCAATTTAAATTTCTCGGCATCTGCTCACTCCCGACTGTTGTAGGCTACAGGTCAATTTTATTTTTTCTTTTCATTCCAGGATTCGGTTGAAATCGTATTGTTTAAAACTATAAATAGATACACTCTTTTTTAGATCAGCGTTTCTCAAAGGATCATAACCGTAGTTTCAAATGGGCCCCGAAACTCGACGAAAATTACATTTAAACGTTTTAACACTAGAGAAAGGAATAAAAATATCATTCGCGCCATCTGTTTGTCATCCTGACTTGCCGGACAATTCTGACGCGATGAATTAGGAGACCATCAAACAAAAGAATTTAATTTATCTTTTGCGAATAAACCGTTCAAAAAAAATTAGCGGTTTGTCGAAGATAAAGCAACAAGAAATACCCGTAGTAAAATACGTTCAGTTTTGACTGCTCTCATCAATTCAACTTAATAAAAGTGCTGATGTTCCTAATTGCGTCATCAACGTAGCTCACATGAGCATAATAATGGCGCCACATAATTTTTAGTCAAGATTATTTCTATTTATTCTGTTGACTTGCAAGACAACGTCGGAGGCATTATACTTAAAGAAATCGTCAAATGATAACCAGGACTTGCTTTCGGAAATGTCAAGATACTACAGTATTGTATGATAGTTTTTTTAATTAAAAATATGACAGAATTTTGAGATGCTTGCTAAGACCACCAAGTAAAGGATATGCCATAAAGTGTTTTTTTCAAAAACGTAGCAGAATGATCACAATAGGTTTTGAACCAGAATTGTGTCAATCGCGTTCACCATCAATACGGCGCTTCTATTTCGCACGCTGCTGACCAGACAGTACACGAAAATAATGAAAATTTTTTCA
The DNA here is from genome assembly GCA_963680785.1 of Diplosoma virens. NCBI lineage: Eukaryota > Metazoa > Chordata > Ascidiacea > Aplousobranchia > Didemnidae > Diplosoma > Diplosoma virens. The sequence goes on along the minus strand of OY796890.1, from coordinate 10,769,135 downwards.
GATGTTTGTCATCGATGATTTTTGATTAAATTACTATATTCCGAACTTATTTAGGTCTGAATTGAAAGGAAGGTCTGTACATGATGGTCACAAAGCTGTTTCTCACTTGGAAAACAAATTAGTCAGCAAGCTTTTATTATTGCAAATTAGAGAACCATCTCCAGGACCCAGTTTTGAAAGACTACAAGTAAATATTTAAAAATTTGATAACTTTTTTCCTTAATGTCAAATATATTTTACAAATGGAATCTAAGAACACACTTTTTTGGAAGAAAACTTTAAGTAATTTTAAGATTATAGAACTCATGTGATTTAAATTGCTTAAAACTAAAAAAATTGAGGAAGTATATGTATAGATTGACGTATAAAATTGAGGAAGTATAGATCTGAAAAATTTGTTTTTTTTTTTCAGATATACTCCGATATATGGAGTGATTTGTCATTGGATTCCCCCATTTTTGGAGCGCTGTTACGCGAGATTAAAGACGAATACGACAATTATTTGTCGTACCTTCTAGACATCGTCAAGTCGACCGACCGCCACGATCTGCTTCGGTCTCATTACGCAATAGATGACGCTTCGTTCAAATCAAAGTCCAAAGAAGCGAAAGCGCTTCTTTATGAAGTAGAAAATCTCGAAAATAATTGTCGAGAGGCTTTAATAAGGTAAAATGGTTTTACCAACTTTAAGATTTCTGACTTTTTTTGCACCAAAACAAGTAACTTTTCACATTTTTTCCGACCAAGGGTTCATGCTAAATGTACCCATCTCTTTACGGTACGAAATCATCTTTTAGGGATGCCAAACTTTGAATTATGAACTTTAACTTAAACATTTAAACTGATTATAAGATGGGAACTTATAATGTAAATTTGATTATTTTCAGTTACCAATTTTTGGGAATTACTTAATGATAAGGGCACGAGAACTAGTTCCGAACTTCTGCTTTGCACATATATTTGCTTTGCCGCTTTTACATAAGCTTTTAATTTTTTGTATTTCCATTTTAATAAAAACTCTAGCCATTGGTTATGGTTATCTACTTGTAGGCCGGAATTGCAAATTAGTGGTTATTTATCTTCCCACAACGTAAGGAAACTAAAAAAAGGCATTTAAGTTATCGTAAAGTAAACCAATATTGGTATCTTTTTACATTTTTGAAATGACTAATCCGCCATTTTTTATAACGTTCGGGTTTTTTTACATTTATAGCAAACATAGTTTTAGCCTTGTTTTTCAAAATTGGTCGGAAAATTTGTTTGTTTGCATTTTTAAGTCACTTTTTCCATTCGTTTTTCAAACAATAAGAAAAGTTAAGTTTATTGTTTTGTCTTCATTTCAGAAATTATACTCTTCATGAACAGATTAATGAGGAGTTATGGAAGATTGAAGAAGAAGCAAGACAAAAAGAAAAAGAAGAAAAAGATTCCTTAAAAAAGTAAATTTTGATAGTAGTCTATCATTTTGACATGTTAGGGTACTGAAATATAAATCTGTTGATATTTCGTTTAGAAGCCTTCGTGTATTTTTTTCCAAAAAATTGTTTGTGGATTAGAATTTTCTCTGGAATTTTCCTATTATAGTCCGAATAATTTTGTCAAAGACTTTAACAAGTAACAAGAAATCAAACTCTGCCATAACCACTATTACGTTGTTGCCAGTGTGGTCGAGTGGTTAGAGCGCGGTAATTGTGATCGACATGGTCTCGGTTCAATACCTTCTGATGCCATTCTGTTGTGTCCTTGAGAAAACAATTTACGCCACTTTTCCCTGCTCGGTGATCTTGGCAAGTAGTTCTAAATTTCAGTCGTATCTCTATAAAACTAAAAAACTATCATAAAAAATTTCAACCGGACAGCAATATCTTGGCATCTCCGGAAGCAGGTCGGGGTAATTGCTTGCCCTATGTGTAGCGCCTCCGTCGCTTTCCTGCGAGTCAGGAGGATAGATGTAGAGATAAATAAACTAAATAAATAGTGAGGCTCAATTTATAGTGCTTGTTGAAAGGACAGAACACTTGCTTGATCACTTGTTGTTTACTCGTCTTTTTCCGGTGTTTAGGAAAAATATCAGATAAATTATCTCTCGTTTTAAATTCTATCATTTTTCTATTCTAAGATGTAGTATTTTGTCTTATATAATGTCATCACTTAAACATGTAGCAATGGTTAGACTAGAGTCGTGTATATGCAATGATCACAGATAACTGTTTGAACTGAATGTTTATGGGTTTGTTTGTGTCGGTGATTACGTACATCTATTGATCTTTAATTTGTAATTCTTCCGTTGTGTGAACAAAAGCTGATTGATAAATGTTTTAATCTTCATAAGTTTGTTGTTTTACCTTGATTTGAGTTATTTTCAAGTAGTATAAGTGTGTTTAAAACTTTTCTTTTTGCCAACTTCAAGTTGTAGTATTTTTTTTGTTAATAGATATTATCGGTAAATTTATTATTGTGAAAGATTAAATTTATGTTTTTTTAGTGGTCTAAAAATGTGCTGGATTTGTGTTCGTAACTTGAATTAAATATGCGTTCAGATTGAGTTGGGTTCATTCAGTTCATTATCAAAAATAAATAGCAGCAATCGTTAGGTGTTGGTGTCTCTTGTGTAACTAATGACCATTACAATCGCCACAAAACCAGCGGAAAGGTTTGAGCTGTATTAAAGAGTTATTCTTTTTTTATTGAATACAAATTTAGCTGAGATATTTACAAAACTGTTAAGAAATAAAAAAATACTTCAACACTGTACAACAAAATATTCATTAATGAACTCACACTAAAATGTCTTCGCAATTTTGCAAGCATTGAAATTCAAATTCTTCTCTCTAGATCAATTCCTAAAAAGAAATCCGACAAATATACAACCTCCTTTGCTGCTGTTTCGCTGCAAAGAGCTGGTAAGCCAGCCGCAACGATCACTCAAGGCAAAGATTTAAAGGTGATTCTCTTCGTTTTTTTTCTGTAAAAACACAACCATAGCCGCTATGAAGATTTTTACTACTGATTGCGAGCTGAAAATACGGGGGTTTCATTGTAGTTCTAGAGCTATATAGTTGGGTGTTTCATCTTTTCATTATTTTTGAAATTTAAAATGCCTTGGGTCTCATATGATGAGGTTTTAAGTAAAAGCTCGAAACCAAAATTTTGGTTCATTATGACGTCATAAACACGTGACATGCGACGGTTTAAATTCCAACTTAAGCGTTTTTAGCGTACACTGTTAAAAAAATCTGCTGCGAGTTCTTTGATCATTGCAGTCGGCGTTTTTGATGTTTGCGGAATTTTGCAACTTTTCTTTTGATGTTTTTTAACAGTGTATTTGACGTATCTCGAAAACCACTTGATGTAAAGTGATAAAATTCGCATCAAAATGTGCGGAAGGGTCGACTACCTATGACCACTTAATATATCAATACATGTAATATTATAGCTCTATCTGCAAAATAAAAATACAGTTTTTTTGCAATTTTTTGGTAATACCCTAACAGACTAGTTTAGTTATCCAAAATTTTTGGTTTTCATTCTCGTAGAATATCTGATGCAAAATAGTTCAATCTAGCGCATAATTTATAGCCACAGCTTGAACAACACGATTACCTGGGACTACGGAAAAGTTTCAGCACAATGTTTTTTGGATCTGATGTTAGAAAACACATGAGCTAACTTTAGAGCCTTATGTTTCCCTAAATTCTAATGCAATGGATCACTAATGTACTTAAAAAACAACTTGCTGATACAAACTGCAACTTTTCAAAAAGATTCCCTGTTTTTATTATTCAAAAGAGTTACTTTAAGGATGTTATTGCCTTGTAGAGAGTGGTTTTCACATAGTGAGTAAACAAAAGATGGAGACCAAACTGAAAGGTCTGATCGGCAGATGTAATTTAACAAAAAGTAAAAAGGAGAATTGAGACAAGGAGGTAATGAAATGGTTCACTGAAATTTCATCGCCGTAAATTCATCGCGGTAATTCCATCGCGGTAATTTCATCGTTTGGTAATTACATCTCATACCTTTTGACCGCAATGTAACTACATCGCAACATATTACATCGTCAGTAATATCATCGCCAGGGTTCTATTTTATTCATTTAACTAGTTATTTTTTTTAACTCAATCAATGCCAAAAACAAAGCAAAATAAAATAAACACAATTTTAAAAAGAAAAAACCTGAGAGACGGTATTCATTTTTTTTAAAACAAGTTATGAGCGATTCCTCTTAGATAATACAGTAGTTTGCGATTTTCAAAATCGTTGACTATAGTTTGAATTCTTAATGCTGTATCTTTATACTTCTTTTTACGTGGAGGTTCTGCACCTGCTGTATATTGCTCCATTATTGCTTCGTTTCTCGCTTGTTCGCCTTTCAAGATTTCTAAAAATTTCCAGATTGTAGGATGTGATGCCCCAATTAATTCGCTGAATGAACGATGCCAACCTTCACAGACATTGTTTGTCTTAAAAGCACAAAATTTGGCAGCATCGAAACAATTCCACAGAACATGATCAAAGCGAGGGGGTCGACGTATTAAGCGGCGGTTTGCCCGTCCACTCCATGTATCCTCAAAGTAATCTAAGACAGACTGGGCTTCTATTGGTGGTCCAATTGCTTGTATTGGACAACAGCTGTCTGTCCCTTTCTTCCTTTCTGTCTGTCACTTAGCCAGTTCTATCACATGACAACTTTTGACTTTAACTTTTTTATATTGGAAAAGTCAACAAGTTAGCCAGCTCTATCACATGACAGCTAAAGACAGAGGAGAGAGAGTTTATCTCCCACTGCCTTTCTGTCTGTCTGTCCCTTTTGAAAAATCGCGACGATGATATTACTGACGATGTAATATGTTGCGACGTAGTTACATTGCGGTCAAAATGTATGAGATGTAATTACCAAACAATGAAATTACCGCGATGGAGTTACCGCGATGAATTTGCGGCGATGAAATTACCGGATACCAATGAAATTATGGAAGAGTAAATGAAGATCTGTTTGATATATGTCTATGTGTGCTACCTCTGATGATCCTAAAGTTCTTCATAATAAACAAGCTCGTAACTGCAGTTTAAAAAACCTTTAGAAATTTTTTTTGTCTTCAACTGAATTATTGATTCACATTAAAGAATTAAAGAGATTGATTAAAAATTAACACAAAATTTTGAAGTGAAGGACAAAGAAATAATAAAAAATATCTTCGTTTTTGTGTCAATTAAACATTGCTATTAGTGGGGTATTACCAAGTTTTTGAAAAATTATAGAAAGGTACCACGGAAATAAAATGTTGAAGAACACTGGTTTAAAACATCAAGCGGAAAGCAAAAAACTTTGTTATAAAAGATTATTTAAAATAAAATCGAGCGCTTTTTATGACTCAACTTGTATTAAAAAAGGCGCCAAGTTTTCTTCTTTAATATTTTCCGCCTTTGTGTTACCCATATGTTTTACATCATTGGTGTTTTGCTTAGACGATGCGAATCAATATTTTGGCCAAGATTGACGCAATTAAAGAATTGAAAAAACATTTAAAGTAAGTCTGTTCACATGTACGTGGTAATGTTAGAGCGAGGTCCAGTTACTATAATATGTTTGTTTAGTTGCTTGTTTGTACATTACAGTGATAAATGTAAAGGAAAATTGTTTTTTTGTTCATTTTAATCAAGAAAAAATTAAATCTTTTGTCTATTGCTTTACCGAATAGATCAAGAGTTCTCAATCCGGGTCCCCAAAAACTTTCAAGGTGTCCACAGGAAAAAATGTCCAGTTGGGGGTTTATGGTACTAATTTGGCGGTCCACAGAACAATTTTGTCAACGAAAGATTTTGGATTTCACTACCTTTAAAACTAGAATTCGTGAGAGGTAAAGACCAAAAAAAAAGAGAAAGAGGTCTTGACTTTCACACAGGTTTTTGCAAAACGGTTCATCAAATAGTATTTGGACCAAAAATGGTCAATAGATTTAAAAAGTTGAGAACACCTGGAATAAACAATTTGATTGTAACTACTGTAAATATCGTTTCACAAACGAAAAAATTTTACAACAATTGTAAAAGTTACTTGAACCACGTATGACACATTTTTAACAAAAATATTTCCAAGCAGCATCTTTTTTCGACACAAAATTTCAAAAATGTTTTATGGCAATATTAATTTATGTTAAGTATGCTAGAATTTTGCGAGCACCATACCTTGGAAAGACAAACTTTTTCGTTGAATTATTTTTCAAAGCCGATTTAGGGCTTAATAGAGTACTTGAACGAAATAGTTTTTAAAAAAGAAAAGGAAAAAATTTTTTTAATTCGATAGCTCCAAACTTCTGTTTTAATCTTTTAAAAAATGTTCAAATTATCTTTTTGTCTGAAAAAACGAAAAAAATACCAGCATTGGCTCTTTTTAAATTTATCAAATGTGAATCACACTATTCTATTAGAATCGGTTGTCTAAAGCCAGTGGCTTTCCTGTGACGCATGTGGCTTCATTACAAACGGAATCTAAGCTGCACAGATTTTAATTGTTTGTTGAGCAGTCGCAAAATTTTTATCGTTTGCCATTTTTTGCTTTCAGGGATGAATATGTCCCTAAAACGCTTCATCGCAACGTTCTTCACGCAATCAAAGACACTGAACTCGAAATGCAGAAACTCAACCAGCAGCTTGCTTACTTGACTCAGCAAAAAGAGGTATGCATGTGTTTAAATGTTAATTCTATATAGTTTAAGGTGACCAAAATGGACGTGTTTTTATTTGTTTTTTGTGTTTTGCCTGCCTCATTTTTAAACAGATGATACTTAACAAATTTCCAAACAAATGTCAACTTTGAAACGTTTTTGAAAAAATTTGGGGTTTCTATTCTCTCACATATTCTGCCATAGTTGCTTTGTATAATTTTACTTTTACGGAATTGCGCATGCAGAATAGGTGCTAAATTGTTTCGAAAAGTAATTTAAATAATTTTTCTGGTTTCTGCTTCTGCATTTGAGTTTAAGCTACCAAAACTTGGTGTTTTTGTTGATGGTCAAAGCCGCACTTAGGATTGGATAAAGAATTTAGCAAAATTATCCAAAGCGGGGGTTTCCCAACTGGGATAAATGCTCGACGCAGTAAAGCCTGAAACATATAAGAGCGACTTCTTTCACTGTAAAAAAAAATGTAGCTCAGGGTATTTTGCTGACCTTGACTATACAGTATTTTGGGCACTGAATTCAAATCTGTACGTATTTAGTTTTTTCTCTATCACATCAGGTTTTTAAAGATACAACGATACGAGCTGTGACATAAAGCATTGTTTTTGCTTATCAGCTCTGTTAAAAGTTGAATGATTAAATTGAAGAAATATGATAACACAAGTAAAAAGTTTACTGCCACTTACAAAACAATACACGCTTTGCACTGTAATGATATTTTGTTTTATGCTGTTTTTTCTGCAAAAACCAACAATAGTCCACCATGATACTAGCATTACTTTTTCTTTGCAGCATTTTTGTACAAGTCCAATGTCCTGTTAAAATCTTTCACTACCGTGTTCGTCATTCACAGCACCTAAATTCTTTGGAAAGAATGCGGGATGTGAATGCAAGAAATACATTGAAATACATAATACTTTAAACTTTTTCTATCACAAACACATCTGAAAGCTTTTATCATACAGTATTCCTCACAATTTCGATTAAATTTTTAGCTCTATGGTTTCCAAGAAACCTTTCTGCAACCAAATTAAATGTGTTTCAAGTTTCCAATACTTTTGCATTAAGTTGTTTGGAATAATTTTTATTAAGTAAAAAGTTTTCGAATTTCTATACCAATTAGGGTACTGAAGAGCAGTGGCGTAGCTAACCATTGAATATTGTGGATATATCCAAGGGCGGCATGTTGTTGAGGGCAGCAAAACGTAATGAATTCTTTTTTTTTTGATTGTGACGCATTGTGCTCTCTGTGAAGGCATAGATTGCTAATCACTCTGTTGAAGTAATGTCGGTTGTATGCCTGAGCACTGTAGAGTTTGTTTAGCCTATAAGTTTTGGGAAAAAAGCATTTAAGAATTGACAGTTTTACGCCAGACTTAGTAGGTTATAGCTCGGCTACAGCAAATTTACTACTACAGTGTTGTTTAATATTGCAGATTGCAGTTAAAAAATTTAGTTGCTAATTTTTTTAAGTTAATTAATTTTACGTAAAGCCTCCAATAAAAAGAGTAAAAGAACGTAGAGCTTCATTCAGAAAAAAAAAGAAAGCCAGGAAAGAAGAGGTGAAAAAGAATGAAGGAGCCATTTTGAAGTTTGTAAACATTTCTTTACAGTCCTCACTCTCTTTAGCTAACGAAAGGAATGAGGTTAGCAACTTCAGCAAATTTCTACTTCACGAGGAAACGGAAAGGAGTTGAACTTGAGTAAAGTAAAGACCCGTTTTCACTACGAGCATGGAAAAGAGCATTCTTTCTTTCTTTTATTGATCTTTCCGCGCTTAAAATTGAAGCAAGCGCTAAGCAAAGCAAAAAAAATCAATAAAACAAACAAAGAATAATCTTTTCCACGCTCGTAGTGGAAACGGGCCTTAATCAAGAAGTTGATCCTACCAATAAAACACTTATAGCTAAAGATAAAATTGATGATATAAACGATGTGGCTACTTGGCCAGAAGTGATAACTTATTACGAGTACATGGAAGTTGAGATGGTCAAAGCAGGACCTGAAAGATATCAGAATAAAGGACTGTTCAAGCCAGCGATTAGAGTAATTAAAGAAGGAGACAAAGAGAAGGAGTCGTTAAGCTATTTGAGTAAGAAGTGGTTTTATAAGACGTTAAAAAACGGCGATGAAGTTCTTAGATCATGGTTGCTTTATTCGAATAGCCATTCAGGATTATATTGTTTCTGTTGTAAGTTGTTTCAATCAAAAAATGATAATTCTCAATTCATTTCCACACCTTTTGTTAATTTCTGCCATCTAAATCCATGTATTTTTAATCATAAAAATTAAAAAATTCACAAGCAGTGCTTTGATAAATGGAAGGAGCTTGCACTGAGACTTCAACTTCATCAAACAATTGATAAAGAAATGCAAGATCTCATGGATAAGGAAAAAATAAACGGAGAGAAATCCTGCATAGTGTAGTTGAAGTCATAAAGTTTCTATGTAAGCAAAATCTTCCTTTACGTGGCCATCGTGAAGACTCTAACTCAAGAAGCCAGGGGAATTTTCTTAAAACTTAAAAATTGCTTGCAAAATATAATGCAGTCATTAAGGAATACCTTTCAGTTATCCAACTTTCTAGCTAGAGCATGACGTACTTTCCACCAACAATCCAAAATGAGTTAATTAAGCTTCCTGGAAAAAAGGTAAAACATCTCATTCTGGAGAAAATAAAGGCAGTAAAATAATTTTCCACTTTACTCAATAGTACTCCCGACGTCTCTCATATCGATCAAATGGCTCTTATTGTTAGATACGTCAAAGTTGACAGCAGTGAGGTACAAATAAAAAAGTCGTTCCTAAATTTCTTTCCACTGCACAGAAAAAACGCAGATGAAATTACTAAGTCTATTCTTGATGAGCTTCAGCAAAATAGTTTGGACACAATGATGTGCAGAGGTCAAGCATACGACAATGCTTCCAACATGGCTGGAATCCGTTCTGGAGTACAATGCAGAATAAAAGAAGTTAATTCTAAAGCAATATTTATTCCATGTGCTAATCATTCGCTTAACCTCGCAGGCGTTCACGCAGTGGCATCGTCTGAACATTCTGCAACATTTTTTGCTGTTGTGCAAAGGATCTACTCCTTTTTTTCTGCTTCTACTTAAAGATGAAAGTGTTACTTAAGCATGTACCATTATGGTAAAAAGAGTGATTTACACTCGATGGAGTGCGCATTACGAAGCTGTGAAAGCCCTTCTACATTATTTTCTTGATGTAGTGAGTGCATTAAACGAGCTATGCAATCAAAACGAAAATATTGATACACGAGAAGCTCGTGGCATATTGGATGCAATTCAGCAATTTTCCTTTGTTTCTTTTTTACAATTTTGGATACAAGTTCTAAAAGAATCTTATGATACCCAAAAATATTTACAGCGAAGAGGTTTGTCAGTGGAAAACTGTTCCCACAAGATGAATGCTTTTATTGCTTTTTTGGTCAATGATCGCAATGCGCTGGTTAAGCAAAGTATTGAAACTGCTATCAAGATTTGCTAAAAGCAAGAAATTCCGATTGAAGAGCGACGTCTCCGAAGAAAGAAAAAAATGCCTGGCGAAGATGCAGAAGACGTAGGTCTCTCGGCTGTTGAAGAAATCAAGAGATGCAGTCTAGAAACTATGGACCGATTTCGGTGTGAAGCAGAAAAGCGGTTCAGCGAAATTTGTATGTTAAATGAAGTATTCGGCTTCTTAAATCCCCACACGTTATTGCGAAGCAAAAATATTGAAGATATAAACAAATTTAAGAACATATATGCTGATGCCGTTAATTTTTCTAAATTAACTTATGAAATAGCCAGGTTCAAAAGGCTCGTACAATCCAGCGGCACTGCATTTCAAAGCGATGCCATAGCGCTGGATGTGCTGCAGTGATTGACCAAATATCGTTTATGTGATACACCTTATTTATTTTTGTGTCTTAAGCTTTACCTCACTGTTGCTGTTTCTATTGCAAGCTGTGAAAGAAATTTTTCAAAGCTTAAATTGATAAAATCATACTTGAGATCGACTATGGGTGAAAGCAAGCTATCTGCTTTAGCAATCCTGTCCATTGAAAGTGATTTCGTCGAGATGTATCTTTTGAAGATATACGACCTAATTTCGGAGTTTGTTTCAGTGAAAGCTCGACTTATTCAATTTTGAACTTTTGATAAGAATTAAACTATCACTATTATTTTTGTATTGTGTAGAACTTCATTAATATGTTCTTCGTTTTGATGGTGTTAAAGGGCGGCAGGTTACGTTGCCACGCCACTGCTGAAGAGCGTTACACGACAGCATGATTGTATCATAAGTTTCTTTTAGTTGTACTGAATGTGCTACTGGTATAAACGGGTGAGTATCACCATCATGTGAAAACACTTCCTTTGCTCAAATCAATCGTAGCACTGGTCCTCACACTCTAACTCCATAATTAAGCCATCAACATTACTACAGTAGCACAAGCCATTGTAGGAGTCAAAGAATGAACTGAGGTTTTTTATTGAGATGATGAAACCATGAAATTTTTGTTTCTTCATAAAGTAAGTTTCATTGTTTTAAGCTTGACCGCGAAATTTCAACATTGTATTTTGGCAATGCCAGTTCACTAACAAGATCGTTTAAGATAATTTAATCTATGATAACTGGATTGTTTGAACTAGTTGCAACAAATTCAAAACCACTTGGTGTAGTCTCACTGGAAATTTCTGGTTCAGATGAAGACTTTGGACGTTCAAAAATTTCTGGAACGGGAGCTTTAGGAATTGGAATGTCAGTATCGCGTAGATATGGTTTCAGGGCAGACTGGCAAAACTTGGATAAACAATTTTTGATTTGTATTTTTTCGAAAATCCTTTTATATCAATTTAACAAAAATAACAATCATAGGAACTGCAAAAGGCATTTTTTTTGCTTAGCAACAGTCCACCGAAGCAGCTGAGTGTTGCAAAAATGGCGGCACATGTAAGATACCCATCCTTTTGTCTTGACGAGCAACTTTGCAACCAAAGCATTACATTTATGCAGTTTTTTTTTATGTCCACTATTTCGTCAATATGCTGGCAATGTATATTTTTCACTAACATAGCAAAAGCTATTGGGATTAGTTTTACATTTTTTTATCTACCATTGTGCAAAAAATAACAAAGAATTAGCGGTTCGTTTTTAAAACAAAAACATATTTAAGACTTTCTTAGATACATTAATTTTACCATGCAGCTCACTGGAACTAAGAGTTGCCCTAAAATTTGTATCTAATTTTAATGTACACAAGGAGTATTAATACTCTTTCGCATCCAACAAACAAAGTGCTGGGTTGGCCTTTCAAAGTTTTTAAACTTTATAATGACCGATATGAAAATTTACGGTTTCACGATTCACCTGCTATGTTCATAACTCAAAAACTAGACGTCATGGAAAAAATTGGTTGCGGGTTTCGATTCAGCACTTCAAAATTACCCCAAAATAATTTTTAACTTATTAGCTACAAAAATTTTGCTGAACAGTATAATTTGTATGGTAAATTTGCTTCACAAATAAAAACGAAAACTTTTTTTTGGTTTTCACTTCATTGAGCAAGGCAATGTACCAAGATCGTGTCTTAAATTGGGTGAAGACCAAGAAAATAAATAAATAAATAAAAGGTTAACATACCAAAATGTTGTAAAATTTCACCGCAAAGGTGAAATACCTTTTTTTGGTCTTTGACTAAATTTAACGCACAATTTTTGTACATTCCTTGCTCTGAGGGGTGAAGACCAACGAAAAAGGTTTTTACCTGGTTTGATGATAGAATCACGGTGTAATTTTACAACTCTGATTTAACTTTTTATATACAAGTTGTTACGCCGACCCAGTGACGCTCTCTTATTAAAATGACTCACCAGTTGATTTCGCAACCTGAAACTCGTTTCTACATCTTTAAAGATAATTGAAAACTTTTTCCTTGCTCTCATTGTAAGAACTCGTTAGAATAAGGGCGAAGTTACATATAAGTTACATTATTACAATGAACGATGGCGTTTTCAGACTTAAACGCGTCGGCACTGTGACCGAATAGGTAAGAGTATTGACGACGAACACGGTTGACACGATTCAGAACCAAATCTCGTCATTCAGCTGCATCATCAAAAAAGACATGTTCTTGGCAGTCTTCGGAAGCAGCTTTGAATTTCAGTCATATCTAAACAAAAACTGAAACTAAAAATTAAAAAAACTTCAATTTGTGATCAATACCTTAGATTTTCGAAAGTACCTGACCTACTTTATTGTAATCGCTTGATTGTTGCCCTGACTGTTAAATCCTCCGACGTTGTTCTGCGAATCAAGAAGATAAATAAAGCTGATAATTAAGAAAAACTTTCTCATTAAAAATGGAATAAATACACTTTTGTTTCACTAGAGATAGAATGAATACACTTTTGTTTTATTAATTTTGTTTTTTTATTAATGCTTTTGCCGATATTCATTCGTTTCATTTCATCTCTATATTTATTCTCCTGAATCACAGGAAAGCGTCGGAGGCGCTATACATAGGACAAACAATTACCTTGACCTGCTTTTGGAGATTCTAAGATATTGCTGTCCGCTTGAAATTTTTTATTTAGTTTTTTAGTTTTATAGAGATATATCCGGCGTAGTTTTCAAATCGCCTTCATTCTGGAGTTCTTCCGATAAGAGTCAGAAGTAAAGCTTAGAGATTGTGATTTCTTGTAACCTTTACTTAGTATCACCAACAATCTCTTCATGTGAACCTTTAACTGATTAAATTGTTTAAAAAAAAACTTTTACTTCAGGAAACTACTGAACAGATGAAGAAATCTTTGAACATTGAAAGAGTTAGCGATGACGACAAAATGTAAGATGTTCGAACTGCTTAAAACTAATACGAATGTTAACCGTATGGTAGTGTTCATCATTTTATCGTGCATTGATAACCGGGTTTATATTTTTTATTCCTTTGCTTCCCTCCCTCTTTATGACGCAACTCAACAGTGTCTGACTCGGGGCAAAGACCTTTAACAAATCAGTATTTAAACTTTCACGTTATTATTTTTATGATTGCTCTCAATTGATTTTATAAAAACTACAACAGGTAATTTTACAGTTATTGCCACTTAAAACTGACTTGAAACTGAAATTGATGTTCTTTTCCATTTAAAAATTTTGGAGCTTTTTTCATAATTTCTACAGTAATTATGATCATAATATGGTATATGACTATCAGTCAATCTCATGTTTGACCGGGTATGTTGCTAGCCGAAACAAATGTGTTTTTTTTAAAGAGCACCCATTCATAAAGATGCATGATAATTAGAGATATAAGCTATCTTAGCTATTTTAATTAAATCGTATTTAAAATCCTAAAATAGTAATAATGTCGTAACTGTTGTTTAGTTTCTTGTATTATGCAGCGTGGCCGAGTGATTAAGAGAACCGTATTGATGGCAAATTTAATTAACATGGTCGCGGTTTAAAACCTACTCACGTCATTCTGTTGTGCCTTCAGAAAAGACGCTTTGGGCATTTTCTTCTCCTTGGTACAAGCAACTCTAAATTTCAGTCATATCGCAAAAAAACGAAAAAAAAAACAAATAAATAAATAAATTCAACCGGATATTAATATTTAGCATCTCCGGAGGCAGTCGGGGTAATCGCTTGACAGTTGCCCAAAGTATAGCGCCTCCGACGGTTTCCTGCGAGTCAGGAGGATAATTATAGAGATAAAAAAAAATACTCACAGTGCAAGTGCTCTTAGTGCTTAACGTGTATACCTATTTTTATTTCAGGAAAATTTGGAAAAAGATTGAAAATTGTCTTTGAAGTGATTTTTATTTGGTTGTTGCAACTTTTTTTTGTTTTTTAGATACATTTTTTATGAAACTGTTTTGTTAAATAAAGAATTAAATCTTAAGAAGTGCACTTACTTATAAATTAAAGTAAAGTGTTTTTATTTGGATTAAATTCTTCTATCTGTTTTATTAAGCAGAACAGCTTACTCTTTAGTTTTACTTCGAGTTGTAACAACATTTAAAGAATTCGATGAGTCAATTCTAGTCAGGGTCCACGAAAACTTGAATCTTTTCGAATCTGATGCCATCATAGATTGTACATTTAAAAGTTTTTGTTTGTTTAACATTGACTTCATCGACAAGTCGACACTTTTTTGTCTCCATTTGATTTTAAACAGCTTTTTTACTTTAAACGTCAATTAAACTGCCAAAAAATTAAAAGTCTGACTATCATTGAGTATTATTTTGTGAGTGTGGAGGCGTCTGCATCGCAATGACATGAGTCGAATCGTTAATTAATTTGGAGCTTCGAATCAGTCCAAGTTTTTTGTGGTAAAACTGGAATCAAGTCCCAGTCCTTTTAAGATTTTTACTAGTGGAGTTACTAGAGTCCTTCAAGCTGGACTTGTTTGGAGGTTTACTTTGACACTACTACTTTTTCAGATTTCATTCGCGTTTGAAGTGCTAATCGGATATGCAAGTTAACTAAGTAGCCTATGAACGATCATAACGATGAAGTTCGTAATTGATAAAATTTCTTGAAAGCGTGAATTTTTCGAAATTAATGCTTTTCGCTTCTTTTCGATTTGGTATTAATAATTTCCAGGTCCTCCGTAATGATGTCGAAAATAAGAGACACTTTGATCTAACGTTGACTCTGTTTTAATGGGCAAAAAATTAGCAGGTGATCACAGAAATTTGTTTCATAGGCAGCGCACAATGAGAGAGAAAGATTTGTTTATTTTGCTTCAAAATTTTTTCAATATATTAACGGTTAATACAGAATGCAACATGTTCTTCATCCGTTGATGTTAGAATACTGGTTTGATGTTAGTGTAAAACGAATAGCCTATTTCTAATTTTTATGAAATCATGCTTATAGCCTAAGTCGTACAAACTCATAGGCTCCAAATGGTTGGTACAGAATTTTAAATATTCCAAACTCACTGTATATATCATGCAGTGATGGCTGGTGCTGAAACATCAAGGGTGCGAACGAAGTGGCCGCACTGGGCCCCCTTAAAATACATCAAAAAGTGGTCCTCCGTACACAAGATATTGCTCTATTTCTTCATAGTAGCACAAGGACGGTAGCATGTCTAAAAAAGACTTTTTTTTACAGATCACTTTGCTTTGATACACTAAAAAGTGACCCCTCCAAAACGATGACTTTTTTTAAAGATCACACTCTTTTGAAACACTGAACAGTGGCCACCCCTAAAATTAAGATCGTTTTTCTTTAGAAACAACTTTGAGACATAAAAAAGTGGCTCCCTCTATAATGAGACCTTTTTCAGAGATTATTTGCCGTGAAACACAAAGTAATGGCCTCCCCTACTTTTCTTGCACCGAGCCCCCTATTTGTTAAGGCCATCAATGATATTATGTAAGCAATTCAACTCGAGGATTGAAATAATTTTTACATGAAAAATTAATCTTCGGTCTAATTCAAAAAATATTTTCAGGGGCGAAAAAACAGTCTGTTCAGTGAAGCTCTTGCTAGTTGACATATACATTACGCCGTTGATGGACTACTGTTTGACATTGGGTTTGAGATAAAGACTTGTTATTACCAGTGGCGGCTCGTACATAGGGGCCACAGGGGCCGGGCCCCACTAAAAATTTGACTTAATAATATGTGAATTACTAAAGAGAAACCCTATATTAAATATCAAAATGTTTACATGCGTGCCAAGATAACAGTTAATCGAAAAACAACGAGAAATATTTTCAAAGATTTTCTGAAGTCTCTTCAAAACGATCCAGAGGGGCCCACATATTCTGGCCCATTTACTCCTATACATTTACATCTAAAGCCAACCAACTCACGCGCCGCGCTTTGTGAAGATTTTACTATGCAAGTCAATAGCACAAAATTGGGGCCAGCGATGTCTGGCCCAAACAACAATCGTAACTTATAAGCGGACGTTAGCTGCGCCTGCGCCTGCGCCTGTCCGTGTGCAGCCTTAAAGAATTAGTTATTATTCAGTTGATATTGGGTGATGTTGTGCATTGTTTTGTGAGACAGCAGTTTCTGCTTTTCAGCGCTTGTTTTTTCACAGCTGTGATTGTTTATCAGTTATGTTCATTTTCATTTATGAATAACATGCTTAGTTTATTTATTTATGAATAACATGCTTAGTTTATCATTTTGTGTGATTTTTGTATTTCCAGATCAAAATAATTTAACTTCAAACAAGCTATTCCAGTAAATGGTGTCAAATTACTCACTAGCGAATACTACAATATCGATATCGCGATAGCGAATGTTGCATTTTTTGCTAAAAATTTATTTACCTCGCCTTTAAATTTAGGTAATCTATGAATGGAACTTTTTGACATTTCAATAATTGTTTTGCTGGCCCCACCATTAATGAAAGCCACGAGCCGCCACTGGTTATCACTAATCACTTTTGACTGTTTTAGACCACTTGCGATATGGGTCTACTCCATCTTTGTTTTAACTCGACGATTCAAAAAGAGCTGCACGTTTCTTCGGCAATTTCAATTTCGCTGCGACAATAGTATGCATCACAGTTATGATGACAAGGCATACATACACGCAGATCAAAATTAATAAGCTAGTGAAAAATTGTATTTCGAAAAATAAGATTAACAATTAAACGTACGGCAGAACACGTGAAAGCAACTGGCTTAATTACACATGAAACCATAGATTGTAGCATATACTGTACAAGTCACACAAGATTCAACTGTTCAATAGAAAGGGGGACCGCAAGAGAACAGTGCGCGGCATGCAAGTAATTTTTAAACTTTACATATTTTTTTATAGTTGTACTGAAAAAATAAAAAATTTACTTAAAAATTCAAGCAACTATACAAACTAAATACAAAAGCATAAGCCAGGCATGTCAAACTCGAGAGCGTATGCGAGACGCATCGGTGAAACTTTAGCCTAAAAATTTGCCGTGGGCCGCAATCTGGTTAGCAATCAAGGCAAGGACCTAGTTTGCTAGAAAATTTTGGGGGGGACAATTTTGTGTGACTACGACATGTTTAATATTTGATTACTAATAGATTCAGTGCGGGATTAAGCACCCTGGAGCCTATAGGCAGTCAAACTTTTGGGGCCCCGAGCATTTTTCTCTATTTTTCTTCATTCGATTTCACTATTTTTCTCCCGAAATCATGGTGATCTCTAAAAAAAAAAAGGTCTTCGCTCCAATTCGTCTCCGATTTCATCATTTTTCTCTCAAAATCATGATGATCTCTAAAATACAAGGTATTCACCTTGAATCGATCTTCTATTTACCACTTTTCGTCCCAACTACATGATAATCTCTGAAAAAACATTTGCAGCAAACTCAAACAATAAGGACAATGTCTGTTTTTTTTTTACCTAGGTAGCGAATGTGAAGCGGATGTGGATTCCATCTCGCATTTCAAATTTTGCTGTTCAATGCTATTGATCATATTATGGTTTAATGCATCAACGCGTTAATCGTTTCAGAAAATTTAAAAATTTAGAATTGGAAGCAAACCAGAATAAACAAGAGACGAAAATTATTGGTAAAGTCTTGCAAACTCGTTAAAGATAATAAAACAACAAAGAAAAGAAAAAAATTTAGGTTGTTTCAACTGTTTTGACCCAGAGACAATTTATTTTGCTTTTCTATTTGAATAAGTTTGTTGTTTACATTATTGAAGTTCTCCAATAATCGTTTATATATAATATAAAAGTTTGTCTTTTATTAAGTTTTTATTTGTTTTAACTTTGCTCTTTTGAAAATCCAAGCGCACACGGATACAAATCGCTTTTTTCTGAGTTTCTTTAATCATAATCTACCTTCCCAGTTGCATAGTAAAAAATAGGCCTATGGTAGTTTTTTAAAAGATATCTAGTTTGTTTTTTTGTGGTTTATATTGAACTCTTAACCAATTTCATTAGAAAGATTAAAGTTTATAAGATTTGATCAGGGCGTCGAACCGGACCCGAACCGGACCCGAACCGGATCCGTAAACCCGTATTAACCGTTATTATTTTTTGAACCCGAACCGGAACTGAACCCGAAAAAATAAAATTTGCTGAACCTGAACCGGAGCTGAACCGGAACCTGAACTAGAACTTTATTTTAAATGGATCCGGTTCGACCATTTGATGCTCAAATTTTAATTTTTTAAGTTATTTATAGAAGAATCAGAATCACAATTTTGTCTTTGAAGTTGCCGCAATTTTTTTGGTCACGATACTTGTTGAGTGGCAATACAAAAACGTTATAAATGACTTTTTCAGGCGAGAAGTTAAAGCAAAAATATGTCACTTGCTAGATAAAGAATGCGAGATTTTAAATGTATGCTAAAGCATTTGCTCTTTAGCTTTCTACAGTGCCCTACTTTTAAAAAAATACATATTAATATAGAGACGTAGCAAACATAGTAAAACCATCGTTGGTGAAACCAAATCACATTGGACGAAAATCACATCTTGTTACTTCCACAAATTTTAGTTTTCTAAATTTTGGAAAGTTTTTTGAAATTTTGTAGAAAATTTATTCGGTAACTTATTACGTTATTTAATCGTCTACCTTTTTGGCGCCTGTAAAGAAGGCCTCGCCAATAACGCAATCTAGGTGTCTACTAAACGATAAATTTCTTAATCTTCTTGCTGGATCTGACCTTCGAACCAGCGACAGCAAAAATATAGTCTAGCTAAATCACAGCTCAGACTACCACAATATCTTCTTTATTAAGAAATATGCTCCAATCCACTTAGGAGCCCGAATAGTATAAATCAAAGCAACAGGTTAAAGCTCAATAGCTTAATTCTTCACAATCACGTAGACAAACAAAGACTTGCGTTCAAAAACTATGACTTCACACAGTTAACAATTTTCCAATTCTAAGTTACCACAACGAAACATCGAATTAATAATAACTGCTTTTTTAGCGAATCTTATTTATACCAGTCAGTAAGGTTACTCGAATGTTCTGAAATTATCTCAATGAAGCCAATCACACATAAGCATTATTGCGTCACATGCAAAAACAAGTCAAGCGGAAATCCAGAATGTTCTCAATAAACCGAAATTATGCAGTGTTGCCATTTTTTCTTGTAAATAAATATAAATATTTAAATTACTTATAAAACTGTTATTTCTTCGGCTATTTGAGCCGGACCAAAACGAAATCAAAGAGATTTTTTATGGGATTGTGAATCTACATAATTTGGGCAATTTTTAGGAACGGAACACATCTAGATTATGACTCTTTATTTTTAGTGTAACAATTAGTTAAGTTATTAGAATAAACTAATTAAAAAAGAACTTTAAGGTGTCTTGCGAACAATTTTTAGACTAAAAATCTTTTAAATTAAAATTACACGTAGTCGTAGTCTACGCAACAAAGCAAAATTATTTGACGCCATTGAAAAATCAAAGCTGCACAGTGCAGCAGTGAAGTGCGGTGACCTTTGCCAAAACCGGGTCATAAAATTGGGTTTATTCAAGACCAATTTTCGTCCTAGATTCAAGGTGATCGCTAAAAAACAGCTCATCACATGAAATCCTTCCTCGCTAATGCTGTTTCCGTGATCCATAAAAAAAAAGATCATCGTTTGAAATCGTTAGCAGTAATGCATTTTTTCCCTGAAAATGCGGTGATCTCTAAAAAAAAAGGTCATCATTTCTAAGCAGTCTCCGATTACTTACTTTTTACCCTAAATTCTCTAAAACAACACAAAAAATAGGTCTCCGTCTCGGATCAGCCTCAAATTTTATCCAAAACAAGTAATATTTCTCATCCAATTCAACGATATCTACCTCATCACGCAAAAGTCCGTCATGCAATTCCTAAAAATTTGGTCATGCAACGCATGACTTGCATGCCCTGACCGCACGCCACTGCAGTGCAGGCTGTTGGGAAACCACTCGACTAAAATTTAGTTGCGTGGAGAAGTTTAATAAAAAGCAGTGTAAACTTATCGAATGATTGGAGTTCAGTGTAACTTATAGTTGCCCCAAATGGTTTTCACTAGCATGATGGTATCCCTAACAGTCGTGATTGAGTAAAAAATAATGTCGAGCAAGCAATGCAATAAAGTTAATTAATTTTTGATTTTTCAACAAAACAAAATTTTTAAAGAAAATTTGATGAGATTAGGAAGAGAAGTTATTAGCCTTCGCTTGTAGCGTGAAGTTTAAATAATATTTTGTAAGCTAACTGCTTTTCTCTTATTTCTCAGCTTCTTATTAGGCTCAAATTTGCATGTTGAAATCTAAAAAGACCTTCACTTTTGCGGTAAGGTTGATTCGGGATGAGCTGTTCATAGTTTTTAGGCTTATTTGAAGATACTACAGCAGTGAAAATTGGATTACTTAAAATTTTTTTTTGCTTAAATATTTGCTTCAACTTTACGTCAAAGATTTACCTCTTAAAATTGTTTAGTGAAGATTTGGCTGACTCAAACTTTTTTATTGCCTTAATACATGTATTTCGTCATAAACGTTTTCATAAATTACCTCGTGCGTTAAAACCTCTTGGAAGTTTTTGTTTCGCGCACATGTATTTCTAAAATTTTCGACTGAAGAGATAAAGGTTGAGTTGTTTGTCAGTATGGAGATTGCAATTCATAATAGTTACGATTTTAACTTTTCATTGATTAGATAAAGCCAGATTTGATTTTAATTCATTTATATTTCTTTTTAGTCTTTCGTTTATTAAAACTTCTTCGGATACCATAAATAAAACCCAAAAACAGATGATGATTAAGCGCAAAAATTTTTTTGCTATTAAAAAATATTCGTTTTCAATAACAAACATTTTTTTGTTTGACCGTCATCGGTTTTTGTTTTTTTGTTTATAATATCCACGGATATATAGAACATCCGGATGCGAAACTGCTTACAAAAAAAGTTCTCTCGTATACAATCGTAGGGCTACTCAAATAGAAAAAAATGTGCCACGTTTTATCGTTCGAACCAATGATGCAGTTAGCTACCACTGTTTTGAAGTTGTAAAGTTGTAAATTTTAAATGAAATTTTAATTAAAAATGAATTCTCGTTAGTTGTAAATTTTAGATATTTAGGTGATTTAGAAATTAGGTTTATTAGATTAGAAAAAGATTACTGTGGTACAAAATTTCGATTATTTAGCTAATGTAGAATCGAATACTCTCAATATCAGTAGCAAACAATTATATCCCATCAACTTTCCTTTTGTGAAGTAAATCTAACAAGCAATAAGCATTTATAATTTTCAGTTACCGTTTACATACAATTCAGATTCGAAAGAAGCACTCTAAATAGCATAACTGCAAATTTAAAACTGTTAAATATTTTTCCCTAGTGCTGAATTTTTATATAATGTCACAGGAATCACAATAATTTTTTAATTATATTTCTTATTATTTGGTTTCACTTTTAAGAACATTGTATTTTTAATTTTTTCACTAAGCACCAAAGATTTTAATGGAATTAACAGACTGTTATAATTTTTTTTAAGTACCCAATAATTCAATTAATTACTGTAAGATGAGTTGTCTGAATTAATTAGGTAACTTTTAAAATAAAACGAAAAAAATATCAGGGCAAAAACAAAAAATTCTTAGTTCTCGTTTACTATGACCTCTGAATATTTTTTGGCTTTATAAGTAATTACTATGAGCCCTAAATATTTTTTTGGCTTTATAAATAAGGCTATTTAGGGTTACGGTCAAGTTTAGAGTTATTATTAGTTGATATGATTTAGGGTTAGAGTTAAGGTTAGCATAAGTATAATAAGTTAATGTTAGGTTTTCATTTGTCTAACTTGCTATGATAAGCTGACGATAATAGTTGACACTAATTTTAACTCTAACCATATTTCTTTAAGTTAAAAAGTTGAAAACTTAGCAAAACAAGACACCACAATTCTTTGCTTAGTATGAGTTTTATTTTATTAATACAGATTTCGCTTTCCTTTTGTTTAAAATTTATTCTTGTTTATTTAAAAAATTAAGGTTGACCTTTGCATAAAATTAAATTTATATTAAAATGAATATTGCATTTTTAATTTTTCAACAGATTTTGATGCAACTTATATTTTTTGAAAATTTTTCTTTTATTCTTGAGTCAAAAATTTCCAATTGTGCTTTTAGAAGTAATTGATCTAAGCTTCATGTTGGAAAGCCAGCAAATCTGTAACATTGCTTTCAATTTTGATTAGCCTTGCAAAGAGATTTCTATTTAACTTTGCATATTTATACAATAGTTAAGGTTTGATTTAATAAATAAAATATGGTGTACACTTGTTGTATTCCAAATTGTAATCCAAATTATCATTCTGCTTCTTCAAGTGAACGAATCTCAATTTTTCGTTTTCTCAGAGATGAACAGCTGGAGGCTAAATGGCTCAAAGCCATTTCAAGAAAAAAACTGGACTTTAACTGACTCACAAAGGGTATGTGCTAAACATTTTATGGCAGCATTTTGTCGGCAGCGTGGTCGAGTGGTTAAAGTGCCGGACTCGTGATCAACACGATCTCGGTTCAAAACTCACTCACGCCATTCTGTTGTGTCCTTGAGAAAGACACTTTACAGCACATTCCCCTGCTTGGTGGTTCTGGCAAGCAGTTCTAAATTACAGTAATATCTCTATTAAATTGCAAGCGGACAGCAATATCTTGGCATTTCCGGAAGCAGGTCAGGGTAATTGCCTACCCCAGGGTGGTCCAACTTCTGCACTCTTGTGGGCCACTTTTCAAAATTATTCGAGTTTGCGGGCCTCAGTCGGCTAAAAATTCCTATTTTCGTTCCAAAATCAGGGTGTTCTCTAAAAAAAAAAAAAGGTCTTCACTTGGAATCGGTCTCCAAAATTCCTATTTTGGCGCAAAATCATAGCGTTCTCCAAAAAAAAATTACGGCTGCTGCTTCTGATCGACAAGACTTGTGCAAAATTGATATGCGGCATGCGGCCCGCGAGCCCGTAGTTGGACCACGCTGTTATAGAAGATTGCCGCTACTTATGATCGACAAGACTTGAATTGTGCAAAATTGTTCCGCGGGCCGCACAAAATTGTTTCGCGGGCCGCATGCGGCCCGCGGGCCTGTAGTTGGACCACGCTGGCCTACCCTATGTATTAGCGCCTCCGTCGCTTTCCTGCGAGTCAGGAGGATAAATATAAAGATAAAATAAATGAAATAAATAAATAAAAATTTTAATGCCGATGATTTTCAGACAACATCTTCTGACAGTAATAATGCAAGACGAAGTTCTCGTAAGACAGAGGCAATATAAGCATGTCGTTTGAAAGCCAATGCTATTCCAACAATCTTTCCTGGATTGCCTGTATATCTATCATCAAAAACAGAGACCTCACGATCATCTTCTACCTCAAGTTCAGCTCGTTTAAGTAACGAAAATGCAAGAATTGAAGAAGGAAATAATAGCATAATGCTTCAAGATATGGTTGAAACTTTTAATGCATTTTCAACAAAAATAAAAGGTGAAATGTTACCAAATGGTTATTTGCTTGTCATTAATAATCACAGTGTCCAGTTTCATTATGTAGATTTCCCTGCAGATGAAAATAGTGCTCCCTCACTGCTCGTTTTTGTGGTTGTAAATGACTAATTAAATATAGAAGCATTTGTGCATTCCACTCTTTTTCCTTTCTCTCAATATACTCACCTGTTGCCTGATGATTCACTGAAAAGAATATCAGAAATATTAAACATACTGGCATTTTCCAAGTCATGTGTTGATAAAAGTGTTGAAAAATCTGTCAAACAACTTTTAGATACTGCTTTGTTGTTGTTGGATAATTGCATTGAAGTTGTGAAGATTTCAGAAAATGATGACTTGCTGCATTTATCTTTACTTACCTTTGTCAATGAGCAATTAAAGCTGATGCACGTTCCTAAACAACATCAACGTCCATGCCAACTGAACTTTGCTTTGTGATCACAGCTGTAGCTGTCCAATGCTCTCTGTAATTACTTCAGACAGGTTCATAAAACGAAAACTCTTGTCACACATCAATTCACGCACGTTATTTGTGGCAAGTGTACTTGGTTTATTTGATTTATCAGATACACTGTGCAGCATAATTCACCAAAAATCTGCTAAAAATCACAAAAACTTTGAAATGATTGTGGAGTCTGCTTTTGAATTGTTTTGCCAAAAACGAATTGAAGCGTTTAAACGTGTCACTACTCAAACTACCATAAAAAATGACTCGTACTGCGCGAAAGCTTAATAGTAAATCTTAATACAGTAGAATCCGCTTAATGAATCCACCATGGACCAGCCAATTTTGGATTTAATAAGCGGCGAATTTATTAACCGAATTTCCTATAACTCTATCTAAACCACCACTAGGGGGTAAAAATGCACTCAGTTTAACGATTTCCATCATTTATTAGAACAGAAAAAGCTGCTCAACGATGTTTGTCTTGGTGGAAACGTTGTTCGGAGATGATCTTCCACTTCTCTTTTCACAGTACTAAACATGTCCATCTTCTGAAATCCAGTTCTATCTAGCTCTAAAACCAGTCGACGAAGGCACTCACGGATCTCTGCCGCTGAAGGTGTTTCTTCTTCCGGTTCGTCATTGTCATCATCGTCAGATACCTCAACCACAAGCCCATCATTGTTCTGTATCATTGAAACAAGTTCTTCAGTGAATTCCTCTTTAGTACGTTCTTTTACAGTCAGAACATCATCATCAATGCTTACCCAGTTTCTGAACTCCTCTTTGCTCAACTGGTGATGGAGGCAAAGAAATGATTACATTCTCGGGTTCATCATTGGTAAATCCTCCTTTTTTTCCAACAATTCTGGATAGTTGCTGTTGTAACCTTGGCCCAGGCTCCTTTGATCATATGCATAGCGTCCAACAAATTAATTCGTTTTACCACCGTTTGAGCATAAGTCCAGCTTCCGGAGCATCATCCAGTATGTCAATGAGCTTCTGGCGCATTTCATGGCATTTTGCATTTTGCAGCGTAGTGGATGGACGCGTAATCTCTGAGTTGTAAAATAGCAGTTTACCAGAAATTTTCTAACTTCAACAGAGGTAATAAGCAAAAAAAAACTATAAATAGTAATATTGAAAGAAAATTGAATGAAGTACTTAAAGCAGTTGGCAATATCTCAGAAAGAATTGACAAGCTAAATGAAAAACTAGAAAACTTTGATCGGCGCATAACTAAATTGGAAATCTAGTTGAAGATAAAATCTCCAAATTTCAACAGGAACTTAAAACAAAAGCAGATGACAGCGCTCTGAACGAACTGCATTTAAAAATACATAAAATTGAACAGCAACAAGTTGATCAGCGTGCTAAAGATGTTATGCAAGAGTCGTATGAAAAGCGATTTAACTTATTAATTAATGGAATTGAAGAAACCGACACGAGTGTTTGGGAAAAGCGTGAAACTACCTTACAGCTAGTGCAAGATTTTATGAAACGTGGTTTGCAAATAAAAGATCCTTCTGCTATAATGCTTACCGATTATCATCGCTTGCCCCAACATCCAGTCCTCAAGAATGGCATAAAGGTAAACCGACCTATAATTATTAAGTTGACTAATTCGAACGACAAGCGTTTAATATTTGGTAGCTTGAAAAACTTGAAGCAATTTAACAATGCAAGAAAATTGAACCAGCAAAACTCTGTGTATATTACAGAACATTTGCCCAAGCAATTTCAACTTGAGCGTAAAGCTTTATTACCTGCTTTTAAAGAGGCCAAAGCTCTGAACAAAAAAACAAGCTGGAGACCAGAAAATGGCCACTACTGCTTATATATAGATAACGTTAAAGTATCTGCAGAAAGTGATTATCACTGTTGAATTTTATGTATTTCATATACAATATGCTTATATATTATTATGTTTCGTTTATATACAAAACTGCCGCTCTTTAATTATGTACTTTCAATTGTTTAAGATAAACGGTGGCCTGACGCTAATAAATTTCTGTAATAATTACTATAGCCTTTGTACTTATTTGAATATTTATCTCACTCATTCACTGAACAATTATTTTAGCTTGTAGATTACCATTTTTACTAATTTGCTCAAAAATAAGCTGCTTCTGTATCGTTAAAATCATAAATCTCGTTTTCCTAATGTATAGCTTACATTCGACTGTGCAAATCTGAATTAGTGGTCGTCCTCCCTGAGTCTCGAACCAGTTTTTTTTTTTGTGCTAGTTAATATTGCAACTTGATTGCATTGTCTGCCTCACATCAATATATTTGTTGTTTTCTCACTCTGGTCACTGTTAGCTGGCAACTGCTGAGTTTTTTTGCGCGACTGACGTCATGTGTGCAGCTACAAATTGCTGTGATTCTGATAGTCAAGCAGTCACCATCGACTTAAACCAACAAAACTTAACTGATTTTATTTCTAACTCTCTTAGTTCCAATGTTAATCCCTGCGACTATTTTGACTTAAGTAGATTGAATAATATTACTAAAAAAGATCCCTGTCATCTATTTCTTCATCTAAATATATCTTCGCTTCAAGCACATTTTGATGATTTATTTGATTTTCTTTCACAATTAGACCAGCCTCCCAGTATTGTGTTTATTTCGGAAACCCGTATAAATATTGAACCTTCTACAAACATTACTATTCCTGGTTATACCTTTATTCATTGTCCTTCCCCAACAAAAGCTGGTGGTGTTGGTGCATATATTTCTGATCATTTAAACTTCACAGTTAATGAAACCCTTAAACTTGGAGTCAACGGTTGTGAAGATCTGTGGTTGAATATTAGATTTCCAAACATAAAATCCCCGTATATTTTTGCTGTAATCTATCGTCATCCTCACAACAATCATTCTCAATTCTATGATGCGCTTGATGAATCACTTCAGATGCTAAACCGTTGTAATAAGAACGTTATTATTATGGGTGATGTCAACATAAACATGTGCAGCGATCAGTATAGCCCTTTATTGCACCAATATTTAGATGCACTTTACAGTAACGGATTTATGTGCTGCGTAAATAAACCCACTCGCATTGCGAGTTCGTCTCAAACAGCAATCGACCATATAATAACCAACATAGTTAAGGAGGAAATTACCCCTGGAATATTAAAGTTTCACATCTCTGACCACCTTCCTATCTTTTGCTCTATCTCCTCCTTATTGTATACGCCTCCAATCATAAAAACCAACACAACATACCGCAATATTAATAATGTTGAAGAAGATGCATTTCGCCATGACCTACACCATACTTTAGAACCAATAGTTTATGAATTCACTAATCTACCAATAACATCAACAAATTTTGATACGCATTTTAATAACTTAATAGCAAATATAGAAGCAGTTATCGATAAACATGCACCAATGAAAACTGTTTCTAGAAAATGGAGGCGTTTCAGTCAAAAGCCTTGGCTGACAAGAGGTATAATTACTTCCATCAAACATAAACAAAAGCTATACCGCACTTACTTTTTAACGGGTAATGCCTTTGAAAAACAATTTTTTAAAAAATACGCTAACAAATTAACAAGAGTTAAAAAATTGTCGAAAAAAATGTATTACACGGAATATATTCATAAACATAACACCAATCCGAAAAAAGTGTGGCAAATAATTAATTCACTTATTCCTCGTAAAACCGTTAACTCTTTCGTTAAAAACATTAACGTCGATAATAAATTTATTGATCATCCATCTGATATAGCAGAAGAATTTAATAAATATTTTGTGGAAATCGGGAATAGTTTAGATAAAAATATGGAAAATCAAAACAACACCAATTACTCTGCTTATCTCAAAAATCCAGTTTTACACTCCATTGTCCTAGAACCTCCAACGGCTAACGAAATTTTTTACATGTTACTTTCAACAAACCCGTCTAAAGCTTGTGGATGTGATAACATCAGTAATTTTTTTTTATGTATAGGAGCATTTGTTCTAGCACCCATATTAGCTGTCTATTTTGGAAAAGCTCTTGAACTTGGTATTTTTCCCCATATCTTTAAAACTGCCAAAGTGATTCCTATTTTTAAATCAGGTAATAAAGATAATATAGGAAATTATCGCCCAATTGCCTTACTTCCTAACTTATCAAAAATTTTGGAAAAATTAATAAAAAATCGCTTTACTAAATTTTTTTGTAAAAACAAGATTTTATATCCTAATCAGTACGGCTTTAGAGAAGACCACAGTGTAATCCACGCCTTGATGGACATATTAACTAATGCCTATGATGCCATAAACAACAAACATTACACCGCTTTAATATTTATGGATTTTCGTAAAGCTTTTGACACAGTCTGTCACAAAATCTTACTAGACAAATTGTATCACTATGGCATAAGAGGCCCAGCTCATTCACTCATAGAAAATTATCTCTATAGAAGACAACAATTCGTAACTATAAACAATGCATCTTCTTCATATAAAGCTATTAATATTGGCGTTCCTCAAGGCTCAATTCTTGGACCACTTCTCTTTTTAATCTATATCAATGACCTCCCCAATGTTCTTCATACCAACCCTCGTTTATTCGCTGATGATACTTGCTTGTTTTTAAATCACTCTTCCTTTACATCACTGGAACACATCTGTGCAATCGAAGTGTCTCGCCTAAAAGACTGGTGTAATGCAAACAAAATTCAAATTAACTCACAAAAATCGTTTATACTACCAATATCTCCCAAACTTAACATACGTAGTTTAAATCTAAATCTTCCTTACGGAAATTCCAAAATAAATTCTACCCAAATATGCAAATACCTCGGAGTATTATTAGATGACAAATTAAATTTTAAACCTCACATTCTCCAACTTGAAACCAAGTTAGCTAAGGCAGTTGGAATCCTTAGCAAATTACGACATATTCTACCGTTATCTGCTCTTAGACTTCTTTACTTTTCTTTGATACACCCTCATCTGCTGTATGCTCTACCGATCTGGGGAAGTACGTTTCCATCCTATTTTAAAAAACTTCAATGTCTTCAAAATAAATCCATTCGTATAATTTTCAACATTTCACCAAAAACATCCGTTTCGCCATATTACGTATTACAAACTAAAAATCTTAAAATTAGCAGACTTACATATTTATGAAATTGCTAAAATTATGCACCAGCACTCCCGAAAAGCACTGCCCGATTATCTTTCTTCCTTCTTTACTACAACCCGCCAAATTCATAACCTCCCTACCAGATCTCACTCTAATAATACTTTATATCTTCCTAAATTCTCTACGTCCCGTTGCCAAAGATCAATAAAATTTCAAGGAACAAAAATTTGGAACTCTATCCCTATTGAACTACAACATCAATCATTTCATAAATTTAAGATTAATTTTAAATTCTTTTTATTACAATCATACTGTTGACAACCTGCTAACCTATAATCCTTGCAAATAATTGCTGTGCACTAATAGCCCATTAGTTTTTTCGGTGACTGCTTGACTTGATGACCTTAACCGGTCCCTTCGCAGTCTCCGTCGAGATTGTCTTTTTTTTTTTTTTCATTATTATTTATTCTATTTATTTATCTTATTATTATTATTATTGTTATTATTGTTATTTTATTTATTTATTTTTTTCTTATTTTATCGTATTGATAATTGTGTTACCAATTGTCGTACACTGTTGTTTTGTCGAATAAGTATATTAACTGTGTTTCTTTTTACGTTTTTTGTTTCCACAATCCTCGTAAATAAATTGGTCTGTCTGTCATGTCTGAAATAACTCTTCATTGACTTGATAACGCCCATGTCACACGGTTGCAAAATTGATGTTGTATTCGGTGGAAGAAGAAATATTAAAACGTTTTTCAAAGAGATGGTGGGTTTGTGAGCTGAACAGTTATCCACTAATAAAGCCACTTTCCTTTGCTCTGTCTGCAATCGTTTATCCCATGATTTAAGCCAGCCATCAAAGATAGTGCACGTCATCCAAGCATTTTTAGAGAAATCGTATGTGATTGGAAGATTTTGAATTCTTTTAAAGCAACGAGAAGACTTGAATTTCTCAATCAGCAGCAGTTTTTCTTTGTCACCATTCATATTGCAAGTGACTAAAGGCCCGTTTCCACTACGAGCGTGGAAAAAAGCATTCTTTGTTTGTTTTATTGATTTTTTTTGCGCTCGCTTCAATCAAAGATGAATAAAAGAAACAAAAGAATGCTCTTTTCCACGCTCGTAGTGGAAACGGGCCTTAACACAGTTACACGATCTTTAGCGGTTTTGAAACCCCGATGACTTTTCTTCTCTGTTTCAACATACGTGCTTCTGGTAGGGCACGAAAATAGATCGCAGTTTCATCTGCATTGTGAAATATTTTGTGGTGTGAAAGTTTCAAGAATATGCTTCATTGTTTTAGAACGAAAATGCTCAGCTCCGTCGGTGTCTGCTTCAGCTGCTTCACCTATTAAACGTAAAAATGATAGGAAATTTATCATAAAATTATTAAAAAACAAAACAAAATTATTTCGCTAACCTTTTAGAACGACGAACTCCACAGAAAACCTTTTCTTCCATCGATTAAACCATCCTTCAGTGGCCTTGAAGTCTGAATGCCCAGCCGCTTCAGCAATTTTATTTGCCTTTTCCATAAGAATGGGACCGTTAACCGGGGCATTTCTCTGGCGAGTGAACTTCAACCAATCAAAAAGAGCTTTTTCCACTTCTTCATCTTTTCCTGACCTCTTCCGTTTTACCCCACTAACAGATGATGCCGCAGCAGCAGCACGTATGGTGGCTTCATTTTTTATTAAGCCTTGCAATAATCCTCTACTGACTCCAAGTCGCTCAACTGCTTCACGCTGACTCACCAAGGAAAAGGTCTTATACTGATCAAGCAAGTCCAGCTTTTCAGCTATTGTTTTGTCTTTCCTTGCTTTCTTCATTCTTTCATAGACAACAGTGCAACGGACCTTTAGTTGCTTAGGTTTTAACCCTATTCAGACTGGGCGTTTTGGAAATTTTGTACGACTGGGGGGGGGTTGAATGTGCCCGCGCTGTTTGTTTGTTTATATCTCAGCAATTTCTAACGATAGAATTGTCATTCAAGTTTGTATAGAAAGGAAATTTTATACTCTTTTAATATAGATACTTAAATGTTACATTTAAACATTATTTGGTATTGAAAAAGCGAGTTTTTAAAGGGCAGTCAATTTTCGTAAATTGGATGAAAGCGAGAGAGCGATTTGAGAGAATTAACAACTTCGGCTGTTTGTCGAAGGTCATTGAGTCGTAAAATTAGAAGTGCCACTTGACGAAGTTGTTACAGTTTACAGAGAAGGAAATTTTGGATCAGCAAATTGTGCTAAAAGCTGGTTTTATTATTGTTTACATTCGATCTTTGTTATTTATTAGAATTTTTTTTAATTATTCTTTTTTGTAAACAATTAAGAGCAATAAGCTTAATAACATAAAAAAAGTTAAATCATTACACAAAAAATTATGTTTTTAGTTTTACGTCGCAAAAGACTCACTTTAATTATTTTCACTATAAAAGAATATTTCGAATTCACTAATTTAGTTAAAATTTATTGTTTTTGATTACATCAATTTTTTTTGATTTTACAGAAATCATTATTATTTTGAATGTTTTTTCTTTTCTTTTACTACTTTTTTCTAAACAACCCTTTTGAATTCTGACCGGCGTTGTGAACGTATTAGAAATAGAGCTCTAAATAAAATATTTAGAGGTTTTTCAAAAAGAGTAATGCAAACTATATGGATTTTTGGACCGGTTACGCAATGTTGGCTCCTCACAAATACTACCAGCATCACGAAAACGCGACGCAAATTGCATATAAATTAATACAAATTTAAAAAATAATTTCGGTTTATTTGTTTGTATCTTTTGACTAAAAGTTATGTAGCTATTAGACTTTTGAATTTAATACAAGGTCAATTCTAGATTAAACTATAATCTTTTATATTCATCTTTACACTACGTAGCGTTTACACAAATTGCGAAAAATATTTACCGTGAATTTATCTATGCTTTTTGTTGGAGGTTGATGTTATCTATACTCCGAGAAGCCCCGATAAAATTGACATATTATGGAAACCATACTAATTATCATATGTTGGAATATAAATAATTGTTAAACTTTATTATTCAAAAAGGATTAAAATTTTAAGAACAAAAAACTAATGCTCTTTATCAAAAAATCTTTACATTTGTCAATTATTAAAATATCAACAAAATATTTTAACTTAGAAAAAGTTAGTGGGTTTTATTAATAAATGAAACGCTCAATTTCCCTTTTATATGTATTTTTTGGACAGCATTCAGCAAATTAAAAAGCTTACAAACAAATAATGAAAAACCGTTACGCAGCATTGATTATAGAAATAACAATGAAAAAGTTTATCGTTGCGTTTATTGGATAAAAGCAGTCTTTACGTAAAAAGATGTTCTGCTTAGAAATTTAACGTTAATGACAATTATTACAAAATTGAAAGCGATGTCGTTGGCACACTACCTTTCCACAGTTTGGCATTGACTGATAAGTTTGGGCAATTGATCTTTCTTTTTTTTCTTTCCTGGACCTGATATTTCTTTTATACATATTTCACAACGACGTTTTCTTTCTGATTGAGGAGGAAATATTGATAGGAAAGCTGTATCAATACTTGGTTCGACGACGTTTTCGCCAAGTACCAACTTTATTTTTTGTTGAATTTCACTGTTAAGACCTTCCCTGGATCTTCTTTGGATGAAAGGTTTTACTAATTCTAAAACAAGATTAAAGCCAACTTCAAACGAATTCTGTTTTCGCGGCTCCGTGTGTTTATTCATTGCTAACACACTTGCAGCATTTATGCGACAAGTGTCAAGCAAATACGAAAAAGCAATTGTGGTCCATTTTCGAGACTTGGTTTTGCACGAATAGAAACTAATTTTTTGGTCTACAATGTCTGTACCTCCTTTTGTATAATCATACAACTTGTATAAAGCCGGTTTCTTTTTTTGATCTTTTGAAATCCCAAAAATTGGTTGCATTGTAGATAAAATTAAAATATTTTGTTTTCCTGTCGTTTTAGAGTTTACAATAAAAAAATTAAGATTGATGTTTTTTTCAGGTACGTTCCAAAATACTTTATAAGAACCATTATCTCTATTATGCACTTGCTTTATTTCACTTGGTATTCCTTTGCGATTAGCTTGAATAGTTCCGATGGTAGTTGTTACGGCAAGTACTCGAGTTTCGAACCCGGGTTTATTTTCTGGCTGTAATTTACTTAATTTTTGTTTTTGACATTTAATTTGATTCACTTCATTTTTTCACGGCGCTCGCTTGCTAATTGATTGTTGCTTTGAGCCGACATTTTCCATTATCTCACTACTAATTGATTGTTGCTTTGAGCCGACATTTTCCATTATCTCAGCGCGCTCGATTGCTAATTGATTGTTACCTCGAGCTGACTTCTTTTTTCCATAAGTTGGGTGTAATTTGTGTAGAAACGCTTAGTTTTGCTACTTCAGCCTTTGTGGAGCGGTCGTAGATTTACTGTTTGAAATACTGTTAGACGCCGTTGGGAGTGCTGTTGAGGCTTTTGAGCTGTTTTATAATACTGTTGGAAATACTGTTCGATATTGTTAGTTTTGTCGGTCTGCTCCGTGTCAGTCTACAGTTGGTGAGTGTTTATAAGTCTTTCTTTGCATTAGTTATTTATGTTTACGTTTATTTATAGAAAACCGTCCGACCAGATTATTTCGTCCGACTGTATTATTTCGTCCAATCATCCAAATCGTTCGTCCGTACTATTTCGTCCGACTCTATTATTTCCTCCGATCGTCCAATCTTCCATTTAACGTCCAATTTAGTTCGTCTTATTTCGCATTGTTTTTATATCTTAATACAAATTTAATTCAAATCAAATCAAGGACGCGTACATTTCCGGAGACAGCCACACGGAGTTTAAGACCGCGAAGAATTTACTGTAACATAAAGTTTTCAACTTCGGCTGCATTTAATTAAGTTTTTCTGTCTCAATGGAGCTTGAAGGTAAGAGTTTTGTTACTTTACAAGCTAATTTGAAAGAGCTTTACGAAAAGGTCGAAGTGCTTATTAAAGAAGATTCCGACCCTGAATCAGTCAGAGCACTGTTAGATAATGTTAACGAGGCCTCTTCACAATTAGAAAAGGCAATTAGGCTGCATGACGACTCGTCAAAAGGGGAGTTTCTGATTACCCAGTTATACAACCTGCACTCCGAAAAGGCATGCTTTGATAAGAAAGTTTCGGAATGGCTTCAGAAAAAGTTACCCCTCGATCCCGAAACGTCGGCAACTGCGGCAAGCGTTGTATCTGCCTCTCATGGTTCGCAACTCAGAACTGCTAGCGGTAGCTCACAAAGTTCGCGTAGTTCGCGTAGTTCACGCAGTAGTTTGCGTTTAGCTAAAGCAGTCGCAAAGCAGGAGGTTGCGCGATTACATATTCGTCAATTACAGGAACAACGCGAGCTCGAAAAAAGGGAGTTCGAGCTCAAGCAACAACGTGAGATACTTAAAGCATCTCACCAGTTACAGAAAGCTGCCGTTGAAAGACAGGTCTTCGAAGAGGAACTGGAACGTGGTGGCTATATTCCTTTCGACGATCAGAAGCCCACAACTAGTGCTGACGTCACTGTGGTAACATCGCAAACAGAGCAGGTACACTTACCTTTTACAGGTGTCGACTCCGCGGCCCAAACCGTTGCATCGCCGGATCATAGTCTTCCTTTGGAAACGAAACCAAAGGTTACCTTTCAAGGTTCTACTCAGTTAGACTCGTCGAGGCGGGAAGACATGAAACCTCAGGCCGAGTCGCGTTTACGAAAGCCAGCCTTGGAACTGCTGAAGTTTGATGGAAACCCCCTTACGTATCTGAAGTTTATATCTGCATTTGAATCTACAATTGAGGCGGTCGAACATGATGATAAGGTAAAACTGCTTTATTTAATTCAATATTGTTCTGGTAAGGCCAAATCAATTATTGAATATTGCTTGCTGCTAGAACCTCATCAGGGATTTGTCAAAGCTAAACAAATTTTGTATGAAACATATGGCAAAAGAAACGTAATTGCTAGATCGTATATTGCTAATTTGCTTGAAGGCCCTTCCGTTAAAAAGAATGATTCTGAAGCCCTGATCGAGCTAGCACGAAAGGTTGAAGAGTGTTATACTACTTTAGGTCATTTAAACTATTTTTCGGATTTGAACTGTTTTGAGAACATTTCCAAAATCGTTAGGCGGTTACCATTCGACCTGCAATCGCGATGGCTGCGGATTTCTGCCGGTGTTGAACGAGAGGGTCGCGAACCAGACTTTGCCGATCTTAAGCGCTTTATTGTAAATGAAGCTGATGTAGTTAAGTCTTCTTATGCGAATTCTCTTAATTTTAAATCGAAGCCTGGCTCGGTATTTGGGGTGAACACGCATTATACCGTTGCCTCAAATTCTACTAAAGCTATTAACACTTATGAATGTAAATTTTGCCGTTCCCTGAAGCATGTACTCTGGAAATGTCCAGATTTTTCGGAAATTTCTGTGAAAGAACGTTTGCGTTTTATGCACCAGCGCCACCTGTGCTATAACTGCGGAAAGGCTGGCCATATTTCTAAATATTGTTATTCAGAAGCAGCTTGTACTAAAAATGGTTGCAAGCAAAAACATCACTTGCTTCTTCACCAAGAACGTCGTGACGTTTCTCCTTCCAAAGATAAACCTTGTCCTTCGTCAATAGAACAGGCTCGAAATTTGCCGACCAACACCAAACCGCATTCTACAAATTTCCTAGCAGCTTCTAACATTACTGTTGGCAGCAACGTTTTTCTCAATGTTGTTCCCGTGTATGTTGAAACAGGATCAAAGTCTGTGTTAACCTGTGCCTTCTTAGATCAGGGTTCCACGACTTCTCTCTGTGCTAATCGTCTTCTAAACCTTCTAGATATTTCAGGAGAACCAACCAAATTTTCTGTCACTACTGTTACTGATTGTTCGACGCTTCGCAAGGGAGAAAAGGTAAATCTTACTGTACGTTCTTTAACTGGTGATGAGATAAATTTGCAGAACGTACTCTCGGTCGACCAGTTACCGGTGGTTCCTAACCCAGCTCTTACACGTCATGAGTTTGAAGCGTGGCCACATCTACAAGATCTTGATCTTCCAGCGGCGCACGGGGAAGTTCTTTTGTTAATAGGTTTAGACACTCCAGAAGCATTTTGGGTCAAGGAAGAGCGTCGTGGAAGTGCTAAAGAGCCCTACGCCGTCCGAGGCGTTTTGGGGTGGTCCGTGGTTGGTCCAAGAACAACTGCACAAGGCAATTTGTCGGAAGGTGATGATTCGATATCTGTTAATTTTCTAAATACGTCTGACGATTTACTAGACTCTCAAATTCAATGCTTATGGCGCTTAGATGATGTTCCCAAATGTAATGATAATGTTACCTCTATGTCCAGGGAGGATAGATATGCTTTGCAGCAAATGCAGCAAACCAAAAATGTGGTTCGAGGCCACTACCAAGTTGGACTTCCGTGGAGGCCGGGAACACCGTGTCTCCCAGACAACTACAGTCAAGCGCGTACGCGATTGTCGCGACTGAAAGGAAGACTCTTAAAAGATCCTGCATTAAAGGAAAAATATTCTAACGTTATTACTTCATATTTGTCACAGGGTCACTGCCAACTTGTTAAACCAGAGGAATCTGCTTGTGAAGGTTGGTACTTACCTCATCATGCAGTTTTGCACCCACATAAACCGGAAAAAGTTCGTGTTGTCTTTGATTGCGCGGCAAAATATGCAGGATATTCTTTAAACGACCAATTACTTAGCGGTCCTGACTTTTTAAATAACCTTATAGGTGTACTAACTAGATTCCGTTTTGAGAAAATTGCAGTGGCTGGCGATATTGAACAGATGTTCCACCAAGTTTTTGTGGATCCGAAAGATCGGAATTATCTTCGTTTTCTGTGGTGGCCAGAAGGAGATTTGACCAAGCAACCTGAAGTTTATCACATGAATGTTCATCTCTTCGGAGCTACCTCTTCACCCAGCTGTGCGCAATTCAGCTTACTACAATCAGCCGAAGATCAGCAGGACGAATTTGACAAAGACGTAAGATCTTTAATTGTGAATAATTTTTATATGGACGACTGCTTGTTCACAGCACCTACGGTACAGCAGGCAATTTATTTGAGAACACAAGTCTCGTCTCTCTTAAAAAACCGAGGCTTCAGACTTACAAAATTTCTTTCAAATAATAAAGATCTACTCCAATCCATTCCAGAAGAAGACCGTGCCAAGTCTAAGACAACAGAGAATGACGGCATCCTTTCATCATCGTGTCGACGAATTCTAGGCGTGTTATGGGACAACGAAGAAGACAGTTTTAAATTTCATGTAAAGTTAAAGGATGGTCCCTTTACTCGTAGAGGTTTGCTATCTGCTTTAAGTTCAGTTTTTGATCCTTTGGGATTTCTAGCTCCGTTGATTTTAGCAGCTAAGCTTTTGCTTCAAGATCTTTGTCGCAGGAAGTACGACTGGGATGATCGTTTAAGCGAGGAAGATGTCAAAGTTTGGAAGCGGTGGTCGGAGGGCTTAAGAAACTTGTCAGCGGTGTCCGTCCCGCGTTGCTTGATACGGTCAGATATGGGAGAATTCGATACTTTGTTTCAAACTCAACTCCACCATTTCGCCGATGCCTCGTCAGTTGCGTACAGCACGGTTTCTTACTTGAGAGTGATCGCTTCAAACGGAACAATATTTTGCAATTTTTTAATGGGTAAGTCAAGGCTCGCACCTTTAAAGACCGTCTCCATTCCTAGACTGGAACTAGTCGCTGCTACTATGGCCACTAAAGTTGATGTATTATTAAGAAATAATTTTGGCAGCTCTTTGTCGGAGTCTGTTTTTTGGACTGATTCTATGACTGTGTTGTACATGATACGAAATTCAGCAAAACGCTTTCCAGTTTTTGTATCTAATCGTTTAGCGCAGATAGAAGATAGAAGTACCTCTTCCCAATGGCGTTTCGTTCCCAGCTCAGAAAATCCAGCTGATGATGGTACTCGCCCTTCTTGTTCAGTGAATCGTTGGCTAACTGGTCCTTCTTTTTTACAGGAGCCAGAATCGCTGTGGCCACAGCCACCCCATTCTCTTCCTGACCTCCCAGCTGAATTCGAAATTGTGAAGCAGACGGTGGCCGGTACCGAGGTCGCCGTGTCAGATGGTGACATGGAAGAACGTTTTGCTCGATTTTCGTCTTTTTACAGGTTGAAACGCACTGTGGCACGGATATTACGACTCAAAGGTAGGCTTTTGCGTAGGCCCGTGCCTACTGGTCCTCTGACAGTTGACGAGATGCACCAAGCAGAAATGACTGTTATTGCTGCTGTTCAGAGGGAGGCCTTTCCAAAGGATTACAGAAGACTTGAAACGCAAAATTCACCTGGTAAAATTGTTAAACTTTCTTTACAGAAACTCAATCCTATACACGTCGCAGGTGTGCTTCGAGTCGGAGGGAGGCTACGCAATGCTCCTTTAGACTTCGATGCCAAGCACCCAATCATCATGCCCGCCAACTCGCAGGTAACACGTCTGTTGATTGAACAATGCCATAAAGATGTGGGACATAGTGGGTCCTCACATACTTGGAGCGTATTGAGAGAACGCTACTGGATATTAAAAGGTGCTGCTACTGTGCGTAAGATCTTGGGTAAGTGTATCTTTTGCCAACGTCGCAACAGTGCATTTGGTAAACAATATATGGCTGACTTGCCATCATGCCGAGTAACTCCCGGTAATCCGCCGTTTTTCTTTACAGGTATTGATTATTTTGGGCCTATCATGGTGAAGCAAGGACGGAACCGGTTGAAAAGGTATGGGTGCGTCTTTACCTGCTTAACGATGAGGGCTGTTCATTTAGAAATGAGCTATTCTTTGGATACGGATGCATTCATCAATGCACTTCGTAGATTCATCAGTCGCAGGGGTAATCCACATTCAATTTATAGTGATAACGGTACAAATTTAGTTGGAGGTTACCTGGAGCTGAAACGTTCATTGAAGGATCTTGATCAATCAACTATTTCCGACCACTTGAACCGCAAGGAGATTCGATGGAGGTTTAATCCACCATACGCTAGCCATATGGGTGGCATTTGGGAGAGAGTTATCCGCTCCATCAAACGAGTTTTGTCTGCTATTTGCTCTGAGCAGTCCCTGACTGACGACGTACTTTTAACTTTGTTTGCAGAAGCAGAACATATCGTCAACTCCCGACCTTTAACTCCGGTAGTCCTGGATCACGAGGGTGGTGTGCCGTTGTCACCTAACCATCTCTTGCTCCTTCACGCAGAAGATCATTCGATAGGAACGTTCAATCATCGAGACAATTACGTGCGCAGAAGGTGGCGTCAAGTCCAGTACCTCACCGATCAATTTTGGTTACGCTGGAGAAAGGAGTATCTGCAGACTCTCCAAACTCGCCAAAAGTGGCAAGACGTAGAGCCGAACTTTGCTGTCGACGACTTGGTCCTAGTGAGCGATGAAAATTCTACTCGTGGCAAATGGCCTTTAGGCCGCGTTGTACAAACTTTTCCAGACAAGTTTGGTCATGTGCGACAGGTCCTCGTTCGCACTCAAAACAAAACTTTGAAACGATCGATTACGAAACTGTGCAAACTCGACAGATGAATGAAGACTGTATCTGTGTAGTGTTTATTTGTGTGTGTGTTTACTTGCCGTATTTTGTGTTTAAATTTCCTTTCTGCGTTCGTAAATTGCGGGGGGGTATGTTACGGCAAGTACTCGAGTTTCGAACCCGGGTTTATTTTCTGGCTGTAATTTACTTAATTTTTGTTTTTGACATTTAATTTGATTCACTTCATTTTTTCACGGCGCTCGCTTGCTAATTGATTGTTGCTTTGAGCCGACATTTTCCATTATCTCACTACTAATTGATTGTTGCTTTGAGCCGACATTTTCCATTATCTCAGCGCGCTCGATTGCTAATTGATTGTTACCTCGAGCTGACTTCTTTTTTCCATAAGTTGGGTGTAATTTGTGTAGAAACGCTTAGTTTTGCTACTTCAGCCTTTGTGGAGCGGTCGTAGATTTACTGTTTGAAATACTGTTAGACGCCGTTGGGAGTGCTGTTGAGGCTTTTGAGCTGTTTTATAATACTGTTGGAAATACTGTTCGATATTGTTAGTTTTGTCGGTCTGCTCCGTGTCAGTCTACAGTTGGTGAGTGTTTATAAGTCTTTCTTTGCATTAGTTATTTATGTTTACGTTTATTTATAGAAAACCGTCCGACCAGATTATTTCGTCCGACTGTATTATTTCGTCCAATCATCCAAATCGTTCGTCCGTACTATTTCGTCCGACTCTATTATTTCCTCCGATCGTCCAATCTTCCATTTAACGTCCAATTTAGTTCGTCTTATTTCGCATTGTTTTTATATCTTAATACAAATTTAATTCAAATCAAATCAAGGACGCGTACATTTCCGGAGACAGCCACACGGAGTTTAAGACCGCGAAGAATTTACTGTAACAGTAGTAATTTTCCGTTCCAAAAGCCATTTTGCCAAAGGTATTGAAGTGTATAATCGATCGTAAGATAAATTTCTTCCCGCAAGATCCGCATTTTTTTCTAGATTTTTGACCAGGCTTTTTACTGTTTCTTCAACGCCGTAAACATAAAACTTGCAGTTATTTGATGGATAGTTTACCGGTCTTCCAGCATAAACAGATGTTGTGTATGTGAACGGAAATCTTGATGAATTTATAGATCGAAAAAGCATTCCGTATTTAGCCGGTTTTGAAGGATTAAATTGTTTGAATGATAGCTTACTTCGCATAGGATAAAGTGTTTCGTCCAATGTTAGGTAGTCATCTGGTACAGCAACCCTTCCACAATTATAATTAAATATTTCAAAAATTTTGCGAAAAGCAGCAAATCTATCGTATTTCCACCTTTCTGGTCTATCACCCGCATCATCAAAAGAAATGTGAGAAAGAAGAAATTTAAATCGATTTTTACTCATGGTCGCACCAAATATAGGATTTCCAGTAAGATTATTGAATAAGATTTCAATATTATGACTTGCAAAACCAAGTAATCCTCGCAAATAAATTAGCCCAATAACAGCCAGCATTTCAAACGCGGAAGTTAAATGTAAAAAAGTA
This sequence comes from Diplosoma virens, assembly GCA_963680785.1. Classification (NCBI taxonomy): domain Eukaryota; kingdom Metazoa; phylum Chordata; class Ascidiacea; order Aplousobranchia; family Didemnidae; genus Diplosoma; species Diplosoma virens. The sequence continues at coordinate 10,727,341 of OY796890.1, read as the reverse complement.
TATTTGTTGTCGTCTAAAATATTTTTAGGCAATTCATTTCTAACTTTAGAAATGTTTTTATTTGTCATATCAACAATAATTGTCAAAATGTCCAAACTAAAAAACAATTCCCACGACGACTTTATTTTTAAGCGGTTTCTGTATTCGTGCTTTACTCCACTTGAATTTTGTATGATATTCTTTGAAGCCTGTCTACCAAATCTTTCCGGTGGTATATTAGTCCATTTTATTTTTTCCTCTGGATGGTCTTTGGTCGCTTTTTTTGTGAGGACCTCATACTGCTCTACATCAGAAGTACGATCAATCGGTTCGTAATACTCCTCCAAAAGAGCCGTATCAATGCTAGTTATTTTGTTGGCATCCTGATCAAGACGACTTCGTTTACGCGGAAGAGCTTCAATTTCGTTGTTTGCATTATTATCCGGAGTCTCATCTTCCAAAGCAGCGATAGTAAATAGAGATGCTTGGGAATTTTGTTCGCTGTCCACGTCACAATCGGGCACAAGATCAAGCAAATCATCTTCACCATCAGAATCATCAAAAATTTTTTTGGTTACTTCTTCAAGCGTATAAGTTGTTAGCGACATTTTTAATTCAGTAAAAACTTAAAAATTGAAATCTAATCCAATAAAACTTAAACCAGGTTAAAAAGAATATATTTCTTTCTACTATAAGGTATATTTTTGCTTTCTACATTAATAATATAAATTATCAAACACAATTTACAAATCAAGAAAAATTTTAAAAATAAATTAACTAAACTGTATTGTAATAATGAGAAAATAAAACACTACCTTCAAAACTTGATTAAGAAATTTTAAGATAAGCTAAAAGAAAATAAAATAGTACACAATTTTTGTGCCGTTGTAATTGCAAATTGTGGCTCTGAGCAAGGCCGCTAAAATTTTTTTCTTGAAGGGAGCAGCCAAAGACAACTTTTTTTATTACAAAGGAATTTGCAATAAACGCAAAGTAAAAGTATTACAAAAACCTTTACGAAGTATTCTAATGAAGATCAAAAAAGTTGTAAAATTCGGCACTAATGTTTTAGTTGCTTGGCCTTGTTCCTTACATTTATTTGATAAGCCAAAAGTGCCTTTATCTTGAAAAGACTAAACAGTTTGAATGCAAGTCCATTTTTTCTTTTTGTTTGTTCTTCACTTTGTTCTAAATAAGAATTTTATTCTCAAACTCAACATAAGACCCTGTTTCCCGGGTTCGTTTCTATGCTTTTAATAAAAATTTTTTTTAATACGATAAAATTTACGTTTATTGAAACTGTTTTTCAACAAAAAAGTTATTTTTTAAAACTTTATTCCTTTTTTAACTTACTGTTATTTATTGAGCCGTTCTTATCTAAAAAAATTTTCTGACTCCTTGTCTAAATCGATATTTTACAATCTTTGTTGAATTTAATTTTGTCAAGAATACTTATAAGTTGTTGGAAACAGGTGTAATCTCGTTTTTTCAAGCGCGTATAAAATCCTGAGTGACTTTACTCGAAAAAACTAAGGAAAAAATTTCAACACTTTCTTTTACAAATAGTCAAAGAATTTTATTCATAAAGTCAGTTTAGTTTTATTACGTCAATGAGGTGTTAATAAGGTGTTAAAAGTATCATATGCAATTATTCCTTTGTCTAAATATACTAAAAGCTGTTAGATATTTACAACATTACGGAGCGTACATTAATTAAATTATTCTACATATGTCAAACAGATTTCTAGCCTGGTTAAAAACAAATGACTCTGTCGCCCACTGGTCACGACCGATGTGAGTTGCCGATTTCAACCCCGGTCTATATAACAAAAAAGTCACATGAGGTCCCATGATTCCAGATCAAGTGTGCCTCGTGCAATCCTGTGACCATCGCGCGATTCTGTGACCATCGCGCGATCCTGTGACCATCGCGCGATCCTGTGACCATCGCGCAATCCTGTGATAGGGGTGTATAGCAAATCTATTGAACCAATCGTATTTCGTGGTACCAATTTCTGAGAGCCAATCACATTACCTTATCAGTTCACATAACAACAGGTCTACTATAATGTTTCTATCTTGCAAATTTTAATAGGCGCTATCTGCCTCCAGTGTCCCCACTTCTAAACCATTGCCTTTTTCTGGAGGTCTTTACCGTGCTTTTAATAAAATTTTTCTCTAATACAATAAAATTTACGTTTATTGAAAATGTTTTTCAACAATAAAATTCTTTTTTTGAAATTTACCCCTTTTCTGACTTACTGTTATTTGCTGTGCCGCTCTTATCCAAACAGGAATCGCTGACTCCTTGTCTACATCGATATTTTACAATTTTTGTTGAATTTAATTTTATTCAAGACAATATAATTGTTAGAGACAGGTCTAAAGCAATGTTTTTGACTTGCAAATTTTAAAGGATACTATCTGCCTTCCGTTCCCCCTCTTTTGGAAAATATTGCTGGGCAGAAACAATAATTAACCTTGATTCGCGCTTCTGGCTCCAAATAAAAAAATTGGTTGTCAAAATGTACGTACCGAAATGCTCCGATTTGTTATTATGTGTATTTTTATAATTTTTAATTAAAAAATAAAAGGATCTGTACTTGTCCCTGCACTTTGGTGTGTAAAAGATATTGCATTGAGCCAAGATTATCTTAGGATCTTTATAACTTGTACATCAAAAGAAAATAGCCTATATAATCAATCCAGTATTTGACGCGCATCAATAAGTATGATTTCTTTTGGTACATTTGACCGCCAAAAATGTCAAAAAATATTTTTTTACAGCATATTCAAATAATATTGCTAGATTGCTTAAAAACATTGACTTAATATTGGTGAATTTGTCAAAAAATTTGTTCAAACAAATTAAATATTACAAAATTAACAAAGAAAAATAAATAAACAAAATACATTGAAACCTTTTTTAATAAAACCAAATCAAAGGCTTAGGATTTTTTCCAAATTTTAGAAAATTTCACACGAAAAGAAATCATATAGCTTGTATAAAACCGGTTTCTTTTTTTGATTTTTAGAATTATAAAAAATTGGGTGCATTGTTGATAAGATTGAAATATTTCGCTTTCCTGTGGTTTTTGGGTTTACAATAAAAGAATTGAGTTTGGTATTTTATTGAGGTTCGTTCCAAAAAACTTCATAGAAACCAATATCTTTATTACACACTTGCTTTATTTTATTTGTTATTTTTTTGCCCTTAGCTTGAATAGTTCCGACAGTAGTAATTATCCTTTTCACAAAGCATCACAGTATACCAAAGGTATTGAAGAGTATAATTAATCGTAAGATAAACATTTACGATAAAACCAAATCAAGGGCTTGTGATTCTTTCGAATTTGTTAAAAAATTTTACACGAAAAGAAATCTAAATCTACAGTTACGGCTTTTACAACCAAAACAACTCCTCTGGGAAAATGAGATTGAAAGCGTTTTATTGCCTCGTAAAGTGTTTGAGTAAACATAGTTAGTGAACCGCTCAGTCTCAATTGTTTTGATAAACAGATTACACTTTGCCCTTTTTTCGCTTTTGGCTGCTTTTTTCTCACGTTTTATGAAATAGTCAAAAAACTAGTGACTAGGTGTCAACAAACTATTAATAACTCCAAAATTACTTTATCGATTTTTTCAAAAATTGAACCAACTTTGAGATGAATAAAAATCAGGAAAAGTCATAAAATTTGAAAAAATTCCTGCGAGTAGTTTTTGAGCAGCACACAGTAATTTAACACCGCGGGCACAATCAGCCCCCCCCAGTCTTAATAGGAATGCTTGTGTGATTGTTATTCCAAATCGGACTACTTTAAAATGACAATTGCATATTGTTTGTTCAATAATTGAAAATACTGTATTGCCGTTTGTTTGCATTTATTTATTAACAATTACCTACGATCGTAATGAAAATTGGATTTATTAAGCGGAGGATGGATTTATTAACCGGAGTTTTTTCAATGGAAAAGGGTTAGGAAAATTCCGTTCCGAGCAACTTGGATTTAATAACCAGCTGGATTTATTAAGCGGATTCTACTGTATATAAAGTTCTGACTAAACCAGAAATTGATTACTTTATGTTGAAATATTGATTTCAGTTGGACAGTTAAGATATGGCTACTAGCGAAACTTCTGTCCTTAAACAAAAAGGAAACGATCGCATGTGCACGCCTCTGCGGTAGATTGGAAAGGTGCACGGATCTTTACGCGATGTTTTGCTTTGACTTGATGACCATGAAATGGTCTTTCGCTGTCCAGTTCAGTTATGAATTTGATGCGCTCTAATTTATTAATTAAATAAGTATAAGTTTTTGAGAAAAAGAAAAAATTGTAGAAACAAAAAAAAAACAACTTTGCATTATAATATTTAATATTTGTTGGTTCTAAACTGTAATATAATTTTGTATCTTGTAATTATAATACGTAATATTTGCTTGTTTTATATTGTAATTTATTTTTATCTGTTGTAATTTTTTTTCTTTTAACTGCAATGTGCATGTCAAACATACTGGACAAAAAATTTTTGTAATTAAACATAATACAAGATGGCGGCGCATCATGCGCGATAGCCCTACGATTGTACGCCGCGAAAAAGAGTTGCGCATCCCGTACTTCTAGATATCTCTGGTAGTATCTAAAGAAGTTTCAATAAACAAAAGCTTATAAAATTGGATGATATTTAACTAGAATTTTTGCATTAATAATGGCTGCTTTTAATTGCAAAACCACCAACCTTTTATTTTTTGATAAAATTTGGTCGCACGTCTCAACGCCTAGAAGAGCGAATTAAACAACACGTTCCTAGATTAATCGCCAATCCTCCTGCCTCGCACAACCGCCAAAGCCTTTCCCGCTCTTACAAGGCCAACATACGCCCACAACAATTTCACAAATCCGCCATTGGTCAACATCTTCTTGACAACGCCCAATGCGCTCTTTACTACAACAACAAAAAATTTTCTATTCTCGCTCGAGGTCGCTCTTCTTTTCACCTTTCTGCTCTTGAAGCGACTTTCATCAAATCTCTCAAACCCCTTCTGTGTAAGCAAAAAGAATTCGTCTACTGTTTAAAAATTTCTTAATCTTTTCTCTTATTGGCTAACTTCATTCAGCCAATAAGAACTCTGCTTTCCTCTTTATAACTCAGTTCGGTTTCAATTCTGCTTTATTCTGACGATTTCCCCCGAAGAGTGTCAGATGAAAAGCTTTGGGAAGAAAAATCTTTTACTTAACGCAATTTTTAATGACGTTTCATAACTAGTAAACCTTCTGCGTGAGGGCCGCCACTAAAAAATTATCAAAAAATTCTTAGACAAGTGTATCAGTGGCCAGTTCAAAAAAAATCTATGTAAACTCATATAAACGCAATCTATAAGAAAGTTTTGAGATCACAAAACAACAAAAAACTTCCGTTTCCGCTTTTGGCGCTCGCAAGATCATTTCTATAAATTTATTGGTAAGACTTGGTTTTTACAACCAAGACCCATGTGGGTGAATTAGTTCAATTCAATTTTTTAAAACCTGTCCCAGAATTTTTTAAAAAACCCTTTTTAAAAATATTTTTTGTGTTTCCGACTGCTTGCCATCACTCCTCCAGGAAGCGCGTCTGCGGACGCCCATGATAATATGAGGTAACAAATTGTGTTTACAGTCCTAACGTTTGTCAGAAATAGACAAAAAAGATATATTCCGAACCCAAACCGGAGCTGAACCCCTGAAAAAAAATTTTGTTGAACCTGAACCGGAACTAAACCCGAAAAATTTTTTTTGCTGAACCTGAACCGGAACTAAACCTTTAAAAATAAAATTTGCCGAACCTGAACCGGAACGTTATTTTAAACGGTTCGACGCCCTGGATTTGGTAAACTTAAGTGATGAAAAAATCAGTAAAATTGTTTGGTTAAGAACCTGTTCTTGTTTTATATTTTTATATTCTTTCTACTTTTTTTTAGTGTTTTACTTACCACATATAGTAGGGAAAGTGTGGGACCCATGGAACACCGGATTTATTTGAAAACGGAAAACGGATTTTTTGAAATTTTTGCATTTTGAAAACACACTTTTGTAAGACATGTTGATTTCAAAATTAAAATTTGAGGAACTGCATGATTTAGAAGGCAGTAAAGCTGTTTTTTGATTTTTGGGATAAAAAATGTCTTTTTAGGTTAATATTTGTAAGAGTTTTATAGTTGCTAGAAGTTACTAAAACAATTAGTGTTGGTTTTTTTGAAAGGACTACTTATCTAGCTAGCAGTTGATCAAAAATATTGGTTGTCAAAGTGTAGTATGTATAAGATAAAAGCTATTTTCCATCAATTATAACTATGTGGGACCTTCGGAACATGGCGTTCGATAGGTCCTTTGTATTTCAGGTCATGCCTGCATTTAAATCTAGACTATCAAATAAGGGTTTATTTTAAAACAAGCCGCTTAAAGATGAGAAGCACCAGAATGCGCAAGAAACACCAGACTCGAGTTTCTAGAATTGAAACTGATGAGATTGGGATTAATACAATTCCCAATTCCAGGAATATTTTATATAGAACTGGTACCAAGCAAGTTCGCCAAATAAGATTAGGAGAATGTGGTTTAAATATTACAATGTGTTGCTGTGTTAGTGCTGCTGGAATGGCTCTACCGCCAGCATTCATATTTTCCAGGGTTCGATTTGCAAGCCACATGTTGCGCGGTGCTCCTGCTGGTAGTCTCGGCTTGGCCAATCCATCAGGATGGATGAAACAACACATTTTCCCACAAGTCTTAAAACATTTTATTGACAATATGACAGACCCAAAGATCAACCGGGAGTGCTGATTATGGATAATTATAACAGCCATATAACTTTAGAGGGTGCTGAGTTAGCTAAAAACCATGGCTTAGATCTGCTTATTCTGCCGCCTCATTGCAGCCATAAACTGTAACCTTTAGATGTGGGCGCATTTGGAACCTTCAAGAAATTCTACAGCTCATTTTGTAATGAATGACATCTGTCACATCTTGGAGAAACACGGTCTTTATATTATGTTGCTAAATTGTCTAATAAAGCTTTTGTTAAATCCTGTTCCTTGGAAAATATTACTTCTTCATTCAGGCGGACTGGAATATTTCCCTTTAATTTAGAAATTTTTACAGAGGATGAATTTTTACCTTCCACAGTTACTGATCAGGTGCAAAACGTTTATTCAGGCGAGTCAAACATTGACTCAAGTGTGCTTAACACCACTGAGGCTTCTGTTCAATCTACATCTACCCCAGCGTCGTCAACCCCAGGCCTGGAAGCAGCTCCTAAAACTTCTTTAATTGAATCAATCACCCCACTGCCGAAAGCAAGGCCACAAAAAATTTGGCGTCGCAAGAGAGTTTCTTCTGCCATCTTCACACGCACACCTGTGAAAAAAAGACCTTTACCTCAGCAATCAGGAGATAGTTCAACAGATGAAGAAAAGGCATTTGCAGATTCAGAAAGTAATGCCAGTCTTTCTGATGGTGATGCCAGCCTTGCTCCATAAACTGACAAGCTTGTCATATTCAAACGTGGTGATTTTTTATTGCTAATGTGCACACTGCAGCTGGGAAAAGTAAAAAGTTTATTGGAAAACTGGTTAGTGGACCAGATAAAAATGAAGACTTTGAAATCAGTTTTCTGAGAGGTCAAGAAAAATTAAAAATGGATTTGTCTTTCCAGAAATGGAAGACCTAGCCTCCATTGGCAAAAAAGATATTGAAAAAATTTTGCCCTCACCTCATGCAGCTGCTGAAAACTAAACGGTTGCGTAAAGTGTTGAAATTTGAAGTTGATTTATCATATGTGTGATTTTTTTGTGTGCATGTTTGTTTATGTATACTTTTGTGTGTATTCGAAGTTAGTGTGAAAGATAACAACGTTTGGTAGCTTTGTGGAAAGTGTTCCCTGTGGGACCTATGGAACAAAATGAAAAAATTTAATAATTGCTTGTAACTTGGCAACCAATTACCACACAGCTAAACCGTTTTACTCCAATGCAGAGCTACTTAATCATAACATGCAGACCAATTATCAAGCAATTTTTAGTTAAAGTATAAAAGTTAGGACCGTTTAAAAAAATCGTTCCATAGGTCCCACACTTCCCTTAATAATTACCCATATTTCTATGCAGCTGGAATGAGCTAAATTCTATGAGGGCAGAGGTGGAGTCGAGACACGTTGCTTCGAGACCGAAACGAGACGAGACTTTGGAGTACCGAGAACGAGACGAGACACGGGAATTTGCATATAAGTTGTTTTAGTTTAAGCCAGAGTTAATTGTGAAGTCAGAATCAAAAATTGGAGTCGCATATTTTTGGTTGAAATCGGAAACGAAGTAGTTTTTTAAATATGCTGAGCCCAGGGTCGCTTTTTTAGATGTGCTAGAGTTGGTATGGGATTCGCATATTTTTCTTTAGTCACTCCAAGTCCAATTTTCAGTCAATTGCTGGAAGCTATAGTCATATTGATTATTTGAATGATTCAAAACAAGTAGCCTAAGCGAAATATGGCGAGTACTTGGACAGGTCGCATGTTGAACTTTGATTTGAAGTGCAAATTAAAAAAAGTTTTAGTTTGGGGGTTGTTATGAAAAATTTGACCAAAAATTAAAAAATGATTTTTATTAGAAAAAATGCGTAGAAATGTACAAGCTTTTTAAAGTCAAGTGACAAATAAGCAAAAATTCTTTATTTAAATCTATCTCCCCTAAAATGTTGGGATTCTTTAAAAATTTTCGGGACCTCTCTAAAGCTGCCGCTTGTAATCTCTTATCATTTTATATTCAGTGATGGCCTTGCGGAAAGGAGGGCCCGGTGCAAGAAAAGTAGGGGGCCAATTTTTAGTCTATCAAAACAAAGTGATGTCTAAAAAAGAAAAAGGTCTTCATTATAAGGGGGCCACTTTTTTAGTGTTTCAAAACAGTAAACAGTGTGATCTCTAAAAAAAGTCATCGCTTAAGAATGAGCCACTTTTTTGGTGTAATAGAACAAAGTGATCTTTAAAAAAAAGGTCTTTCTTTTATAGGAGCCACCGTCCTGCTTCTGCTATAAAGAAATAGAGCAATATCTTGCGTAGATAGGGCCACTTTTGATGTTTTTAGGGGTCTCGGTGCGGCCGCTCGGTTCGTACGCTAATAAAGGCATCACTGTTTATATTATGCATTAACTTAAAAAAAAGTGCTTTGGGCAGTGGTTGAGTGTAAAAGTACTCTTAATTATAGACAAGAAAAGGTATTATAAATTGCTAACTCAGCCACATAATTACAATTGCTAAAAGCTAGTTTTTATGTTATATTTTTAAAAATTCTAAGGAGGTTTTGCTCCTTACTGCTAGATCCTGCCTGGTTGCTAAGTGTGACTTATAACTAGGATTATGGAGTGGGAAAATTTTTTTTGGGACTTTGACTCCCGCTTTTTAAAAATGTTACGATTCTAACTTTGGCTTTAGAACATCTGAAAAAACGACTCCGACTTTATTCTAAAACTTGCGACTCTAGCGATTCCGACCTTACAACCTTGGGAGATGCTCCCTAATACAATAAGTTAATTAAAAGTAATGCAAGGAAACATGCGCAGCAGAATGACAGAAAGCATAGAAATTAACATAAACATTTACATAAGGAGTGTTACAGTAAGTTCCTTGCGGTCTAAAACTCCGTGTGGCTGTCTCCGGAAATGTACGCGTCCTTGTTTTGATTTAATTTAAATTTGTATTAACAAGATATAAAAACGCTGCGAAATAAGACGAACTAAATTGGACGGAGGAAATAAGACGAAATAAGATGGTCGAAAATAAGATGGGCGAACGAAATCAAGATGTACGGACGTGATGGACGAAATAAAATGTACGGACGGTTTTCTATATAAACGTAAACACTAATAAATAATGCAAAAAAAGACTTATAAACACTCACCAACTGTAGACTGACACGGAGCGGACCGACAAACTAACAATATCGAACAGTATCTCTAACAGTATTATAAACAGCTCAAAAGCCTCAACAGCACTCCCAACTGCGTCGAACAGTATTTCGAACAGTGACTCTACCACCGCTACTCGAAGGCTGAAACAGCTAACCGAGAGTCTCCTCACAATTTTACACCCAACTTATTGAAAAAGAAGTCAGCTCGAGGCAATCAACAAATTAGCAAGCGAGCGCAATGAAATAATGGAAAAGGTCAGCTCAAGGCAACAACAAATTAGCAAGCGAGCGCCGTGAAAAAAAATTAAGCGTATCAAATTAAATGTCAAACAAAAATTGAGTAAATCAAAGGCAGAAATAAACCCGGGTTGAAAACTCAAAGGATACTTGCCGTAACAGGAGTTTTAGCCAAGATTTACGCATGAAATTTACACAGACATCTACGTGAAACATTTAAAGCACAAAGCTAAAGCAAAAAATCAAAAAAAACAAAGCGACTCAATACTTCGACATAAGATCATCTTTATATGATTTTTTGAAGGAAAACCAATGCTTGCTTTTAATGCTGAGATGAATACTTTTCCAAAGCTTCACACCTCTATAAGACAGTAGTAATTGGCCAAACAATTTTGTAACACGGGGTAGATTTAAATAGGTTGATGTTTTAATTAATCTTGTTTTATATGAATGGATTTCATTTATTTTTTTGAAAAAGTTTAATAAAACATGAAGTAATTTATTATTTTCCAGTTGATGCATAAATTTACCTAATTCGAGGTTGTAAATATCGGTTACTTTTAATGTGTTCAAGGATTTGTATAACATTCCAACAGGTGTATATATCGATTTGTTAGTTATGACCCTTTGTTAAAATCATAAGAATAGAACTCGCACTGAAATTGAAAAAGTTAATTAACTGCATAGAAGTCTTTTTTGAAACCTGTTAATTAATTCTATTGTTTGCGTTCACTGCTTTATAGGTAGATCACGTACAGCGATCTTAATGAAATCTGATTGGCTCACTTACACGTGGCGAGCACACTATAAATTGAGATGTTGGTAAATTTAATTCCTCTTTCAGTCGTTGGTGATCAAGTGGTTCGGTGGTTTAGTTTTGTAGAGTGAGTTTGTAGATCGCAAGCGAAACTTGGGTAACTTTCGTTTTGCGATTGCATCGTTGGCTGCATCGTTGGGAGCACGTTGGCGGCACGTTGTTTGTATAGTTAACTGCATCGTTTAAGCAGTATTGTCGAGAAAATAATTGTGGTCGTTGGCTTGTGGAAGCCTGTTATACCTTCATATCGAAATCTCAACTTTAATAAATATTACATAGCCATAAGACGAGTGGGAAAGCCAGCGGTGTGATTGGGGAAGGCTCGGATAGCTTCCCTATAGTTTGAAGAATTTGGAGCTAAAGAAGAGAGAGATTCCCTGTGCGGTCTACAGTAAACTTTGAAATTAACACCCTTAAAATACGATTTAATCGAATTTCAACTTTCTTTAGCAGCAAATTAGCAGCTGTACCCCACGATAAGATACCATATTTGATTCGAGAATAAATAATACTGTAATAAAGCAAGCAGAGAATTTTATTTGGGACATATCTACGCAGTCTAGTGAAAAGTCCCGAGTACCTGGCGAGCTGAAGATTTAAATAATCCACATGTTCTGACCAACTTAATTTACTATCAATCAGAATTCGGGATTATTGTTTTTTTTTAGAGTAATTTAAAGATAATTTGTTTTTTCTAAGCCATAAATCAATTATATTTAATTCATTGTTTACTCGATTTATCAACGAATTAATATTAGAATCAGAGGCCAAATTGTTTGAGTAGTTAAAGTGCATTTAAGCGCAGTGGTTGTGATTGACCTGTTCTTGGTTCAAACCCAACTCGAGCCATTCTGTTGTGTCTTTAAGAAAAACATTTTTACGGCACTTTCCCCTGCATGGTGATCTCGGCAAGCAGTTCTTAAATTCACCCATATCTCTACGTATAAAACTAAAAAACAAAATAAAAATTTTCTATCAAACTGCAATGGCATCTCCGGGAGCAGGTCGGGGTAATCATTAGCCCTATGTATAACGCCTCCGACGCATTTCTGTGAGTCGGAACAATAAATATAGAAATATAATGTAAAATAATTTAACGTAAATCGAAGTCTCCGAAAGCAATAAGAACTCCGATTCCCAACTCCACCGAATCTAAAAAACCGACTCCTTCTCGCAAGTCCAACTTCATCAAATCTAAAAAAGTACTCCGACTCCGCTCTAAAACATGCGACTCCGGGGACTCCGACTCCACAACCCTGCTTCTAACTATAGTTGAGTCGGAGTTTCCACAGCGGCATAGTTTAGAGTGGAGTTGGACTCCTTTTTCACATGTGCTAAAGTTGGAGTCGTATTATTAGATTTCGTATTCTCCGACTCCACGATTGTGGTTTAACCAATAAGAATAAAATATACACGATTTCCAAGAACTTTTTCCGCATAAAAAATCTTCAACATAAACCAAAAAAATTTCTTAAAATAAAAGCTTGACCTTCACTTATTAGCCTTACATTACCGAGTTTTGCTTTGCAGTGCTAGGCATGCCAGTTAAACGATGGAATTTTTGCAGTGTCAAGTGAAAGTGATTACATTGCTCTAACAAACAATTTTGAAAAGACTTTTTTGCTGCTGAATTTACCTGATGTGGAAACTGCTTACCAAGAATTTTTCAACGCCAACATTTCTGTTCGATCCCCACGTATCTTGGGGTAAAACTGGAAAAATCGAATTGTCGGAATCGAATTGTAGTCACCACCTTGTGGCAATGCTCAAAAAAATATCTAAAAAAGTACAAAAAAATATCTAAAAAAATATATAAAAAAGTACTCCGACTCCGCTCTAAAACATGCGACTCCGGGGACTCCGACTCCACAACCCTGCTTCTAACTATAGTTGAGTCGGAGTTTCCACAGCGGCATAGTTTAGAGTGGAGTTGGACTCCTTTTTCACATGTGCTAAAGTTGGAGTCGTATTATTAGATTTCGTATTCTCCGACTCCACGATTGTGGTTTAACCAATAAGAATAAAATATACACGATTTCCAAGAACTTTTTCCGCATAAAAAATCTTCAACATAAACCAAAAAAATTTCTTAAAATAAAAGCTTGACCTTCACTTATTAGCCTTACATTACCGAGTTTTGCTTTGCAGTGCTAGGCATGCCAGTTAAACGATGGAATTTTTGCAGTGTCAAGTGAAAGTGATTACATTGCTCTAACAAACAATTTTGAAAAGACTTTTTTGCTGCTGAATTTACCTGATGTGGAAACTGCTTACCAAGAATTTTTCAACGCCAACATTTCTGTTCGATCCCCACGTATCTTGGGGTAAAACTGGAAAAATCGAATTGTCGGAACCGTGGAAAAATCGAATTGTCGGAATCGAATTGTAGTCACCACCTTGTGGCAATGCTCAAAAAATATCAAAATTGTCGGAACCGTGGTCGAGTGGTTAGTGCGCCATGCTTGTGATCGACATGGTCTCGATTCAAAACTTACTCGCGCCGTTCTGTTGGGTTCTTGGAAACGACACTTCACACGGCAGTTTCCACTGCTTGGTGGTCTTGGCAAACACTTCAAAATTTTAGTCTTTCCCTATAAAACTAAAAAGGGGAAATAAAATCAAATATACAAATATAAAAATAACAAATCAAATATACACCACAAAAATAATTATTGACCTATAGCTCTTGCAACTGTTATTTCAAAACTGTTTGAATATTTTATTTTACAACAAATCTTGCCGTTCTTAACGACTAGCAGTAATTAATTTGGGTTTAAACGCAAACATAGAACAGACCAATGTGTTTTCTTGTATAAACAAGCTGTTTCTTACTATGTTAACCAAAACAGCCCCGTATTCAGTACATTCTTAGATGCTTCCAAAGCATTTGACAGAGTAAACCATAAATTATTATTTAAAAAATTATCTAATCGCAATGTTCCTGCTTGCTTTGTACGATTACTTACCTATTGGTACTCCACACAGTGTATGAAAGTTCGATGGGGAAATGTATCCTCCAGTGCATTTACTGTTAGTAATGGTGTACGACAAGGGGGCGTATTAAGTCCCTATTTGTTTTCTTTATATATGGATGACTTATCTAGAAAATTAAATTCTGTTCAAAGTGGATGTTTTGTTGGTTCGTCTTTATTGAATCATTTAATGTTTGCTGACGATTTATGTGTATTTAGCCTTAGCGTCAATGGACTACAAAAACTAGTAAATGTGTGCAAAAAATATGCAGATAACCATTGTATTATTTTTAATAATGATAAAACTGTTGACATGATTCATCAAAATAACAAAATTCAAAGTAAACGTTGAACCAAACATTATATTACATGTAGATGGAAGATGTATCAAATTTGTAAATTCAGTGAAACATCTTGGTGTATTAATTACTAATGACTTGTTTGATGACCTTGATATAAACAGACATTTTCGCTATTTATACTGTGTTGGCAATACTTTACGTTCAAAATTTCATAATTGTTCAAGCCAAGTTAAAAATGTTCTTTTTCGTTCGAAATGCATGTCTATGTATTCTGTTTATTTATGGTTTAAATTCAAAATCAGCAGTTTAAATCGTGTTCGTACTGCGTACAACAACTCGTTCAGAATTCCATACAACATACCTAGACAGGAATCTGCTCGAACTCGACAGATTCAATCTAATATTAAGACCTTTGATGCCCTGATTAGAAATTACTTATATTCGTTCTTAAAAAGATGCAACAATTCATCCAATGTATACATTTCTTGCTTAATTTCTTCTGATGCCCTGTATAAATCTATTTTCTGGATCAATTATAACAATACACTTTATCAAAATTAGATAATTTTTCTATACATTCTACCATAGGTGTTTTTTTTTTTTTCTTTCTTATTTTTTTCTTTATTTTGATTGGTTAATTTTTTTTTCTCGTGGCGTTCTGCTTTTGTGTCTTGTGTTGTTTTGCCTTGTCATTGCCTGTCTATAGATTTTGGTGTCTGATACAAACAATTAAATAAAGATAAAAAAAAAATTTCAAGCGGCCAGCAATGTCTTGGGATCTCTGAAAGCAGGTCGCGGTAATTGCTTAACCTATATATTAGCGCCTCCGTCTCTTTCCTGTGAGTCAGGAGAACATATGTAGAGATAAAATGAAATAAAAATAATGAATATCATTTTTCAATAAAACCGCCACACAAAACTTCTCGATGCACAGCGGCTTCAATTTCATCTCAAGTCTTCACCACCGCAGGCAAGTCATGTAACTCAGAGAGATCGAATTTGTTTGAATCTTGAATTATTTTGCCTTTCTCACGCATATGCTAATGATTCGGATTCGTCTCAAATTGAGCTTAAATTGAGCTTAACTTTAAAAGCATACTTCCAGTTTAAACACCGAATAAATTTTTAGTCATCTATAGATTTTTGCGCTGAAAACGGTAACGATTCAAAGTGGCAACTTTGTAAAATACGGTTGGATATATCGTTTGCTAATTTATATACAAATAGCGTCGTAAATTTTATCTTTCATTCAATTGAAATAAGGTTTAGCAATCGCTTCGTGTATAACAAAATAATGATTTGGGCAGTTGTCAATAAACTTTGGGGCCGCACAGAAGGTCGTTGCGGGCCGTAGTTCACCCACCCCTGGCCTATGGAAATGTTTCAAAAAAATTATTCATAATTTTTCTATGCTCTTCTGGTAAACAGACTTAAACTAAAATCTTCAGTTTATTCAAACTAAAAACTTTAAAAACAGTCAACGTTTCAAGCGCTATTACAGACGCTCTTCGTCAGGACTAACTTGAAATAAAATTGATAAAAGCAATGAACGAAAATACATACAGTTGTTAAAATTTTTTTGAAAATGGAAAAAGAAAAGAAAAAGGCAAGTTATGTGATACAAGGCAGTCAAGGATATATGTATGTCCTTGTATCACATAACTTGCCTTTTTCTTTTCTTTTTCCATTTTCAAAAAAATTTTAACAACTGTATGTATTTTCGTTCATTGCTTTTATCAATTTTATTTCAAGTTAGTCCTGACGAAGAGCGTCTGTAATAGCGCTTGAAACGTTGACTGTTTTTAAAGTTTTTAGTTTGAATAAACTGAAGATTTTAGTTTAAGTCTGTTTACCAGAAGAGCATAGAAAAATTATGAATAACTTACCTGGTAACAAAACCAATAGAATAAAAAAATTATTGTCGCAATTATGAGTCACGGATAGACCAAATACTATTTAAATATATCGTGTTGGGCTTTCTTCGGTACCCAACACTAGTTGTACAATTGCTTGTTATAATTTTATAAATTAAATAGATAAGAAACTTACTTTGGATTATATAAAAAGCTAGCAAAGATTAAAGAGTCGGCATTAATACTGCCATAAAATTTCAAGTAAGGTCAATATGTCATTACATTGTCTTCAAGTATAAATAAAGCAAACTGCTTAATATTCAATCAAAGAGTATCAGAGTTATATGAAAAGACTTTGTAGGCTTAATCCTTAGCATGCAACTGTTTGTGATGAATTGCTGGGAAAATTACGACAAGATAAAGTAGCTCAGTTAAAAGATAATTTGTGGAGACAGCAGTCAGTTTTATCAAGGAATTTTTAATCAAAGGAATCAGTAGTCATAGCGAGTTATGTGGTAGCAAATATTATTGCAAAACCATTTTTGGACAAAATTTTTGTGAAAAAATGCTTTTATTGGTTTGTTAACTTAATATGTAGAGAGAAAGAAAAGCACCCTAATTTTTCAAAAATGAGTTTTTTGGACAGAGTAAGCCTATAGCTTGTCGTATCAAAAGATTACTAACTCCTTTATATCAACCGAACTGCAAACTTAAAACTTTACTTACTGGCGCTCAGTGAAACCACGCAAGTTATGAATTCTACTTAAAATTGTTTTTGTATGAGATTATTAAATACTTTGAGTCTTCGATGTTACAAAAAACAAGCTGCTTTTTCCAACTTAGGGGTGAGCTGTCAGAAGAATAAATGATATGATACGATGACGTGATAATAGTGTTAAGCCAGCGTTAAGCCATGTGGAGTTGACCGTCACCAATCTGGCCGAAGTGGGAGTATATAAGACCTCACAGTGGTTGTGACTCAAGAGTGATTAGCAAAATTGATCAAAAGTGAGAAAAGCAATATTAAAAAAACTTATCATTCACTCCCTTTATTTAATCCAGTTTTTTCCAATTTTTGTTCAACCGTAAACCATTTAGAAAATCTTCAAATTACTTCGAACCACATATTTTTAAAAAAACTACATTTTGCCATTTAATTATTTAATAATTAAACACACAAATGAGTAGTAAAAAGAAAAAAACACAAAGCAATATTTAATGTGATTGTTTTATCTGTTTTTTCTCCACCAACTTGTCGATACGTTGCCTATAGGGAGCCGAGGAGGCATGTGCCCGGAGCGGCCGTTTTGGGGGGAGTCAAATTATATAATTTTATAATACTAATAAAAAAACTAAGGTTAACAGCCTAGAAAGACTAAAAAACCTGGCTGTTCTTAACATTGAATTTAAAATTTTTAAGGAGATGGATTTCGGCGATCTCATTAAAAGATTTTGCGCTTTGCTAAGAAAAAAAAAAGTAAATATGATCTGTTCAAAACTTTGACACCTTTTCGAATAGATTAAAATGAATATAGGATTTTGAAGTCGTACTGAGGGAGCAGAAACAAAAGTTTACCCTGGGACGCCACCCAGGTTTGTTCTTATGGCTCTGCTGCTAACAGCGCATCAAAAATCATGCGCTGCTCCAAAAAGACAATTGTGGCTTTTTGACTAATAATATTGAGCATGCGATAATTGTGATTTCTAATAATTTTTGTCTTTCTAACCAGACGTTAACTTATTGCCATTAAAAGGTCTTGCAGATTTCCTAGCGAACCACCAGTAATTCGATAAAATCAGCGGTTGGAAACCCCTGGTTTTATACCCTCAAGAAAATCATGTGCGAAACGCTTGAAAATCAAAATTATATGTTTTTTATTAGAAAACGGAAATCTATTTGCTTCTCCGGCTCATGTCACAGTCAATTTTAAGTTTTACAGCGTGGCGTGAAGAATCGTTTCTTGTCTCTTAGCGAAATCAGACCGAAGATATCACGCAAGTAGTGTATAGTGCCAATTTGACCCTGCGTACTTCCGGGTCACAGTGACGTCACGCGCCGCGCAGCGGTGCGTAACGGAGGAGTGGGAGTGACCTCTTGCTTCTGGGTCACGCGCGCATTGATGCAGAACGTTGTGATCATAGGATCACGAGTTCGATTCTTAGGAAAGTGATTGAAAAAAAGTTTAGTTTGGAAGCTTGTGATCGATGGCTTGTAAGTTCGATTCTTATCAAGGCAATTGAAAAGTTTTTTATTTTTGAAATGTTTGGAAGCTTGTGATTCATGGATTGTGAGTTCGATTCGTAACAAGGCAATTGAAAAGTTTTTTATTTTTGAAATGTTTGGAAGCTTGTGATTCATGGATTGTGAGTTCGATTCGTAACAAGGCAATTGAAAAGTTTTTTATTTTTTTAAAGTTTGGAAGCTTGTGATTCATGGATTGTGAGTTCGATTCGTAACAAGGCAATTGAAAAGTTTTTTATTTTTTTAAAGTTTGGAAAGTTGTGATTCATGGATTGTGAGTTCGATTCGTAACAAGGCAATTGAAAAGGTTTATTTTTTTAAAGTTTGGAAGGTTGTGATTCATGGATTGTGAGTTCGATTCTTAGCATGGCAATTGAATTGTTTTTAAAGTTTGGAAAGTTGTGATTCGTGGATTGTGGGTTCGATTCTTAGCATGGCGATTGAAAAGTTTTGTTTTGAAAAGTTTGGAAGGTTGTCAGGGAGTTGAAGATTTTTTGGTTTCGTGTTCGAATCTTAGCAAGGTGATTTTTGTGGGTTCGATTCTTAGCATGGTGATTGAAAATTTTTTAGTTTGGTGTTCGATTCTGAGCAGGGAAAATTTCTTTGAACAGGTTCGATTCTTAGCATGGTGATTTTTTGTGTCGTGGGTTCGATTCTTAGCATGGTGATTAAAGATTTTTTAGTTTCGTGTTCGAATCTGGGCTAGGGGAAATTTTGGCACGGGTTCGATTCTTGGTATGGTGATTGAAAATTTTTTAGTTTTGTGTTTGATTTTCAGCAAGGGTCTTATTGTGTGGTGGGTTTGATTCTTAGCACGGTGATTGAAAATTTTTGTGGTGGGTTTGATTCGTAGCAAGGAGAGGGAAATTTTTTTATCATTAGGTTGTTTGATTGACTTTAAAAGTCTCTTTGTGTTCGATGCTTAGCATGGTGATTGAAAATTTTTTAGTTTCGCGTTCGATTCTTAACAAGGGAATTGTTTGATTGCGTTTAAAAGTCTTTGTGTTCGATTCTCTGGTAAGGTATTGAACGATTGCAATGTTTGTGACGTGCTGAGTGCTTTTATTGGTAATTTCACTCTGCGCTTCTTAAAGACGGGCGTGATTGATATCTTTAGGACACGTCTGCGCAAGTTTTATTCACATGACTGAAAAGCACAATTGTTTTGGATTAAAAACAATGTTTCCGTGTTTTAGCAAGACGATTAGGTCGTTTTAGCAAGACGATTAGGTCGTTTTAGTAAGCGTGTTGTAATCTTCATGTTAGCGGCCTTGTTTTGTTTCGGATTAAAAGACAATTATTGTTCTTTGAAAAAGTCTCCGATGTTCTCGCTCGCGAAAATTTAGTAGGCGTGTTGAGAACCTTTACGACTGTGACGTGTTCGACGCTCGTACCGGACGTTTCTAACCTGGGCGTGTCATGCCAAGCTGTTACCAAAAAAGGAGAGCGAGTCGTTACCGAAAAAAGATTGCAATTGAATGTTGAGAGCACAGTTGTTTAGAAAATGTTTCTTATTGGGTACAATTGTTGTTGATGAAAAAAAAATTTCTCTATAAATATGGTCGCTTTTTGAAGCTTTCATTCATTCCATTTTAAAAAATGGCTCAAAAGATGATTTCTTCAGTAAACAGCACAGCAATGTCTGTAGACGATGATGAGCAGCAAGAAATGACGCGAACCAAATATTCCCTCGATGTCCCTTCATCAGCGATGAACAATTCGACGACGACGTCTGACAAGAATTCCCTTCGTAACGTGTTTTCTACTGTGAATGCCCGAAATCTGTTTTGCGCCGTGAAAGCAAAACGAAAATACGACGAAAAACCTCGAGCAAACTGTGATTTGGGAATGGTTTCTTTTTTTGTTGAAGTAGATGATCAGCAATATTTTGATCACCTGCAATTGCGCGAAGTTTTATTAAAGTTGATACCGTGTCGGACGTATTTGCTCCTGTTCGAAAAATGAAACATCAAGGGAATCTGCAAGCTTCACATGATTTTCGTAACAAACAAAGATCCTAGCGATTGTTTCGTTCGCGCTATTTTTCGAAACGCTCAACAAGAAATATCTGCTGATGGGATGAAGCTACATTACAAGTTTGTCAATTTGTATTCTCCCCTGACTTACGTGAAAACCATGAAGAGCTCTGTGGTGTGCTACGAGTGCGTTCGTTCTAAAGGTGCGAGAAGTATCGAAAAGAAGAAGTTAGGTGAAATCAGCGAATTTTTTAAGTCTTGTTGTAGCAATAGTAAGAACGCTTTGTTGCAGGACTTGAACAGTCATTCTTCGTTTTAGTGAAAAATAAATTTATTCTGCTTGTTGCTTTTTTTTGTTTGTTTTTTTCTCACTTGCGAATAAAAGAGACAATATTTTACGCTTTTGTGTTTTTTTCCAGCAATTGTTCGATCAAAACGTCGTTTATATTTAAGTCGTTAGAAAACACGTTTACTAAATCATGCAAAGAAACGTTTTTTGAGCGTTGTCGAATAAAATAGATACAAAATTTTCCGCAATTTGTTGAGAAGAAATCCTGAATCATCACTTGATTATAGTCCCATTTCGCAGTATTACGCGACATAAACATTGCAAACTCGCGATGCATCGGTGAAATTCCGTAAGAGTCGAAATAAGTCCCAGTGAAAGAGCTTTCAAAGTACATGGCAACCCAGTGCTCTCCAGGGTTAAAATGATCGTGCGTGTTGACGATATAAGCTTTAGGATATTTTTCATGAAATTGATTTAAAATATCGTCTTTAGCATAGCATCCACAGAATATATCTTTTGTTTGTTGGTCAGCAAAGAGCAACCTATTTATTTCTTCGGTATTCATCACTTCAAGCACCGTAATCGAAAAAAACGTTTCTATGTTTGTCGATTTCAATTAAGTTTTGATACTCGGAATAGACAATGACGTTCAGAGACTCAGTAAAAGGTTCAGAGAACGTGATTTCAAGCCTGATGTTACCGTTTTTGACCAGTTCAAAATTTTCGTCAGATTTTCGATCCGCGCTAAGGTCAAAGCAAAACAACGCACTCCCTCCTTTAAAGTCGTTTTGACTGATGTCGTTTGTAGCATTGGTAAAATATATACCTGTGTCTCTTAAAAGCGTAAAAAACGAACGCACAAACTCGTTGCGGGTAAAATTAGGTTTTAAATTTTTTGAACCGACTTGATTTCCGTCGCGATAAAGTGAAATGCTATTCATGTTAAAGTGGTGAAACCGAAACGGGTTTTTATGGTAGGCTCCGTTAAAATTTACATTCCCCGTAAGACCGATAATTATTCTTTGTGGTAAACGGCCATGTATTACAGCTTCTTGATTCTATGAGCCACTTCCACGAGGTATATTAAGAACACGAATTTCCGATCTGGTGATCGGGTACTTTGCTGTGCTGCGTAGCAACGCTTTCGTATGTCCAATTAAAATCGGAGCCGAGAGCTTTACTTTTCTCACAAAAAGCGAAACATGACTCAGAAAAACTTTGTAAGCAGAATTTTCTGCGGCCATAATACAAAACGCGTCCTTCGATCTCGAAAAGCGGAGTGTGACGTCTACATGATTCAATAAATAGCGTTCTTGAAACATGATGTCCAAATGTAGGGCTCCGAGCAAATCCATTTCGGCACTGTTTGACGCTGCAGTTTTCCTCGTGCGAAACCCAGCGTTTGCATTGCCAATCGTATCGTGCTGACCAGCGGTGTCTTTTGCAAACATTGCTGAAGCCAATTGGGTTCGCTTTGACTCGCTATTAAAGTTCATTAAAGCCTCAATAATTGCGCGGTAGGCGTATCCGTTCGGTGATTGAGTAATTGTTTTTTGATTTAAAACCAAATCAACTTGATTCCAAATGGCATGTAAGAAATAATTGACAGGAGCAACTTCTTCATCGTTAATTAAATTCGAACCATCAGCATTGACGATTTTGGCTCGAACATGCAACAAAGAACTAGATAAATCTACGTAGTGCGAATCAGAAGCAGGAATGTGAAATTCGACCGGACCTTCACTTGTAAGAGTTGCCACTGGTAAAAATTCGGTATAATTACTATCTTCTACACTCGTTTGTGTTGGTTTTAATGAAAACAAGTCCAGTTGATTTAAAGCGCAGTGGCAAGATTTTTCGTGAATAAAAGCAGACATTATCCAAAAATATCACGTTTTCTTTTGACGGATTTTGTTTTTGTCTTTCTTTTTCGTTTTCTTTGACGCTCACCCGGCGGACTGTCACTAAAGTGTGTAACGGCAGAACGAAACAAATTTTTCCCGGCAGTTTTTGCTCTGGTAGCAGCCGCTTGCTTGACGTTGTTTCCTTCAAGAATGTCGCCGAGAAACTGTGTACCTGATTTTAAAGCTTCCTTTCCAACCGCTTTTGCTCCTGATTTAAGCAAAGGTAACACAGCTCGTCCAATAGAACCAAAAACACTTCTGATTCCGTATCCTTTTTGAAAGGAAGCACCGCGAAAAACGGGAAGACCGTTTCCTGCTTGCTTGACGTAATAATCTTGATATATTTTAATGTCATTTTAACAACAATACGATTTTTCATAGCGTGGGTACATTTCGCTTTCGGAAATGAAGTGAGACAATGACTCGACCAAATTCAAACGGGATCTGATCTCCAGTATCGGTGCGTAGGTCTATTTCTACCGTAGAAAATGTTCGAGCTTGTAGTGGGTAATAATCGATTCGATTGTACCGTTTGGAAACCATATTGCCGTGTTCTGCTTTGACAGGGATCGTAGCCAGCAACGGCACCATCGAATCCCCAACAATGCGCGGACGAATCAAGTCAGTATAAACAAACACGGTATGATATTTGTGCGCCAAGTCGGTAACCGAATCAGAAAAATATTCACCAATACTAAAGTGTTGAGCTTCAAAACCCAAAAGACGACCAAGAGCAAAAGACAAGAGTAACGTACCTTTTCTCACCAAAATTCGAACTCGCTTAGAAACATCATCCTTTGAAAAGTAAACCAATTTTTTACGGTTTGGTAAGAGCTCGGTGATTAAATCGTTCATGTGTTGCAACAACACTTCTGTTTTCTTGTAAAAACCAGCTTTGATGACGTGAATCGAACGAGGCAATTCGCTTCCACGGTGTCCAGTTTCGAAAATTTTCGCCGAGGACGTTTTAAACCAACATTCGTTTTCGGTAACGTTGTACCAAGACACAGGAATTTGAATATCATTGACTCCGACTTCGTACTCTTCGTTCAAAGTAACTGTCTGAGGTAATTTGGTCGTGAAGTGCGTGGTCGTGTTGTTTGGAAAAAACTTTTGAGAAGAATTACTGGGAAGAGTTAAGTGAAACATCTTTAATCTTTTTAATCTTTGGTGATGGCAAAAGATAACCCAAACAACTGGTTAAAAGTGCAATCCACAAATTTAAATTCGAGTCTGAGAGGCTGATATTAATTATGCTAGCTATGATCACAACCATTAAACAAACAACTTGAATACAATAGACGATGTTTTGTGTCAGTTCTTTTACTCGAAACAACATTTAATTGGGATACGAAGTAAGGCTTTGTTTATCGATCCAAGAATTAAAACTTTCTGGATAACCCAACCAACGAACAAGCAATTGCTGTTTTCCGCGTTTTTTTCGTGTGGAAAGAACCGAATCAATTAAATAAATATTGTTCTTTTTAGAGATTCGTTGAAGTTCTTGTTCGTAAAAGTTACCTTTTAGCTCTTCACCGCTCGAATCTTGTAGAACGTAATACGGAGAAGAATCGCTGTAAGCCTTTTTAACTGTAAAAATTTCCTCCGACCAGTTCGGTAGATAACCTTTTTGAAAGTTTTTTCTTTTTTTGCTTATTCGAACCGTAGAACCGACAGGGATCTTTGGTTTTTTAAAAAGCGTTACGTCGGAATATAGGTTTTGCCAAATTTGCTCTTCGTTATGAATTCCTACTTGGTCTGGGGCCGTTTTAATACTTCGGTGAAACGACTTGTTGTACCCTTCCACAAGATTGGTTAAAACGTTGACGTATCTCAGAGTGTGATTTTTAGTGAAATAGCGCCACATTTTGGATTTTAAAGTTCGATTAAATCGCTCGACAACGCTCGCTTTGGTCTCATCGTTGTAAGTCGTAAAGAAATCAATGTTTTTTGACTTTAAGAACTTTTGAAATAAAGCGTTCAAAAACTCTTTTCCGCGATCTGTTTGCAAACGTTTGGGAGAACGCTTTACAACCACACGAGAAAAAGCACCAACCATTGATTTTCCAGTTTTATTTTTGATAGGTTCAACCCACGCAAACTTTGACAGTACATCAATACACACCAACAAAAACTTGTAACCGTCATTATGCTGCGACAGAGCAGAAACATCAACCAAATCAGCTTGCCATTGATCGTCTATTCCACCGACCATAACACGACGGCGCTGAAAACGCGTTCGAATCGGTTTATGAAGTGTGTAAGTGTCCTGTGAAATCAACCAGTTTTTTACAGTTCGAAAAGATTCTTTGGAAGACTTTTTAAGTTTTTGTATTCCACCAAAACTTGCTGGGTTTTTCGGAGAATAATAATAAGTTTTTAGTAGTGAACCCATTGCTTTGGGAATAAGCGTTCCAAATGCGCTTTGTTTCCAATCAAACTTCGGGGTATGTTTGCCTCCTTCAATCCCATAGTAAGCTTTTGTATGCTAGCTAGATCGCTTTGTTTCTTTTTTCGTAACAAATCATGCATTAGGTCGTACAAGTTTGCGTTGGGAATCGGTTCGCCTTGGTAAAGTACTTGTCCGGAGTCTGTATAATGTAGATCGCTGGAATGTTGAATAGAGTTTAAAAGAATTTTTCCTTTTGCTTTTAAGGTTTTTGCTAAGCTTGAAAGAACAGAGTTTTCCATCAAAGTTCTATTATTCGGTTCTTGTTTTACGACTTCCTTATGACTTTCTTCTTTTTGTAGGTCAACTTCTTTTTTGTTTGTTTCATGCTTTTCTAGAGGTTCTTGTACAGTTATTTGGATCGGTGTCGTTTCGATTTTATTTTTAAAAAACAAATATTTTTGTAAAATCTGTTGATACAACGCTATTTTTTCTTCGTCCGAGATTTTTTGTCTTAAAATATGTTGCATTTCTTTATCCAAATTGGACAGTACAGTAGGAGTTTGTTTATTTTGTAGCGATTCTAAAATACGAGGGTCTACTAGTGCTAGCTTTTGAACCGTTTCCATTATTTTCCTTTGAAAAGACTGGACACAGCTGGAATAACAGCACCAAGTAAGGTCCTATGAGCGCTGATAAGAAACCGCCTTTTTGTATGAGTACTTTTTTCCTTTTTAGTGAAGTATTTTTTTTGGCAACCGACCTTAGAGCAGTTTTGTGTTTTAAAAGTTTGCTTTTTTGCTTTGATGTCAAGGCAACATTTCCTTTCAATACGTTACAGCAACATTCTGAAACGCAATCAATGAAGTCTTTGTCAGCGTCTTTGATAATTGAGCGAATGACTGAAGGTTTGCTTTTACAAAGAAAACACAAGGTAGAACTGTGTTTTTGAAGCCTTGCAGACATTATCGAAGATGATTAGGTAGATACACGATTTGAGTTTCACCTGGAAATATTTTGGATCGTAATCGATGTTTCTCGTCTGCAGATTGTTTAAAATCGAAAGCAAATAACCGTAAGGTAGACTAGTTGCGTCAGCAAACGCTTCTACTAGAACGGTTTTAGAATGCTTTGGGTAAATTTGACGTGCTAATGCAAAGATTTGATTTGTATCACGAGGGTTTTTAAAAGCTACCAGGTACTGTGAATTTAACGAAATGGTACGATGTTCTTTGCTCTTATTGAAAAGATTTTGCACAATGTATATCACGCTAATATTTTTATGATGACTGCCTTTCGTAAACAAATTTGCAATAGCTTTATCGTTTTCGCTCATTAAATCGTCAATTATCAGTAAGTTGTTTTGTTCTGGGTTGAAATCTTGTGTGAGTCCTTGAACGAATTCGACTTGCGGAAGCGTTTCGTAGAGCTTCTGATACTCTCCGTAGCACCAAACAATGCGATCTGGTTTGGGACGAACGACGTTTTCCTTAATTAACTTAGAAACAAAAACGCTTTTTCCACCACCGGTGGGACCTGACACAATGCACGTAAACGAATGAATTAACTTCATTTAAAACGAAAACTTTGTGCTCACATCTTTATAACGCTGATAAACCTTTTTTTAAGAAATAAAAATTTTTTGTATTGCGGTAAAATTCACTCGACAAACAGGACAGCACAATACTTTCACGCTACAGGACCAACAAGAAAATGCGTGACCACATGGAATAAAGACGCAATTTATTTTTTTATTATAACAAATTTTACATAAAAAAATATCTTTTGCGATTTCAGAGGTGAGTACATTGCGCTCAGAAGGAGAGATCGAATCGTTATTTATAGCAGCAGAAGCAGAAAAGCGATTACGAACGTGTGAAACTAAAAAATCAAAACCTTTGTGCAATAATAAGAAATCGCAATTAGGAAACCACTTGGCATGCTCTACCCAGGGGTTGTCATCTGGCAAACAATTTTCCAAGGTGCAGTTACAATACCAACACGCCGTTCGATCTCCTTCTCCTACGAAAAACATTCCAGCAGAAGCTAGAATCGTTGGTGAAGCACGCGAGTTCCAACCACGAAGAAACGAATGTAAACGGTTATGAAATTTCTCCATGTGAACGTTTTTTGGAGAGTTCATGAACAACCGCCCACAATCTTCTACTATGTCCATAATCACGTAAATTATAAAATTTTAAAATTTGTTGAATAATAGTTAGTCTGCAAAAGAAAAAAGCTTAAATTTTTCTTCATGAAAACTTTGGTTTCCCCGAAAATGTGAAAACTCGAAAACTTTGTACAAAACGGGGTTTTCTGAGGGGAAAGAAAAAGCAAAAAAGAATCTAAATTGAGGCAGTTACATTTTTCAAGAAATCAGTTTTGAAACCACACTTAAAAAGTAAAATTATGCACAAAAGAGAGTGCTAAAGAATTATTAAAACAAAAAAAAAAAAATTATATTTCTTTCTCAACAGGTTTAAAAACACCCCTTCTTGACAAAAACATCATTTCGAAAGTAAAACAATCGTAGGCTAGAACACAAGTTAATACATTACTAAGAACATTACTTAGACCTTACAAAGTTAAATTTCGAGCGGCGAAGTCGAAACACCGTCAGAGGCAACTTTGCGTTTTGGATAGAAATAGGACAAAGCTTTTCGTTTTTGTTTGTACGTAAACATTCTATTGTTTTTAACTCTAAAAGAAACGTTTTCCCCGATCCCGCTTTCTTGATTTTGAAGCACGTGCATGTAGTGTTCTTCTGAAAAAGGATTTTGAGCTATGCTTATTCCTTTTGACACCTGTTTCTTTGACGAACCGAAGCAATAGTAAGTCTTGCTACACAACCCCACAAAACTATCACCTTCCCATTCTAGCTTAAATAAACCGGGAGTTCGTCTGTCAAATTTCTGTTGAGTCAAACAACAGTCTTTTGGTTTAAAGTCTTCTTTTTGAGAAATAAACTCTTGTCTGTGCTGCTTGCAAGCAATTGCGGGAAACCATTGATGATAATTCTTATAAAATTCTTCTTTTTTTTCTTCTTTTATCACTTCTTGTAGACTTTTTCCAGAAATGGCAATGTACAAAGAGTCGGTGTCACATTCTAAACACTCGAAATTTTTTCGATCAACAAATTCCAACAAACAGTCGTAATAAAATTGTAACATTCTTAATTTGGCGTATCCATAGACAAAAAAACCAATTTGAAGCGGTAAATCAAAAACAATTTTTTTCTTAAATGACTGTACTTCAAATAGAGTTTCTGTTATCGGGTTTAAAGAATTAAACAAAGGATTATTAATAGCCTGTACTGCTTTTTCTTGGTCCAGGTATTCAACAGTCTTGTGCTTTTCTTTATTTGTGATCGTTTTGCCGTACGCTGAATTTCCCCAAAGTTTAAATGTGTCTGCAAGGATTTTTTTTGAAGAATCAATGTCACCAGTTCTTCTTGCGTCAGAAACTTGATTGCTGAATTTTCGAAAACATTTTTTAGGGGTGAATTGTATAACTTCGTTCAATTTGGTTACTTTTAAGCCGTGTTTTAAATACCATTTTAAAAAAGGAGTTATTAACAAAATTTTTTTTCCAAAAAAACTCGATATAAGCATACGTCTCGGTTGGCTTAGTAAATTGTTTCTTTCTGCAAAGCTTTTCATGAATTCGCCTATATCGTCACGAGACACTTTTACATTCCTGAAAATCGGACAAAACTCGGAAAAATACTTCTTCTTTTCAGGTGGAGTTTCGATATCACACAAGACAAGACCAAAAATTTTGTCGTTATATATTAAATCAAGAAATTCATATTCTGACCTAGCTTTACACGGACGAATTGTTCTCGAAAAAGATCTTAAGAAACTGATAACCTCCTCAGTTTTTTTTAAACTGTTCCATTCACACTCAAAAATTTCCACTACTCTATAACCTAATTTACGAAGATATTCAGATTTTTCTTCAGTATTGGCTCTCAGAGTCTCCATGGATTCTCCTTTACAATTTTTCTCTTTCAGCTTCCCGCTACTACAATCAAAATTTAGGGGGCAAGAAATTTCCTTACCCTGTACCACAGTAACAGCGTGACCATGCCAATGACATCCCTGAAATTGAAAAATCGTGTTCGTTTCGGCACAAAACCCATCGACCAAAATATGACTTTTTTTACGTTCGCCCTCATTAAAACCATGTTCAATAAAAATATTGTCTCTCTTTGCTACGTACTCCAACCACTGCATCGCCTCGTAACCAAACTTTTGTGAAAGGACGGGTTGGAAACCGTTGTTACTGTGATAGCGTATAAAAAAGCCAGTCGGCATGGATTCCATGATACAACTCAAATACAAAGCGTTTGCATCGTACCCCTGGATCGACTGACACACTTTTGCAGTGTTTCCGAATTCTGCGTGTCTGATTGTTGTTTTAATCTAGGCATGACACCGGTGAAAAATAATAGAAGGCCCCCCAACAATGTTCTCTTTAATCAATCTGAACAAGTCTTGGTTTTTTTTATCGAACAAATTAAACGTCACATTTTTGTCTACAGTGGAGAACAAGTACTTTAACGTCAAACCAGGCACAGTCAGTCCGTCTTTAAACATATCAAGACAACGAGTTTTATAAAAATTAAAACACTTTTCGATTGCTTTTAAAAAAGGAGCCACGTCTAAATTGTTATGATACACCAAGAAATCTTTAAACGTTTTCATTTTTTTATCTAACCACACTTTTTTACATAAATCGTATTCTTCAAGAGTAATGTTGCAATTTTTAACAGAACTGAAAAAAGCTTCGTAAGGTGGCAAACACGTTTCATTTAATTTGGACAAGTCATCCAACCATTCATAGGGGAAAAAAAATTTGGTTTGAGAAACGTCATATGCTCTAACAAATTTATCGTACGAAAAACCAGGTGCCACATAATTTACAATATCTAAAAATTTCAACAAAGGCGTTTTCACACAAATATAATTATTGTTTCTTTTAACAACGAATTCAATTTTGTCACGTAGACTTTGCAAAATAAATCGCTTTGCAACATTCAGGTCATAGCGTCCACTATTAAAACCCAGTACTGGAAGCACTGATAAAAACGCGTCGAAACGATTCATTAAGCGAGTCAGCGGATGTTTTTCTTTTGACGAGTTTGGTTCAGCAGCGAGGCGGGTATCTCGCAAGCGTTCCAAAGCAACAAAAACGTACCGAAACTGTTCTTGCAAAATATGATAAGCGGCTCGAGAAATTTCTTCGAGGTATTGTATTTTACAAGACACCAATTCCTGAACATTTCCATTGCTCACAAAACACTTGGTCTCTAAAAAACCTGGCACATTACTTCCCACACTGACCGATATGGGGATGTGCTCCGATACCCACTCCAGCTGTGGACCGTTAGGTGGTAGGTTTTGCTTACAAAAATAACTTTCGTAATCAAACGCTGCTCTAAAACAATAAAAGCAATCTTCTTTCGGAACAAAAATGCCTTCATTTTCAATTTCTTGAAAAATAGATTTTTGGGTGTGAAAGGCACCCCCAATGAATTCACGTTTTACAGAAGCGTCACAGGTTTGCATGTGGCGAAAATAGTTAGAACGGATAGGAAAGACTTTTTTGCAGATTTGACAAACGCAATAACGACAGTAAAGAGTGAAGTTGTGAATGTAGCTAAAATGATTTTTGTACAGGTCGAGGAAGAGAGTGCTTTCAAATTGCTCAGTACTCCTGCGGACCAACCATGCATGGCATATATTGTTTTTCAACCCTAAACTATACACATTAATAGTTACTTTAAAAAAGCGTTCTATTTCATACAAATCTTTTAATGTCACGCCACTAAATGTTTTCAAAGTCAATTTAAACTCTCTGCAATAATCATAAAAAAGGCGCTTCGTGGTAGATTCTAAACAATTAAGTGACTGTCCCATGTGTAGCGCAAGGCATCGAAAAACACAAAGGTTATCGACGTAAGGTCTACCTCTGTTATTTCTACTAAGACAATGCAAACCCTTGTTATTCACTATAAAACCAGGCAAGGAAAGTCCACAACCGATTGGAACATCAACTAGCTTGTTTATAAAAAACGTTACGTTAGTGATAACCTCAACCACCCATGAACTCTCTGGACGCTTTCTATGAGCTTGTTCTAACAGATCCCCGTCAAAGCAATCATGAAGAAAAATTTCAAACTCGTTTCTATTGCTAATCAATTTAGGGTGGTCCAACCAACGATCCATGTTTTGGGAAGCATGGAAATAACGATACTCTTTCGATTTAACATGTTTTAAAATAAAACCAAACGAATAATTTACTTTAAATTTGAAAACTTGCCGAAAAAACATATTCATAAATTCGCTTTTAAGATCAGCAAAACTTTTACTTTCAATAAAAAAATTGAACCTGTCTTGAATGGATCCAAGACGAATCCAAGTCCTCATTGCAGACCACCGTTTTTCATAAAGATTTCTGAAACAGGTATATTTATATAAACTTTAAAACATTTTTTTCTTTTGCAAAACTTACTTTAAAACGGGGTTGCAGATAGACAAAAGCATAAAAAGACTTAAAATATCAATATTGGACTCCAAAGTTGGATCTTCGTTCACTCTGGAATATACAAGTTTTAAAATTGAAATAATAAAAGCTTTTCTAGTCACACAAACATACTCGTTTACCACGTTTACCGCGTTCATTTATTGATGTTCGTTTTGATCATTTCTAAAATAATTGCATAATATGCTTTTATTAAAAGTTATTTAAAAGCATAGATAAGAAAACTTACATATCGCTTACATTCTTCAGTTCTCTATCCTTGTTTGAGGGGGTAGGAATTGTGGTTTGGTCGTCTCTAAAACAGCAACATAATGTAATTTTTTTTTTTTTCGTTATAAAGAAATTTCAATAAAAAAAACATAGATCTTCTAGCAAAAAAACTTACTTTAGCAAAAGACTTAAAATATATATATTTATTTTTAAAAACGCATTACCAAACAAAACAAATTTTAATAAACAAAGTAAAAAAACGTGGACCCTTTAGCAAAAGATTTAAAATATATATTTATTTTTAAAAACGTGTTAGCAAACAAAACAAATTCTAATACCTGTTTAGAGTTAGAAAGAGTTTCAGTGCCTTCATATCTTCTTCTTGACTAGGATCTTCTTGTTCGAGACGAATTTTTTTTGCATCGGGAGCATGTCGTTTGCTTGCCATCTTTTACCAATACCACTGACTAATTTTAATAAAGTTTGCTCAGTAATACCGCTTTTTGCTTTTATATACTCAACTTTGCCAAACTCGTTGGGATTTTAACCAATAAGAATCGTTTTCTAAACAACTGTGCTCTCAACATTCAATTGCAATCTTTTTTCGGTAACGACTCGCTCTCCTTTTTTGGTAACAGCTTGGCATGACACGCCCAGGTTAGAAACGTCCGGTACGAGCGTCGAACACGTCACAGTCGTAAAGGTTCTCAACACGCCTACTAAATTTTCGCGAGCGAGAACATCGGAGACTTTTTCAAAGAACAATAATTGTCTTTTAATCCGAAACAAAACAAGGCCGCTAACATGAAGATTACAACACGCTTACTAAAACGACCTAATCGTCTTGCTAAAACGACCTAATCGTCTTGCTAAAACACGGAAACATTGTTTTTAATCCAAAACAATTGTGCTTTTCAGTCACGTGAATAAAACTTGCGCAGACGTGTCCTAAAGATATCAATCACGCCCGTCTTTAAGAAGCGCAGAGTGAAATTACCAATAAAAGCACTCAGCACGTCACAAACATTGCAATCGTTCAATACCTTACCAGAGAATCGAACACAAAGACTTTTAAACGCAATCAAACAATTCCCTTGCTAAGAATCGAACGCGAAACTAAAAAATTTTCAATCACCATGCTAAGCATCGAACACAAAGAGACTTTTAAAGTCAATCAAACAACCTAATGATAAAAAAATTTCCCTCTCCTTGCTACGAATCAAACCCACCACAAAAATTTTCAAACACCGTGCTAAGAATCAAACCCACCACACAATAAGACCCTTGCTGAAAATCAAACACAAAACTAAAAAATTTTCAATCACCATACCAAGAATCGAACCCGTGCCAAAATTTCCCCTAGCCCAGGATTCGAACACGAAAGTAAAAAATCTTTAATCACCATGCTAAGAATCGAACCCACGACACAAAAAATCACCATGCTAAGAATCGAACCTGTTCAAAGAAATTTTCCCTGCTCAGAATCGAACACCAAACTAAAAAATTTTCAATCACCATGCTAAGAATCGAACCCACAAAAATCACCTTGCTAAGATTCGAACACGAAACTAAAAAATCTTCAACTCCCTGACAACCTTCCAAACTTTTCAAAACAAAACTTTTCAATCGCCATGCTAAGAATCGAACTCACAATCCACGAACCACAACTTTCCAAACTTTAAAAACAATTCAATTGCCATGCTAAGAATCGAACTCACAATCCATGAATCACAACTTTCCAAACTTTAAAAACAATTCAATTGCCATGCTAAGAATCGAACTCACAATCCATGAATCACAACTTTCCAAACTTTAAAAACAATTCAATTGCCATGCTAAGAATCGAACTCACAATCCATGAATCACAACTTTCCAAACTTTAAAAAAATAAAAAACTTTTCAATTGCCTTGTTACGAATCGAACTCACAATCCATGAATCACAAGCTTCCAAACTTTTCAAAAATAAAAAACTTTTTAATTGCCTTGTTACGAATCGAACTCACAATCCATGAATCACAAGCTTCCAAACTTTTCAAAAATAAAAAACTTTTCAATTGCCTTGTTACGAATCGAACTCACAATCCATGAATCACAAGCTTCCAAACATTTCAAAAATAAAAAACTTTTCAATTGCCTTGTTACGAATCGAACTCACAATCCATGAATCACAAGCTTCCAAACTTTTCAAAAATAAAAAACTTTTCAATTGCCTTGCTAAGAATCGAACTCACAATCCATCGATCACAAGCTTCCAAACTAAACTTTTTTCAATCACTTTCCTAAGAATCGAACTCGTGATCCTATGATCATAACGTTCTGCATCAATGCGCGCGTGACCCGGAAGCAAGAGGTCACTCCCACTCCTCCGTTACGCACCGCTGCGCGGCGCGTGACGTCACTGTGACCCGGAAGTACGCAGGGTCAAATTGGCACTATACACTACTCACGCACGTTTGGCGACATAAACCGGCTAGCTATTTCCGCAACCTTGACGGATTAAGTACTTCAAGAAAGACGATCAAGACTTGCACCGTCTGTTCTTAGAGTTGGTCATAATCTTTGTTTTTTTATATTGAAACCTGAGACTGCTTGCTCGCAAGGTCCAGATGGCACATGATGAAAATTTCGATTTTTTGAGACAAATGTAGAAATTGCGGATTGCTTCGAATTAGAACAATATTTCCGCGTCTCAACAATTTCTGGTTGACCTTTTATGTCCTGAATTACCACAAATAAAAGTTAGCATAACACATTTTTTAACTAGTAAATGATGAAATTTAATAAGGCTTTCGTAAATAAAACGTTGCTTGGAGCACTATCTATTGGGAAGCTTGGAAGTGATTATGTTAGGTTTGGGAGTTTGGTTTTTAAAACTAACCCTAACACAGTATAACCAAAACTTAAATCAAATAAACTTTATTGAATTTGTTATAGCGCTATCACGTTATGCATTATTTCGTCACCTGTCTCCCAAATAGTACAGCCACGTTACTATATAACAAGGGTGTCCGTAAAGTTACTATACAGTCTTACAAGTTACTATACAGACACCCTGCAGTACAGTAAGATATTGTATTAAAATATTTATTTGTAACAAAAGAAATAACACCTTTATGTTTATAAAAATCTCAGAAAATACATGTGTTACATCCGATAATATTAAATATAATACAATAAAACTATATAGTAACAAAAACTATTACATATAATACAATGAAACACATGTATTTTCTGAGATTTTTATAAACATAAAGGTGTTATTTCTTTTGTTACAAATAAATATTTTAATACAATATCTTACTGTACTGCAGGGTGTCTGTATAGTAACTTGTAAGACTGTATAGTAACTTTACGGACACCCTGTATAACGAGCATGAATGAATGAACAAATCACCGACCGTGGGACACAGAAACGCCTTCACACAAAATTTCACACGATAAATATTATGAGAAGTGGGGCACGATTGATAAAATACAGCATAAGCTCGAACATAAGGAAAGCATGCTGCGGCCACGCATTTGGCATACACGAATCATGACAATTACATTTTGATACTTTTAAGTACTACTAGAATTGCATCTAATATAAAAGAATAATAAGAGAATTTTCATGTCGTTAGTTATAAGTACTGCCAGAACATAAGGGATCAAATGATTAAAATTCGTTCTTTCATCTGAGTTACAAACTTTTACAATAGATATTTCAGTTCTTTGCCTTTTCGCTTGTAGACTAGCCTACAATAGATATTTCAGTCAGTTTTTTGCTTTTTTGCTTTTCGCTTGTAAACTTTTACAATAGATATTTCTTGTTCTTTTGCGCTTTTCGCTTGTAGACTAATTCAAACAAAAAAATATTAGTTTTATTTAACTTAAAGGGGTGCTCTTTCCACCAACTGTGGTGAGAAGCAGCTGAAAACACAGATTTAACCACGTGATGACTCTCACGACAGCCCCATCCACACAACGAATCACACAAAAAGATCACGTGATAAGCACACAAAGTACCACTCACAGTGCGGGCTCGATTACATGACACCGTCACACGCTTTGCTTTTTCCGTTATGCTTTTTAGCTTGAACTGACTATTAGGCTGCCAAGTCGAAAAGGCAGAACGCTACAGCAGATTAAGCTTTTCCCAGCAGCTTTGCAGCGTAGCGCAGTAGGCGGAAGCGTCGTACTGATGGCAAACACGAGCGACAACGTCGCGCTTCAAATCTTACTCTCGTCATACAGTTTTGTCTTGGAGAAAGATTTTTTACGGCATTTTCCTCCACTCGGTGTTCTAAGCAAGCAGTTCTAAATAGAAACAAAAAAATTGACTGACAGCAATACCATAAGTATCTTTAAAAGTAGATCAGAATAATTGCTTTATTACGACAGCCTGCCACACTCTCCTGCGAGTCAGGAGGATAAATATAGATGATAATGATGATGTGCAGCTTATACGTCAAGAATGGGTAAAAACTTAATCTTTCTGCAATGGATGCAGTCAAACGGATTTATTAAATTTTAAATTATTTTTTATCACTTAGAAGGCGGGTTTAATTAAAATTGACACCAATTAATAATGTCAAGAAAAATTAGATTGCTGTGTTACTCAGATTCGTTTTCAATAGAATTGTTCGAATAATATTTTTGCGACATTTGCAGAACATTAATGATGCATGACATTTATGTTACTTCGTAATGCATTTCCACCGTGTGTTTATAAGTCACAGCACTTGGTTATAAAAGTTTTTGAAGAGAACAATTATCATATTACTAGTTATAATAATTGAGCTGTTCGCTTACGGCCTTCAACAGATTGAATTAAGTTTATGTTGAGCAAAGTATATTTACTCAAAACGGAAAAACATAACACCAGACAGTATCAAAATTATAATTTGTAAAAATGTTTGTTTTAATTTATCATCCGGAAAGAAATCGGTAGAAATAATTTTTGGTCAAGTTTACTCGGACGCAGAGTGCAGTACAAGAGTTTGGCTATTTTTTTCAACGCGAACTTCTAAAAAAACATCCGTTATTTTTTAGTTTAAGATTTAAACTACGTGGTTTTATTTCGGTGTTTGAACTAGCTTTGAAGGTTGTAGTAATTGTGTATTGTTTTACAAATCAATATGCTTGGTAAAGCATAGATTACCCAACGTTCCGCTTCTGCTTAAGGTTTATCAAAACGTTGATAGTCAAATTTTCTTGTGAAGATATCTCACAGTTGCAACTTGTACAAGGTCTGTCCAAAAAGTACCAACCTTATCTCCTCCCGCCAAAAATAATGCCACGCCAGCAAAGTGGTTTGGACGGATTGTAACGTCACAATATCCGCCCACGCATAAAAAATTTCAAATCGATAGTTGGTGTCATTCTCTTGAAGCGTTTAGTGCAATGTATAGTGCATGATTATCAATTTTTTGCTCGCAAGCGTAATGACAGAAAGCATCAAACAAAGGCATTGCATCAAGTTCTGCCAAAAGCTGGGCAATAATCAAACTGAAACAATTCAAAAGATTCAGCAAGCTTTTGGGGATGAGGCCGTGAGTCAAACTCAAGTAAAGGAATGGCTTAATCGCTTCAAAAATAGTCGAATGCCAATGGATAATGAGGCACGTTCTGGCAGGCCATCCACAAGCCGAAACGAGGAGGTGATTGAAAAGGTTCGCCAAATTGTGATAGAAGATCGCCGTCTAACACTCCGGAAAATTGTTGAAGAAGTTGGAATAAGCAAAGAATCACTTTAAGAGTATTACTTGGGGGTGCTGTGCGAAGAAAGTGGCCAGACATGAGGACAAGGAAAAACTGGTAGTTTCACCATGACAACGCTCCCGCTCATTCCGGCCATGTAATCAAAGGTTTTTTCGCCAAAAACAATACGGCACTAGTGCGACAGCCTTCTTACTCTCTTGATTTGGCACCATGCGACTTCTGGCTATTTCCCAAGTTAAAAACTACACTAAAAGGGATGCGATTTCAGTCACGTAAGGACATTAAGGAAAAAACAGCGGAGCTCAGGAGCATTCTAGAGGAGAAGTTCAAGAGGTGTTTCCAAAAGTGGCAGAGGCGCTGGGGAAAATGTGTGCACTTGCAAGGGAAGTATTTTAAAGAAGATTAAATAGAATTTGTGATATTCATTGTGTTGTGTGTTTTATTCCCAAAGGTTGGATACTTCTTGGACAGACTTCGTAAATAAAGGAATATGCAATGTTGAGTGCAGACCGTAGCTTTTTAGTTTCGTCGACAGGAACTTGATTAAATGATTTTAAAATTTTTTTATTATTGTTGACTTTCCAATGATGAATTTGAGATATCCTCAGAGGTTTAACCTAATTAGTTGGAATAGCTAATCTAATTTAATTGGAACCTTTATATTAACCGTTTTTACCAGAAGGTAAAAAGTTAAAAGTAGGAGAGTAGGGGAGCTGCAGCCCTTTCCAGAAAACTGTCTGCCCCCTAAAATTTTTTAGACCCCTTTCTTGACGTAGCTACGACCAAGTTAATTAGTATGAAGAACAGTTGATAAGCTTTAGTTGCTTTTAAATTTGCAATCATTTTATTTATACTACGAAGCCCACTTAATTAAATCCACCTTTGTTTAAACTACAGCACGCAAGGGCGTATAGAAGGGGTTAGCGGCTTCAAAAGAGGCTACTTTTGCAAGTAAAAACTTTTTTATTTTTAGGGACTCTGCGTGCACAAAACCCTGCTTTTTTGGTATTTAATCCACTTAAAAATAAAAAACAAAGACCGAAAAAACAAGGTCCTATTTTTAAATTATCTACATTTCAATTTCTCTCTCCAGACGTTACTGCAAGCGTATTAAAGTCAGTCCACTGCTAAAAAGTAGTTCTAGCACCACTGCCTGAAAAAACTACATTATTTTATTATAAAAATAATACTGTTATGACAAGAAAAGGACCGTTTAATTAGAAAAATCTTACATTAAGACAACTTTGTGTAAACCTCTCTCGGGGAAATATAAATTTAAAACTTATCCCAAATCTATACTTGTCTCAAGTTCGGATGTTTTACGGTTGAGTGGCCACATCTTTTCAGAGAAGAAGTTCATTTGCTACAATTTGAAACTTAGGCGGGAGTTGTTGAGGCAGAATCAGGAAAAGGTCGCAGCGCAATAAAGGAAACGCTGCGTTATAAAACCCTGCGGTGAATATATTATTGAAAAAGTCGGAGACGTTTCGCGATACAATTATCCTATTCTCTTCAAGCTCA
The DNA here is from genome assembly GCA_963680785.1 of Diplosoma virens. Lineage (NCBI taxonomy): Eukaryota > Metazoa > Chordata > Ascidiacea > Aplousobranchia > Didemnidae > Diplosoma > Diplosoma virens. The sequence continues at coordinate 10,688,471 of OY796890.1, read as the reverse complement.
TAAATTAGATTATGATTCAGTAGTTCCTATAGGGATAAACATTTAAAGTTTAATATTTTTTAAATTTTGAGATTTTTATTGAAAAGTAGAATAGATATAATTACGACTAAAATATGTATGAAAGACTGAGACTACAGCTTTAAAGTTCAGCAAGCTTATCACAAGCCAGTTATATTGTCGAAACCAACTTATAAAATATTTTCAAACAAAAATTTCACATTAAAAATATTTATGTAAGCTACGAAGAACTTGGTTCGTCAAGTCTAGCTTCCATATTACAGTTGCATAAATACCTGTAATCTGTATTTTGTTTAGTTTTTGTTACTTAGTTAAAGAATAATAACTTGTTTATAGAATGACAAAGGAAGCAACATCGGATTTACCTTTCTTCAAAACTGATTGTTTGCTGTTTTTTGTCAATGGAAAAAAGGTTATTTTAAGTATTAATGCTTTTAACAGTTTTCCATAAACATTAAATAATATTGAATAACATTGTGCATTACGTTTAATGGCCGTGATTTTGACACATTTTCAATTTGATTATTTGAAGAAGCATCTCTTTGTAGGCAATGCATGTGGCGCGCTGGCACTGCTCGGTCAATATACAACCAGATGGTTAAATTTTACTCGTTTTCAATTTTTGGTTTTTAAATCTTAAGTCTTTTTGTTAAAAATCAGAACAATTTTTTTGTTGTGAGGGACAGAAACTTCGCATTTTCAAGTAAAAGACGGCATATGATCAATACAATCGTTAATTAATTTTACAGGTTGTAGATCATTATCCAGACCCCGAAATATCTCTTTTGACTTATCTTCGACGAAACCGTAAGTGATCCTGTGGTTATAATGTGTCACATATAAATTTCGATGAAAATACTACCGTCATTTTTTGTCTACTGTCAATTTGCTGATGCCGTCATTTTGCTAATGAAAAATATAATTTGATAAATCCGAAAAATTTTCGCTTATCGTGAAAATGTTCTTTTTTTCTTCTATCGAGCTTCTTGCGAACCAATTAAAGCGTGATCACTGTGGATTTTTCACACAATTCGTTTTAAAAAGATGTTTTATATCGAGTTTACCTAAACTTTTTGTTACGCCAGCTGCAGCGAGTTTAGTTATGCTTTGCAGTTTGCTTGGTGGGGACGAAGCTGGGATGTGGAGAAGGTGGGTGCGGAGCGTGTACAGTTATGGTATCCAGATGGAATTCAGAAGATGATAAAGTCGAGTAAGTCGTTGAAAGTATTTGAAATTACTACTGATCAACATCCCATCTTAAATTAATTTTGTCCGAAAATATCAAAAGGAAAACTCTGCACTCAAAACATTTCAGTCAACATTTATTTACTGCACTAATACATAGGGTAGATAAATAGGGTAGACAATTACCCCGACCTGCTTTCGGAGATGCCAAGATATTGCTGTCCGCTTGTAATTTAATAGAGATATTACTGTAATTTAGAACTGCTTGCCAGGACCACCAAGCATGGGAATTTGCCGTAAAGTGTCTTTTCCAAGGACACTACAGAATGGCGCGAGTGGGTTTTGAACCTAGACCGTGTTGGTCACAAGCCCGGCGTTTTAACAACTCGACCACGCTGCCGACACACCGACCACAAATTTCACTCTTATGCGACTCTCCTGACATTTACAGGCGTAAAGTTTAAATTTAATTTTATACATTTTTATTTTTAATTTAAAATAAATTTGATCCGACATTTTATTCAGACACCTCTCTGTGAACGCCTGCTTGGCTCCTGTTGTATCAATGCATGGGTGTGCTGTTACTACTGTGGAGGGTATAGGGAGCACCAAAACAAAGTTACACGCAGTACAGGTGATTCTTTTTGCTTTTTACATTTCTTTGTCGGCAGCATGATTAAGTAGGTTGAGTAAATAGGAGCCATGTTTTAATGACGATCTCGATCGACATGAAATTGTTTTAAATCGTAGTAACGTTATTTTATTAGGCTTTTTGGAAAGACACTTTTCTTTGCCAAGTGACTTGAGCAAGCAGCTCTAAATTATAGTCATATTGCTGTTCAAAAAGTGAAAACAAAAACTAAAACCGTCAACCTGACTTGGCCAGGCAAATCGGGATAATCGCTTGACGCGTTGCTCTAACAGAAACGCCTGCAGTATCCGGCGAGTCAGAGCACTGAAGCAGTTGATTTGATGCCGATGTCGATGATTTAGTTTTGCTGGGCAATAATTATTCCGACTGAAAAATTATAAATGTTTTATTTTACATCATATAACTTTAAAACATGTTCAGCTAACATATTTACGTTGTACATGTACAGTTATCAAACAAGACTACGAGCGAAATAATTTCCCATTGAAAGACGATAAAACTTTAAAAATAGGATTGCGACTTCAATTCATTCGGGTGCAATCTTTTCTCCTCTTTTGTACAGGTTAATTCAAATATCCTGCCAAGTTATTTAAATAATTTTTAATTTAAAGGAGCGCTTGGCAAAAAATCACGGATCTCAATGTGGTTTTTGTACTCCTGGTATTGTGATGTCAATGTACACGTTATTACGCAACAATCCACTGCCAACAACTGAGGAAATTGAAATGAGCTTGCAAGGAAATCTGTGCAGATGTACAGGTTATCGACCCATTATCAAAGGTAACTCCTATAGTGAAAAGATATCAAAATAAAAAAAATTATGCCATCGGTTGGGTTAAACTAGGTTTAAAATTCTGATAACATTCAAATATTAACATGTAAAAAACTAGAAAAGCAAGTAGTGAGACAGTTACATTTTTTTGTATTTGTTTAATCTTTGAATTTTTTACAAAAGCCAAACAGGATTTGGCGTCAAATAATTTTTATATCTTTTTTGTAGATGTTGTCCTATCAAATTTATTTGCATAAGAAATTATTTTTTACAGCCTTTAGTACATTTTCAAGCGACAAAATTTCTTGTGGTAGAAATGGAAATTGCTGCCGAGATCAAAATTCTGAAATCGCAAACGGAAATGGTAACTAAATTATGATCAGTATTCTTTTTACTTATTCAAGCATTTCAGCTTAATATTTTGCTGCAGTGTGCAGTCAGATCCCCATAAAGGATACATAATTGATCCCTCACATGCTTTTTAAAGGTTAAGTAATTTTGGAAACATCGAACAAGACGGTTGCACATTTGAGATTCTTTTTTGCTTTGCTTTGTTTTTAGCACCGGTATATTAATGTCATGCCTTGGGTGAGTGAAATCCAAAACTTAATGGTAGGGTGAACAAAACCAAAAAGTTTGAGAAGCACTGTTTTAAGGAATGCTAAAATAATTATCAAAAACAGTGTTTTCATGCTATTAACATTTTTTGAAAGTTACAGTATATCAAATCAAAAAGTTTCATATGTTTAGTTCTGACTTGGGTGAATTTTGTTAAACGTGATGTGAATTTGAATTGAATCGGTTTGTGTGCTTTGTTATCTTACAGATGTCAATGGCAACGGGCTGCAACTAAACGGTGACGCAACCGATTCAGGATATGACCCGACGCAAGAGCTCATTTTTCCGCCGGAACTTCTGGTACTAAAAATTTAATTTTGTAAACTTAAAAAAGTGTTTCAGGAAATATCTTCATGGCGACTTTACTTTACAACTAAAATTTATTACAGAAAAACCAACTAAGGGTATAATTTCAATACTTGACATTTTTTCTTTCCAACATCGCAAAAGTAGCTAAAATGTAAGAACAAACTTTGCATGAAAAAAATAATTAAAAATATCATTCTTTCATCTTCTTTTTTGTCTTCGATAAAACGAATTCTTAAATGATATCACACTGTAAGCTGCTCAAATTCACTCAAAAAAACCTAAACAGCCAATCAAGTTTGCCAGGTGCTCAAAATATATAAGCCCAACATATATCAAAATATATTTATTCACGGAATGTGCAATTACTCATCATATGTATTTTAAATAAACAGATATGAATGAAATTGTAAGTGACTTAAGCAATTTAAGAACTCACAAAAAAACTGCTTTAAAATCAACGTGTTAGATGCGTGTAGTTGATTTATGATTCGTATTCATTTTACAGTGAGCATTAGTGAATATGATACCGCCATATTTCAGTTCATTTCGTATTTTACTATTATTCGACAAAACTTTTTATATAGATTATGAATAGAAATCGTTCTTTCGCCAAACCTCTCAAGTTTGTTGGTGAACGAATCACGTGGTACAGACCGACGTCACTCAATCAGCTGACTCAATTGAAGGCTACGTTCCCGGATGCACATTTAGTGGTTGGAAATACTGAGATTGGCATAGAAACGTGGGTTAAAGGTCGATCTTTCCCGGTCATTGTAACACCCGCTCACGTTGAGGAATTGTCGAAAATAGAATCAGATGACAAAGGTGAGATTCTATTTATAAAGATTTTACAATAGGTAATGGAACATTATCAAGGGTACATTTTTAGATTTATTACGGGTTCAAAACGTCAAAATGATTTATTGTTACTGGAAGTAGTGCACCAATTTTTTTCATTTTTACAGCCTGATAACTCTGGTTAGAAATACAAAAAGTTTTTAGAAAGTTTATCACACGGTAATTCCCTGCTAAGTTTTGCTAGCCTCATCTGGTAGTAAGAAGCTGATACGAGAAGCAATTTAAACGATTTGCGAATATTATATGTAGTTCTCAACATAATATCTTTGCAATTCTTTTTTCTAAGTTTTTCTCGACAACGATTGGCCGAGATGGAAAAAAAACAACCAAACAACTGCACTTTAAGAAAGACTTCATTAACTGCATTTCCTGCTAATTAACAGCTCTGCTTGCCAAGCTTGACAGAAAGCGGAGGGATCGATGGTCCGAAGCAGTTCGGAGCATTGACTTCTCACACTCTAGTCGAAAAGCGTGGAGTATTTTGAACAACCTTACTGGTAGGTCACGACACTCTCCTCGTCACTGTCCCGTTTCAGCCAATGCTATTGCATCTCAGTTGGTTAGAAATGGGAAATACGAGGCTGTTGATCGCAAGTCATCTCGACTTGTCTGTAAAGAAGTGTCTGACCTTTGGAGGGCCACAACACCAGACGCAGTAAATATCTCTGACAATTTCTCACAGAGAGAATTTGCTGCTGCCCTTCAGCACTTAAAACCAGGTAAAGCTCCGGGACCTGATTTCATCTGCTCCGAGCTTATACTCCATGCTGGAGCTGCTTTGAAGTCCTGGTTACGTGACTTCCTTTCTTCCTGTTTGCGCCGACTCAAAATTCCCAAGATATGGAGAAGAGCGCTTGTGGTCGCGATCCCAAAACCCGGAAAGCCCGTGGGGGACCCAATGAGTTATCGACCGATATCTCTGCTCTGTGTCTCCTACAAGATCCTCGAGAGGCTTATCTACGCCCGCGTTGAACCATTAATCGATCCACTGCTCCCTAAAGAGCAGGCTGGGTTCCGACGCGGGAAGTCAACCGTAGATCAAGTTGTTCTGCTAACCCTGAACATCGAGGATTCTTTCGAGGCTAAAAAGAAGGCCGGTGCCGTATTTATCGATCTGACAGCTGCTTATGACACTGTCTGGCACTGTGGCCTTACCTGCAAGCTGCTAAGACTACTTCTGGATAAGCACATGATCAAAATGATCATGGAGCTTGTCCGAAATCGAAGTTTCACCCTTACCACCGGTGACAACAAGCAAAGCAGGCTACGTCGTCTTAAAAACGGCGTTCCTCAGGGATCGGTCTTGGATCCCCTCCTATTTAACATCTATACGTACAATCTTCCTTCCATGATTTCCAGGAAGTTTGCTTATGCTGATGATTTAGCATAGTTGCATTCTTCTGGAAACTGGAAGGACTTGGAGGGGACCTTAAGCCAAGACATGTCTGTACTTTCAGCGTATCTCCAGACTTGGAGGTTGAAGCTCAGTCACACTAAAACGGTGACGACAGCCTTTCATTTAAACAACCGAGAGGCCAAACGTGAGCTAAAGGTCTAAAGGGCAGAACGATTTCTATTCATAATCTATATAAAAAGTTTTTGTCCAACAACGATAGACTTTTACCGTTCTGTCCAACCCCTACTTACCTTGGGGTAAAACTGGACAGATCGCTCACGTTTCGTCACCATTTAGTGGCATTGCGCAAAAAACTATCCTCGCGCGTCACACTGCTGAGGCGACTCGCGGGCTAGGAATGGGGTGCTGGTGCTAAAACACTACGCATAGCCACCTTGTCTCTAGTCTACTCAACAGCTGAGTACTGTGCGCCAGTCTGGTGTCGCAGTGCTCACACTCGTCTCATTGACAGTGTCTTGAATGACGCCTTGCGCATAGTTACGGGATGCCTGCGTCCCACTCCAACGGACCACCTACCTGTACTCTCAGGCATCCAGCCAGCTGAGCTTCGCCGACTGGGAGCGACACTCTCCTTGTCTTACCGTGGATCTCTGGACCCCGATCATATTTTGCATGGTCTTTTAAGCGGGTCCTCAGATACTCGCCAAGTGAGATTAAGATCCAGACGCCCGTTTGTGCCAGCTGTGCGGAATCTCTTGGACAACCTTGCCAGACTTGGCATCCGCGCCTCTGAATGGATAAATCATAAATGGAAGGCGGAGTACTGTGAAGGTGCTTCCAGGCTCCGTGCTTTTGTGCCCCGGACCGGTGCCAGGCCTGTTGGGATGGGCTTACCCCGAGCAGCTTGGGTTAAGCTCAACCGCCTGCGGACTGGTGTTGGGCGATTCCATTCGTCCATGCACAAATGGGGTCTCGCTCCTTCACCGAATTGCGAGTGTGGCGCCCCTGAGCAAACCGCAGACCATGTGCTAACAGCGTGCCCTATACATCGGGCACCACATGGAGTACGAGGTCTGACGGTTTTGGATGACGAAACTCGATGCTGGCTTAATGACATCACTGCCAGCGTCTGATCCAGGCAGTGCAGCAGTCTGGGGTAGTAAAAGGATAAACCCTCGGCCCCAGTCCTGTTTGTGTCTGACCTGGAGTGGATACCTCTTCAAACGACGACGACGACGACGACGAACTGCATTTCCGGATAGCAATTCAAAATCAATTTGTATTGATTTGGGAAAAGACCAGGTCTCAGTTTTTTTATTCTAGTTCACATTTTACAATATGTGGCTTGCTGTTTGTTTGTTAGCAATCATTACAAAAATACAAGGTAAAAAATTGCTTCTAAGCAATACAAGGACTGCGAAACTTGATAGAACAATTTTGGACGGGACATTAAATGTACCATTGCACATCCAATGAGGCGAATCGTGCATTTCTTGAAGAAGCTGATTGTTGTTAAAAACGAAAAATTGATGCCCATTTCTGGGACCGCTGTCATAGAGAAGAAATAAACGTTGGTCCATTGTCTATCTTAGATTTGGATGTACTATTAAGTCTACGACAGTGCTAGGTGCTGGAGGTTGCGCAGACTTTGCTTTCCACTTTCGTTTGACAGTCTGGCAGAGATATGCTGTAGAGTTTAGAGCTGCTGTGACTTTCTCTGCAGCTCGTCCCATTACACATTGAACTATTCTGCAAGGTGGAATACCAATTTCTAAAGCAACTGTTTTCATACTATTTTCTACCAGTCAAACTTTAGCTTCTAATGAATTTTCTGGGTGACAGTGACTTTTTGGAAGAATTCAAGGTTCTATCTGATGCCTAAACAGAACGTTGATCACAAGTCGGCTTTTGCAACCGGTCTTAGAACACCAATAGTTGATAGTACTTAACTTAGTTTTATCTTTTCTGTAAAGAAAATCCTTCATAAAACACCATTTTTTGACCTTTTCTAGACTGTAAATATTCTGGAATTAAAGGTCATGCATTGTCGCAGTGAAACTTTTTATTAACAACCAATCTTTTGACTTTTGACTTTATAACAGTGAAACTTTTTATTAACAAACAATCTTTTACCGTATGACACATTTTCAAAAAAAAGTAAAATAATCAAATGTTCATCGCTCTGAAAAGTCGATCGCTATGCCGTTGCTTTAATTGTTTTAATTACCGCTCTTAGAAGTCAATCGCTAGTAGTATGTAATGGTTTTTTTGGCGCGGTTTCCCGCTAGTGGCGCTAGAGAGTAGAGGAGGTTGCCACTAGAGGGTGCTAGAGAACACCACTTGGGGAGCCACAGAGCAGTGGTTAAGCCGCTTGGGCACTAGAGAGCATGGTTGGGGCCACTTGAGGCGCTACAGAGTAGTGATGGGCCCCACTTGGGCGCCACAGAGCAGTGGTTTGGGCCATTAGGGGCGCCACAGAGCAGTGTTTGGGCCATTTGGGGTGCCAGAGAGCGGCGGAGTTGAGAAGGTGAGAGGGTATTTTGTCCACTGGGGGTGCCAGAGAGCGGTGGAGTTGGGGAGGTGAGGAGTTGAGGAGGTATTTTGTCCACTGGGGGTGCCAGAGAGCGGCGGAGTTGAGGAGGTGGGCTGAGAAAGGTAGTAGTCATGAGTTTGATTCCTAACCAAGACAGTATAAATCTTAATGCTAAGAAAAACAGTGGTCCTGAGTTGGATTCCTAACCAAGACAGTATAATCTCTAAGCTTAAGAAAAACAGTAGTCCTGGGTTTGATTCTCAACCAAGATGATATAAATCTTAATGTTAAGAGAAACAGTGGTCCTGAGTTGGATTCCTACCCAAAATAATATAAATCTTAATGCTAAGAAAAACAGTAGTCCTGAGTTGGATTCCTAACCAAGATAATAGAAATCCTAATCCTAAGAAAATTAGTAGTCCTGAGTTTGGTTCCCACCCAAGACAGTATAATCTCTAAGCTTAAGAAAGTCAGTAATCCTGAGTTTGATTCTCAACCAAGATAATATAAATCTTAATGCTAAGAAAAACAGTAGTCCTGAGTTGGATTCTTACCCAAGACAGTATAATCTCTAAACTTAAGAAAGTCAGTGGTGACGAATTTGTTCGCCAACCGAGCAAGTTTGGACAAGTCAGTTTTGTTGCATAATACCGAGTTTTCTCATTGGAAATTCCCTAGGTTTTTACCAGGATTGTTTGTAAAGGTTTCTTTGTCTATTGCAAAACTTTATCTTGATTTTTGTTATATTTATGTTTACTTTCACAAATTTCTCCCTAAGAAAGTTTGGTTTTTAGATACTTTTATTCAATTTTAAAACTTCTTTCTGTAAACAACCTTAATTTTTATTATAATTTTGTTTAATTTTTTCTAAACAATCTTGATATTTTATAACTATCTTCAATTATCTCCTAAACAAGCTCAATTTTTTTTATTTTTTTTTATTTTTTTATTTTGATCTCTATATTTATCCTCCTGACTCGCAGGAAAGTGACGGAGGCGCTATACATAGGGTAAGCAATTACCCCGACCTGCTTCCGGAGATGCCAAGATATTGCTGTCCGCTAGTAAGTTAGTAGAGATATTACTGCAATTTAGTACTGCTTGTCAAGTCCACCAACCAGGGGAAAGTGCCGTAAAGTGTCTTTCCCAAGGACACAACAGATTTGTTCGATTTGTTCGATTTTTGCTACACATTTGTTCGATTTTTCGAAAATTTCTTAGTCAATCTTGATTTTTAGATATCTATCTTTAATTTTTCTTAACATCCTCAATTTTTGTCATACCTTTGTTCAATTTTAAAACTTTTTCTCTAAACAAATTTGACTTTTGTTATACTTATGTTCACTTTTTCAAAAATTTTGCTAAGAAATTTGATTCGAAGATACCTATATTTAATTCTTTTCTAAATAAATGTGGTTTTTGCTGAACCCTTGTTGAATTTTTCAAAATTTTTCTTTGTCAATCATAATTTTATTATACCTTTGTTAAATTTTTAAAAGTTTTTCTTCAGACAACCTTGATTTTTGTCATTCCTATCTTCAATTTTCTCCTAAACAAGCTTGATTTTTGCTACATATTTGTTCAATTTTCAAACATTTTCTTAGTCAACCTTGATTTTTGTCGCACCTACCTTTAATTTTTTTCTAATAAACATTGGTTTTTGTCAAACTTTTGTTTAATTTTTCTTGGTAATCTTGATTCTTGTTACAACTAACCTAAATTTTTTCCTAGGCATACTTGATTTTTGTTATGCCTTTGCTCAATTTTTTCTAAACAACCTTGATTTTTGTCATATCGCTTTAATATTTATGGATTTTCGTAAAGCTTTTGACACAGTCTGTCACAAAATTTTACTAGACAAATTGTATCACTATGGCATAAGAGGCCCAGCTCATTCACTAATCGAAAATTACCTCTATAGAAGACAACAATTCGTAACTATAAACAATGCATCTTCTTCATATAAAGCTATTAATATTGGCGTTCCTCAAGGCTCAATTCTTGGACCACTTCTCTTTTTAATCTATATCAATGACCTCCCCAATGCTCTTCATACCAACCCTCGTTTATTCGCTGATGATACTTGCTTGTTTTTAAATCACTCTTCCTTTACATCACTGGAACACATCTGTGCAATCGAAGTGTCTCGCCTAAAAGACTGGTGTAATGCAAACAAAATTCAAATTAACTCACAAAAATCGTTTATACTACCAATATCTCCCAAACTTAACATACGTAGTTTAAATCTAAATCTTCCTTACGGAAATTCCAAAATAAATTCTACCCAAATATGCAAATACCTCGGAGTATTATTAGATGACAAATTAAATTTTAAACCTCACATTCTCCAACTTGAAACCAAGTTAGCTAAGGCAGTTGGAATCCTTAGAAAATTACGACATATTCTACCGTTATCTGCTCTTAGACTTCTTTACTTTTCTTTGATACACCCTCATCTGCTGTATGCTCTACCGATCTGGGGAAGTACGTTTCCATCCTATTTTAAAAAACTTCAATGTCTTCAAAATAAATCCATTCGTATAATTTTCCAACATTTCACCAAAAACATCCGTTTCGCCATATTATTACAAACTAAAAATCTTAAAATTAGCAGACTTACATATTTATGAAATTGCTAAAATTATGCACCAGCACTCCCGAAAAGCACTGCCCGATTATCTTTCTTCGTTCTTTACTACAACCCGCCAAATTCATAACCTCCCTACCAGATCTCACTCTAATAATACTTTATATCTTCCTAAATTCTCTACGTCCCGTTGCCAAAGATCAATAAAATTTCAAGGAACAAAAATTTGGAACTCTATCCCTATTGAACTACAAAATCAATCATTTCATAAATTTAAGATTAATTTTAAATTCTTTTTATTACAATCATACTGTTGATAACCTACTAACCTACAATCCTTGCAAATAATTGCTGTGCAATAATAGCCCATTAGTTTTTTCGGTGACTGCTTGACTTGATGACCTTAACCGGTCCCTTCGCAGTCTCCGTCGAGATTGTCATTTTTTTCATTATTATTTATTCTATTTATTTATATTCATTTATTTATCTTATTATTATTATTATTATTGTTATTATTGTTATTTTATTTATTTATTTATTTTCTTTTCTTATTTTATCGTATTTATAAATGTGTTACCAATTGTCGTACACTGTTGTTTTGTCGAATAAGTATATTAACTGTGTTTCTTTTTACATTTTTTGTTTCCACAATCCTCGTAAATAAATTGGTCTGTCTGTCTGTCTGTCTGTCTGATTTTTGTCATACCTTTGCTTAATTTTTTCTTGGCAAGCTTGTTCTTTGTCATAACTATATTTAATTTTTTCTAATCAAGTTTGATTTTTGTTACAGCAAATTTCTCTTTTGTGCAGTAAAAACCTTTTTTTGCTATTAATTTTCGCTTGATTTCGATTAATAATCAGCGAAGTGATTAATCGAGATTGACTAATGAACATTTCAAGGCAATTTCTTGGTCGGATGCAACAATACCAAACTAAATCTTGATCGTCGTCGTCGTCGTCGTCGTTTGAAGGGCATCCACTCCAGGTCAGACATAAACAGGACTGGGGCCGAGGGTTTATCCTTTTACTACCCCAGACTGCTGCACTGCCTGGATCAGATGCTGGCAGTGATGTCATTAAGCCAGCATCGAGTTTCGTCATCCAAAACCGTCAGACCTCGTACTCCATGTGGTGCCCGATGTATAGGGCACGCTGTTAGCACATGGTCTGCGGTTTGCTCAGGGGCGCCACACTCGCAATTCGGTGAAGGAGCGAGACCCATTTGTGCATGGACGAATGGAATCGCCCAACACCAGTCCGCAGGCGGTTGAGCTTAACCCAAGCTGCTCGGGGTAAGCCCATCCCAACAGCCTGCTACCGGTCTCAGGCACAAAAGCACGGAGCCTGGAAGCACCTTCACAGTACTCCGCCTTCCATTTGTGATTTATCCATTCAGAAGCGCAGATGCCAAGTCTGGCAAGGTTGTCCAAGAGATTCCGCACAGCTGGCACAAACGGGCGTCTGGATCTTAATCTCACTTGGCGAGTATCTGAGGACACACTTAAAAGACCATGCAAAATATGATCGGGGTCCAGAGATCCACGGTAAGACAAGGAGAGTGTCGCTCCCAGTCGGCGAAGCTCAGCTGGCTGGATGCCTGAGAGTACAGGTAGGTGGACCGTTGGAGTGGGACGCAGGCATCCAGTGACTATGCGCAAGGCGTCATTCAAGACACTGTCAATGAGACGAGTGTGAGCACTGCGACACCAGACTGGCGCACAGTACTCAGCTGCTGAGTAGACTAGAGACAAGGTTGCTGTGCGTAGTGTTTTAGCACCAGCACCCCATTCCTAGCCCGCGAGTCGCCTCAGCAGTGTGACGCGCGAGGATAGTTTTTTGCGCAATGCCACTAAATGGTGACGAAACGTGAGCGATCTGTCCAGTTTTACCCCAAGGTAAGTAGGGGTTGGACAGAACGGTAAAAGTCTATCGTTGTTGTAGACCTTTAGCTCACGTTTGGCCTCTCGGATATTTAAGTGAAAGGCTGTCGTCACCGTTTTAGTGTGACTGAGCTTCAACCTCCAAGTCTGGAGATACGCTGAAAGTACAGACATGTCTTGGCTTAAGGTCCCCTCCAAGTCCTTCCAGTTTCCAGAAGAATGCAACTATGCTAAATCATCAGCATAAGCAAACTTCCTGGAAATCATGGAAGGAAGATTGTACGTATAGATGTTAAATAGGAGGGGATCCAAGACCGATCCCTGAGGAACGCCGTTTTTAAGACGACGTAGCCTGCTTTGCTTGTTGTCACCGGTGGTAAGGGTGAAACTTCGATTTCGGACAAGCTCCATGATCATTTTGATCATGTGCTTATCCAGAAGTAGTCTCAGCAGCTTGCAGGTAAGGCCACAGTGCCAGACAGTGTCATAAGCAGCTGTCAGATCGATAAATACGGCACCGGCCTTCTTTTTAGCCTCGAAAGAATCCTCGATGTTCAGGGTTAGCAGAACAACTTGATCTACGGTTGACTTCCCGCGTCGGAACCCAGCCTGCTCTTTAGGGAGCAGTGGATCGATTAATGGTTCAACGCGGGCGTAGATAAGCCTCTCGAGGATCTTGTAGGAGACACAGAGCAGAGATATCGGTCGATAACTCATTGGGTCCCCCACGGGCTTTCCGGGTTTTGGGATCGCGACCACAAGCGCTCTTCTCCATATCTTGGGAATTTTGAGTCGGCGCAAACAGGAAGAAAGGAAGTCACGTAACCAGGACTTCAAAGCAGCTCCAGCATGGAGTATAAGCTCGGAGCAGATGGAATCAGGTCCCGGAGCTTTACCTGGTTTTAAGTGCTGAAGGGCAGCAGCAAATTCTCTCTGTGAGAAATTGTCAGAGATATTTACTGCGTCTGGTGTTGTGGCCCTCCAAAGGTCAAACACTTCTTTACAGACAAGTCGAGGTGACTTGCGATCAACAGCCTCGTATTTCCCATTTCTAACCAGTTGAGAAGCAATAGCATTGGCTGAAACGGGACAGTGACGAGGAGAGTGTCGTGACCTACCAGTAAGGTTGTTCAAAATACTCCACGCTTTTCGACTAGAGTGTGAGAAGTCAATGCTCCGAACTGCTTCGGACCATCAATCCCACCGCTTTCTGTCAAGCTTGGCAAGCAGAGCTGTAGCAGCCAAACTTGAGTCGTCTCCCTGAGAAGACTGCAGAAATGTTTTATAGAGGGACTCACACTCTGCATCCCAATGCGGAATATAGTTATTTCGATACCCGCGTGGGATAGTCTTTTTGGCTGCTTTCTTAATGGTGTTACAGAAGTCCTGGTAAGCCGCATCCACATCAAGTGAATCAGGCGCCAACAAAGTCTTTGCAAATTTATTCGTCAAAGCAATGTAGTGACTCCATTTGGCCTTGCGGAAGTTCCATCGCTTAACAGGCATGCTTGGCACTGCCATAGCAAACCTTGGTGGTGTGATAAGCGAAGGTCGATGTTGTCACCTGGGGAACTTTTCAAGGACACATCTATTCGGTAAGCGACTGTTTGGACCCACGCTAGCGAAAGCCAGATCTGGATTGGTGCCAGTGTTTCAGTGGCCGGAATAAAAACTGGAAGCGCCTTGGCATTATATAGGAGGGCAAGACAATTAATACTTGCCCAGCCAGCCAAGCACTCATCGTCCGGACTGTTGTCGTCGTAACCCCAGTCAGCATGACAACAGTTAAAATCGCCAGCGTAAAGACAGGGGTGAGGATACACTGGGAGATCCAGGGTTTGCAATCGCGTTGGCGGTGGTTTGTAGACGTTGACTATTTTATAGCCATCAACGTCCACGCACAGCCACTCGATCTCCGATGTCGGTGGAGATTGGTCCAAAAGCGTGCGTGTATCTCAGTCGCTCATGGACAAACGTAGCAAGGCCATGCTTCCTGCTTAAAGAAGCCCCAGCTAGTTGGTAGTTTGGAAGTACCAACTTCTTTGCATTAGTGCAGTGGGTCTCCTGCAGTAGGATGACGAGTGCCTCAGACTGCATAGCGAGGTGATGAAGAACGTTCATCTTGCTTGCAGTGAGGCCTTCGATGTTCAGCTGAAGAATAGTGGGTTTTCGGAACTTGTTGACAGTGTGCCCTGAAAAGGGCAGTTTTATCCTAGCATTGCCCCGTCGTGAAAAGGACGTTTACCGATTAGCAGATCCACACTGAACATCGGAGTGGGTGGATACCCTTCTATTTTGGTAGGTTCGGTTTCGGTCTGTTATTTTTAGAATCAATGAACAGACTTACTCACGGCCAAGCTGCGTGAAAGCACCTACCATCTGGGCCAAGGTAAACCAGTCTGTTGGGACAAAAAAAAAAAGTCTGTTGGGGCAAAAAAAAATTAATGTTAAAATAAAATTTTGTGGTCTAATAATTTAATCAATAATGTATTATTGTGTATATTGGCCGAATGGTTTAATCACCATATTGATGTCGAACGTAATCGACACCGTCTAAGTTCAAAACCTGCTTGCGTCATATTGTTGTGTTCTGGAAAAAGGCACTTTAATTATAGCACTTTTTTGCCCTGGTAATCTAAACAAGGAGCTCTAAATTTTAGTCTTACGTCTAAACTCCAAATAAAAATTAAATAAAAAATTTCAATCGGATGACTATATGTTATTAACATTTTCGAAAGCAAGTCGAGGTAATCGCTTGATGGTTGGTCTAATAACGCCTGCGTCGTTATTTGGAAGGGTATCCACTCCAGGTCATACACAAACAGGACTGGGGACGAGGGTTTATCATTTTACTACTCCAGGCTGCTGTACTGCCTGGACCAGATGCTGGCAGTGATGTTGTTAAGTCAGCATCGGGTTTCGTCATCCAAAATCGTCAGAGCGCGTGCTCCATGTGGTGCCCGATGTATGAGGCACGTTATTAGGACGTGGTCTGCGGTTTGTTCAGAGGCGCCGCACTTGCAATTCTCCTAACCCGCAGGCGTTTTATGGTTATAAAACTCCTGCGTGTTCAAAGCATTAATGTATACGCTAATGATAATAAATAAAATCAACTTTGTTGCTACTGTATTGACAATTTTAGGAGTCACAATCGGAGCGTCTTGCACATTTACACGGATACGGAAAAAACTTGCAAAAATTATCGAACAAAAGGGATTCCAACCAACACAGCCGCTTGCTGCCATCATAGAAATGTTATATTGGTTCGCCGGAGATCAAATTCGAAACGTCGGGGTAAAAACTTGCTTATATTTAATTAAGGCATTGATTGTGTCTATTCAAAAAATAAACCAAAAAGTTTTATTAATTGTGTGTAGCATGGATTTGATTTTGAAACGTCATGAAACACTTAATTTACTAATAAATGATTAATAGGCAAGATAATATCTCTTTTCACTGAATTTAGTGTACCCTTTTTTCTGAAAAACTATTTTAACTTGTGGTTTTTGTTGGAGACTTATCAGTAAAGCAAAAATAGAAATGAAACAGAAAAAATTTTATGATTTCAAATTAAAAGTAATAGAAATGATACATATTGTGCAGAGCTTTTAAAAGTTTTTTGGTTTTTTCAAAACAAGTTTTTTAAGTTTGCGTTTCTTGTATTTTTCGGCTACTTTTAGTTATGCCCATACACAAATGTGGTCGCATCTTAAAAAAGTTGTTAAAATTATTGCTTTCTAACTTCCATAAACACAAATAAAATGTTGCTCGTCACATTTTTAAGTTTTGTAGTCTTGAAAAAATTTGTTAAGGTTCTCGGGGGAAATATTATGACTGCAAGTCCTATCTCCGATATCAATCCACTTCTAATGGCGTCCGAAAGTGAGGCGACATTCAAAACGCAATCTTGCAATGAACGAAAAGTTTTGATGAATCAATCTTTTTTTCCAAGCTATCGCAAAACCTCGGCTCATCCCGGAGAAGTTTTAATCCGTGTTAGGATTCCCTTTACCGAACAGGTAATTTTTTCGAACCACGAACCTGCATTTAGATTAAACAAAATAAAAGGAGATGAATCAAAGTGAAGTAAAATCGTATTCCTTTCTGCCTTGCCACTCTATGAGTTGCAAAAGTGCAATTTCGTGCTTTCTATTGTCCTCATTCAATCATTGTTTCAGAATGAATATATGAAAGCTTACATGCAATCTCGCAGACGAGAGGACGACATTGCAATTGTAAACACAGCCATGCGAGTCCGATTTTACCCCGGGACATGTAAAGTCAGCAAGTTTGTGGCAGCGTTTGGAGGCATGGCGGCAACGACTGTAATGCCTCATTCCACTATGAAGAAAATGATTGACAGGTGATCTCACTTTTACCAAACCGAACAATTTAGTTTTTAGTTTTTGTAAACTGCAAACGATTTAGTTTCTGTGAACTGTGATAGACTTACAGTAAAGTTTTGGTTTGTTAATGGGTTTAAGATTTTTAAAAATTAGTGAAGAAAATCAGAAGAAAAAGTTGCGAAAATAAATTCAAAACCTGATTGCAAAAATACCATACAAGCTAAAAATATATTATCAATTGTAATTAATGAATGATATTAGGTTAAAGAACTTTTCTAATTATCATTACCACTTTGGTTTTGAAGATCTTTGTACATGACCTGTTATGTCAACCCACACAACGTAATTCTATAAGAAATTAAACAACCTTTTATGGTATAGGCAGTGGGACCAAAATCTACTTGAGGATGTTTTCATATGGTTATGTCAGGATCTTCCTCTTAAAGCTGATGCTCCAGGAGGAATGGTAGAGTACAGAGAGACTCTTGCCGCCAGCTTTTTTTTCAAATTTTTTGTTTATGTTCAAAACTGCCTTTCCAGAGACGGTATTGCAAAGGTAAAGAAACATATGAAACTAAAATATCAAAAATAATATAATATAAAACTTATCAACATTATATAAAACAAAATGTCAATAATGTCAAACACAATATTACACTTTGAGTTAATT
This sequence comes from Diplosoma virens, assembly GCA_963680785.1. Taxonomy (NCBI): domain Eukaryota; kingdom Metazoa; phylum Chordata; class Ascidiacea; order Aplousobranchia; family Didemnidae; genus Diplosoma; species Diplosoma virens. The sequence continues at coordinate 10,670,686 of OY796890.1, read as the reverse complement.
TCAGTCTGCCCCATCAGATGATGACAATTCAGCGTTGATTGGACTTGGTGGAGAACGAAGAGAGCTTGTTGAAACACAAACTTGGCAAGATGTTAGCTTTTTACAAATATTTTGACCAAACCTTTAATTTGTTATAATTGTTTTTCTATTTCCGACTATAAGATATATTTTATTTTTTTGGAAAAAATAATCTTGTTAGATTTTTCACAAATTTGGCTCTAGAATCTTTTTGAAAAAGTTTTAAAATTAATCTGCAGATTAGAAACATAAAACATATTGTAAAACGGACAGTCGGCAGCGTGGTCGAGTGGTTAAAGCGCCGGGCTCGTGACCAACACAGTCTAGGTTCAAAACCCACTTGCTCCATTCTGTAGTGTCCTTGGAAAAGACACTTTACGCCACATTCCTCTGCTTGGTGGTTCTGGCAAGCAGTTCTGAATTGCAGTAATATCTCTATTAAATTACAAGCGGACAGCAATATCTTGGCATCTCCGGAAGCAGGTCGGGGTAATTGTCTACCCTATGTATTAGCGCCTCCGTCGTTTTCCTGCAAGTCAAGAGGATAAATATCTAGAGATAAAATGAGATTAAAAAAAAATGAGACCAAACGTGTAGAATTTTTGATGTGAGCCTGTTTAGATTTTAAGTATCTGTATCATGTACAAAATTGTAAAATCGTCTGCTCAATTTACAAATTGCAATTTTAAATAATTTTTACAGGTTCCAGATGACCAATCAAAAGATGACGTTGTTGGAAGACTGTTGATACACCTTTCAGCTGCAAAGCAAACAACAGGAGAAGCAGTTTATGTTGACGATATGCCTCAATATGCTGGTAAGCTGCGTAACTTTCAACCTTTTATTTAATAAAATAATAGCACCACTCCGACATGAAAGGAGATTTTCGCCAGTAAGCTTCCCTAAATTTCGACAAAGCATTCAACTTAAATCAGTTTGATGTAATTTAGCTCTAATGCCAGGGGCTACTCCGCTGAAGTAGGTGTGACGTCACACAAAATGAGCTGAAAAACAAGCGGCTTTCTCTTAATTTGTGCCTTGTTGTTTACAAAAAAAGAGTAATGCAGTAACGCTTCATTTAAAAAGTAGCGCGTAGTTATGCTTCAATGAGCGATTACTAACGGTTTAAGAGGCATCGCGTAGTAACGCTTCATTGGGCAGTCAACCACTACTACAGGGTGATCAACATTTAGGGTTACAACTTCAAATAACTGTATTTGGGAAATGATACGTACAGTTGGAGTAACACAGGTGAAATATTGTTACAGAATAAATATAAATTCAGTATAAATACAATTTATTCAATATGCTTTCCATTCATATCAATCACAAGCTGAAGACGCCTCGAAAATGGCGAAATCGAAAATTTGGTAACTATTTTTGCTATTGATCATTGATTGTCGCTGCCCTAAAATTCCTAACATTTTTTCAAATTTTTCATATCGCTGCCCGAAAAATTTTGGTTTGGCCCAAATATTTTCTTGTCACTGCCCGAAAAATTTTAATTTTGCCCAAATTTTGGAAACTCGGGGAGGGGGAGCAATAGCCAGGTACGGCTATGATGGCAAAGTGTAGGGTGGGTTCACATGGCCGCACCAAGAGAAAACTGTATGAATATAATAAAAAAAATAACGAAACCTTCATAAGGTTTCGAAAACAAAATTTTGCTATAAGGGTTTTTATTTCATAAGCATATACAACTTTTCGAAAAACACTTTTCAAAACTCAGCAGTAGCTTGTGCGGCACGAAACAAAGCATTTGATGCACAATTTCACATAAGATTTATTTCTCCTCATATAATACTGTTTCAAATTATACGTTTTATTAATTTTTTTTTGCAAAAAGTACGTAATTCAAGATATATTATACAAGGCAGCATTAAGTGAGTAAAAATGAAAATTTGTTTTGCTAAACTAACAAAAGGAAACAAAGTAAACATGCAAAACTCTTTTCTCTACGCTTTTCATTAGCGCGTGACGAATCTCAAAGCTAGAAACACGAGGGGCAGTTTCAGTAAATAATAAGCCTGATGTAATGTGTGTTTGTTGCTTATTGCAAATTCGTTTTTTAATCCATTCAAAAAAAATTTATATCGTTGTAATCGCAAACAAGTACCATTTTAATAAAACAAAAATTAAAGAGTTTTTTTGCAATAGATGGGTAAATTGTACTTTAAATCGTAGTAAATTCATGAAGTTCTTGCCGCTAGGAGCGCAAAAGCTTTTTTTGCGCCACTGGCGACAAAAATTTCCGTGGTGGAAAAGTTAGGGTCAAATTTCTAAACAAGCCAAATGCGAATTTATTTTTACATTCAAGTGCGCTGTATTTCAAGTTTGTTCATGTTCACTGTATTCACATGTTGGTGCTACTTTGTTGTAGGAAACTGATTGTTTAGTTTGCATTGAAATATATCAAATGTATAATTTTAGTCAAAACTATTTTAATTTTTGGTATTAATTACATAAGCATTTTACTGAGTGGGTGCAGGCAAAGGAATTCTAACATTTAGCAGCTGTTTCCACGATGTTCCAACAATATCCTGGCGCTGTTGTAATCATTAATAACCATCACCAACTTACCCATGTAGAATCAATATTTCTAATTCGATAAGCTTTACACCTGTAGGCGTGTGACAGGCACGCCCAATGTAAAAGTTAAACAGCGACAAATTATTTTACCCACAGTGACAATAACTAAAATCAAAAATTACAAGCACTAACAACACTTTAGTGTCGATGCTACCTCACTAGCAATAAGTTAATCTGCGATTGTTTTTTAAGTAAGAGCGATTCAAAATCATTGTACACGGAAGATTCAAACCCTGATTAATTAAAAGCGACCAACCACCACCCTAAAATCCTAAAAGAAAAACGAAAGAGAAACGCCCGACCGTCACTGGCCAATCAGCAGAAAGAACAACGCGACAAGAAAGTTTCACATGTAGATCAAATGCAGCGAAAAAGCATGCCACCTCCGCTGAATAGCTTTCATTTGGCCCTGGCAGACAAGCAATTAGCAATGGCTAATTCTATTAAGAAGATTCAAAGTCAGCTTCTATCGAAGATAAAATTATAATCCTACTATTGAACCGCTTTTTAAAGCAAACCGATTGTGCAAGTAAAAATGTAATGCCAGTTGTTTTTTAATGAACCTTATTTAAAAAAAAGCAATTGGTGTAGAAAAAAAAAGAAATTAAGCAGCGGTGCGTAGAATCTACTCGCGCAAAATCAACTTTTATTGCTTATTAGGGTTCCTTTCCGTACGAGAATGGAATGGAGCATTCTTAGTTTCTTTTATTGATCTTTCCACGTTTAAAGTCTAAGCGAGCGGTAAGCGAAGCAAAAAAACCAATAAAACAAACAAAGAATGCTCCATTCAACGCTCGTAGTGAAAACAAGTCTTAGTTATTGTTTTAATTTTATTTTATTCTTCTATTTGCTATCCCTATTAATCCTCTCTCATTTACTCAGTCAATAGATTTATTTTATTTTTTGCCGCCATTTAAATAATTTTTGAAAAATATTTTACTCTGGTTGGTTCTGCTTGTTGCACCTTATCAGTTGGGGTTTTTTAAAAGTCCTTTTTTATCAAAAACTAGCAATTCATTAACCAAATACATTTAACAAATTTTTAATTAGACGAACTCTACATGGCTCTGGTGACAAGCACAAAGGCCCATGCCAAGATCCTCAATATTGATATTGAGGATGCCACGCAATCACCAGGATTTGTATCCTGGGTCGATCACAAGGATGTTCCGGGGAAAAACGACTTGGGGATGTGGGGTGAAGCATTTGCTGAAGGCGAGGTTGGTAAAGTTTGTTCTTGTTCTGTAGCAAAGTGATGTCTAAATGCAAAACAATGTTTATTGAAACCGATTTCATTAAAGACCTTACGTATAAAAGATTAATGTAATAATTTTGCTAACCAGGCATTAATATTGCTAAAAACTTCAAATGTTCTTTCGGTGATAATACCACACCAAAAATTAGCAAGATATTTTTATTTAAATTGACGTTTAGAAATCAACCGACATCTTCAGAGATTAAAATGTTCATAGTAACTACTGCTGAAGTTCGTCATTACTAACCGTAGAAATGCGTAGTATAAAAGATTGTTTTTTTTTCTGTTTTCCTTGCTTGCAATTAAACTGATTGCACGAGTTGTTCTCCATAAGTACTTTTTTTTGTCCAAAGGTAACCTGCGTTGGTCACGTAATCGGCGCTGTTCTTGCAGACAATCACGAGCATGCGCAAAGAGCGGCAAAACTCGTGAAAATAACATATGAAGAACTGCAACCAATCATTATAACAATTGAGGTTAGTAAACTGGTGATAAGTTATATAAACCTTGAAAGTTATTTTTCCAAAGTCAACTTTTGTGATATTAATTATAATATGAATCTTGGAAGTTATTTTTCCAAAGTCAACTTTTATGATATAAATCTTGGAAGTTGTTTTTCCAAAGTCAGCTTTTGTGATATAAATCTCGGAAGATATTTTTTCTAACTCGGCTTTTGTGATTGCTTAGATTAGACATTTAAAAGGTATAATGCAATTGTTTCAGAGATGAAATTAAAATTTATAAATTATTTTATAAATCTGAAAATCTTTTTAAACTCTTTTTCGTAGTTAAGGCTCGTTTTCACTACAAGCGTGGAATGGAATATTCGTACCTGCCAACAATCGTTTTCACTACAAGCGTGGAATCGAGTATTCGTACCTGCCAACAATGGTTTAAACCAGGGGTGGGCAAACTTTTTAGCTCGAGGGCTGCATTGACAAGCTGATTTTGTCTGCGGGACGCACTATGGTAATCTCTAAAAAAAAGATCATAACTTTTAATCAAGGTCCAAAATATCCTTTTTCGTCTCGAAAAAAGTGATCTCAAATTTTGGACATTGATTGAATGTGATGACTATTTTTTATAGATCATCACGACTGAAAGCGAAGAGAGAGTAAAGTTTTTTTCTTGAGGCTTTCGCGGGCCGCAAAAAAAGTCGTGGCGGGCCGCATGTGGCCAGCGGGCCGTAGTTTGCCCACTCCTGGTTTAAATAATTTAAATTGGGCAATTGTTCTCTCGTTGACTCCCCTTGATCAGGAAGATCCTCTTTTATTAATTTTAAGTTTTTAAAGAACGTTGTTGAAAAAAATTCATAACAAACAGCTTGGGAATCGGCATGCTGGTTTAACACATGTCATAGGACAGTAATAACACAATTAAACAAACTTGGAAAGGTCTCAAAATATGGTCAATAGTTTCCACATGAACTGACTGCTAATCAACTTGATTAACAAGTTGCAATCTGCTTTTTAAGGTGTAGATTGGCTTTTTAGGTTTTGTGACAGGACTTTCTATCCAACCTAATAGCAAATCTAAGCAAAAAATACAACTAAAATTAAACACTTCTTTAAAATTCCTACCTGCAGGAAATTCAACTGAAACCCAATACGGTAGCTAAAACTATCTTGCTAAATTAAAAGGCTGTGGCTAAAGTTACGAGACCGAAACTTTTTTCGCCATTATTAAATCGTATTTTAAGCCTAACTATGCTTTTAAGGCTAACTAACCTTAACCCTAACTTTAATTCTAAACTCAAGCCCTAAAACAAAACATAAAAAAGTTGGTCAAGATGAGCACCAAAAATTTACAAACCCTAAAACTTAATCCCTAACTACTCACTTAACCTTAGTCCAGAAACGGGCCTGCTGCTAAAATTTCGGTCACGTATGCTGTAACCTTAGCTACTTTAAAATCGAAAGAGCATAGACTATTAGCATTAATACTACGAGTATTTAAGCATCTTGTTATGAAGCATTAAATCAATTGTTGCATCGCAAAGAGATTACAATGACGTCATAAATTTTAATTGTTTATCAATAATTAACCTCTTTATTGCGAATGGAAGTAAGTGGAATAAATTGGAGATATCTCAATTTCTAGACGTGATAGAAAAAATCCGACTGCAGATTTGGGCTCAGCACACCTGAAATACTGGAAAATGATTGTTTTTTTGCGGCATGACATTTTGCTGTTGACCAGTGTTATGGTTAGATTACAAAATACGAATATTAAAAAATGAGAGCGCACCTGCTAATACTTTCCAATCTCGTCTGGATTATTTCTGCTGGAGAAAAATGAGGAAATCTTCTAATAATCTTTTTCTTGCTTTTTGTATTGGATACTGTTCAATTTCACGATAAATAAATCATTTTATTATTTCTAATAATTTTATCTATTTTAATCTTCAGTTTTATGGCAAGCAAGAAATTTACTATAAAAAGATGAGTATAGGGAATCACTCCTCAATATATTCAATTGATCGAGAAAATGCACACACAGGGGTAATTTGACCTCTTACCATCGAGGCAAATGACACATTACTGAGCAAAAGTACAAAGACTCATTTGATTTCGACCAATATCACATTGGTACTTCGTTGTTTCCGATCGCATTGCGCTAATTTTCAACAGCCAGGACAATTACTCGTGAAAATTGACTTGGTAAAGTGCAAACAATAATCAAGCTAGTTAATTAGAGGGAAAATAAAAATAAAAAAAAATAAAAAAAAATTTTTTTAAAAATATAATAGAATCTAAACTCTTGAGATCACACAACCGCTGAGATCACATACCAAAGCAGCACCAAAAAATGTAGTTAAGGTGTCAAAGCTAAATGGAATTGTCTGAAATGAAAAGTAAAGTGATCGAAGTATAGTTGAAGTCGTAAAAAAACAACAGGTGCTAAAATCAAAATGACGACGTTTTTTGTTTGGTCTTCAACTATGCTTCGAGCCGGTAAGCAACTGTATTTAACATGAAAAGTTAATTGAAGACTAAAAAAAAGTAATTACCTCTGTACGGCAGTTCATTCACCTAATGGGGTTTTGGTTTTCTTGTATACATGGAAAAAAGTTTTTATGTTTTACATTTGTTGTTCTTTATCAACCAAAAGAGTGCCTCTTTTTCTCAATTTGCGCCCTTGCTAACTTACTGTTATTTGCTGTTGTCAAATCGCTATTTTATAAGCTTTGCTAGATTTAACTTTGGTCAAATTTATATAACGGTAGAGACACATGCAACTCAATGCTTCTATGCTGCAAATTTCAAAGGGCAGTATCTGTCCCTATGTTTTCTCGTTTTGAAAATATTCAAAGAGCAATTGCCCCTGTCTTCCCACTTTTGGTGCCCTTGAGTACAGTACATTTTAAAAGCTTAGTCCTTACCAATTCGTTATCATTTTTAAATTTAGCTGAAGTCAGCGGCAAATTCATAAAATATGTTGGAGGTGTAATTTTGGCGTACGGTATATAATTTTCTTTGAAATAAAACTAGTTTAAGAGATTCAATTAACGTGTAATACTTCTAATTTATCAAAAGTTAGGGATTATGTTTCTTTGGTGCTTTCAATTTTCGGGTATTGCTGAAACGAAATTGTAAAACTATTTTTTTTTAGGACGCGATAAAGCACAAATCTTTCTACAATTCACCTTATCGAGTGGTTTGTGGCGATGCGGCAGCTGCTATGAAAGATTGTGATTTTGTAATCGATGGAGAATTTCGGTGAGAAATTTTATTTAAAAAGTTTGTTTACAAATGAACTGTTGATTTCAATAAAAAGAATTCCGACAAAGTTTGTAAAAATTGGTGTTGTTTTTCTGATTTTATTCGCAGCATAACGTAGAAAAGTAGAACCTGACAAAAGTGAACTAGTAGATCGATTCCGTGATCTCCTTCGTTCAATCTAAAAGATAATTCACTTTGAGTCAGATACTGGCAGGGTGGGGGCCGAGGTTGTATCCCTCACTACCGTAGCCTGTTACTCTGTCGAAATCAGATGCTGGCGACGATGAAATTGAGACTGATCCCCCTAAAATTGATATTTAAGATAATGGAAAATCATTATACAATGGTGTCCATAAACTCCTGCACACATTTAAAATTTAAATATACTCAAATACTGCATAAGGTAGAAACTTTAATTTTTCGACGGTGAATTATACCACCATAAAGTTTTTTTGTTAGTTTTTACAGGTTATTTTATTGTTAAAATAAGCGTGAATAAGTCATTTTTAATAAAGGCATAAGTTTGCAGCAAAGTATGAAACATGTTGACCATTCAACAAAAAGCACAATGCGTTCTTTGGTATCATAAATTGAAATCACCAACTGCAGTACAACGTAAATTTAGAAATGATTTTGGACAAGACCCTCCTCACACTAACAGCATTAAGAGATGATTTAAAATTTTTATGGAAACTGGCAGCATTTTGGATCGCAAAAGATCGGGTAGGCCAAGCATTGATGAAAAGACTGTTGATGCTGTGCGTGTAACATTTCATCGCAGCCCAGGGAAATCAATTCGTGTTGCATCAAATGAACTTGCTATTCCTCGAAACGCAGTTTACAAAGTTTTACATAAACGACTTCGGCTCCATGCTTACACGAATTGATTTTGTGTTAAGGAATTTATGAACACCCTGTAAATTGCTTGAAATTTAAAATTAAAAGCAAAACTGGAAAAAGTTTGTGAGTAACCATGAATCAAAACATTTTGTGATATTTTGTATTGAGTATTCCAGCTGCATTGTACACTTTTGTTCGGTTTGCTTTGTCATGAGCTTGAAATAAAGTAAAATATAAATTTGAAACTTACTGACTATGATTCAAAACAAGTAGAACTGAATGTAATTTGCATTTCAACAGTATGGGCGGTCAAGAACATTTCTATCTTGAAACACAAGCTTGCTTGGTTGTACCTAAAGGTGAAGACGGCGAGCTTGAGATCTTCGCGTCATCACAAAATCCTGCTGCTCTACAAATTGATGTAAGATTGCAAATAACTTGTAATTGTTTTTAAGTTAAATTGAGTCATAAGTTACAATTGCAGAAATGCACGCTAAAAAATTTATTGAGCTCCTTTTGCAAAATGTGTGCTATTGTTCTTATCAAAGCGCTTCTTTTTTTAGGGAGACAGTTGAATGTTTTTTTTCCAAAAAAAATTAATTATTTGCTCATCTTTCTACAAAAAGTTGTTCAAATTAAATTTAATGAATTTTTTTGCCGACCATCCTACTTTTGAAAGTGTGATACCAAAAAATTTGGTAACATCGTATAACACTGGTCAACACACAATTTGGTGCCTCAAATATTAGAACTGTTTTGGGGTATATTTGGGGCGCTGATTCCAAAAATGACATCGGTTTTTTCGCATCAGCTCTAGTTTTTGAGTTACGGCATACCCCTATAAATTTGACTTTTATCTGTTATACATGGATCTTAAGCAACAAAAAATTTGTTTAAGATTGTTTAAAGGTATGTCAAATGCACAATAGCAAAGTAACTACGTGTTTGACGTATTTTCAACAACACAAAATAATAAAATACCCCGATGAAAGCAATAGACATTGAAAAATGCAAGACTTTATTCTAGTAATTACATAACTTCTAAAAAGTGTCTTTTGTAGCACTTTCTGGAGTGTTTAGTATCAGGACAGTGCCTTTGCAAACTCCAACAATAATCAGCTAGCATCGTTGCATCCCATCTTCCTTGGTACCGCTCCTCCATTACTCTTATATCCTGGTGAAACCTTTCACCCTGCTCCTCGCTTAGGTCACCAAGATTTTTCGGAAAATGGTCTAAATGACTATGAAGATAGTGGACTTTGATGCTCATGTTGCAGCCAAGATCTTTAAAGCTGCTTAACATATTGCTTACAAGCTTTGCATAGTTGCTTGGCTTGTAATTTCCCAAAAAGTTTTTAATGATCATCATAAATGCGGTCCAAGCAGCTGATTCGTGTTCGGTCATATGCCTAGCAAATTGCAAATCTTTTGTAAGCTGCCTGATCCGTGGACCATTAAAAATTCCTGCTTTAATCTTTTCCATACTCATCCCTGGGAATGCACTGCACAAATATCGAAAGCATGTTCCATCTGTATTCAATGCCGTGACGAATTGCTTCATAAGACCAAGTTTTATATGCAACTGTGGGAGAATGATCTTTTCTGTGGTAACCAAGGATTGATGAATGATGTTTTTCTCGCCTGCAATCATTTCTTTCCTCAAAGGCCACTCTTTTCTGGTCCAGTGTTCACTTTTTGCTCTGCTATCCCACATAAAGAGAAAACAAGGATACTTTGTATAACCGCTTTGCTGGCCCAGAAGAAAGTTTACCATTTTTAGGTCTACGCATATTTCCCACTGATGCTAAGGTATGCTACCTTTTCCAGAATTGGTTTAATCGAGTCATATTCTTCTCTCATACTAATTGAATGGTCTATTGGAATGGAAGCATACTTATTGCCATTATGGAGTAGAACGCATTTTAAACTTTTTACAGAACTGTCAATAAAAAGGCGCCATTCTTGTGGATTGTATTCTGCTAGTCCCATTTTTTGTAGAAGCCCCCCCAACATCATTTCAGAAAACCAGATTGTTTTCCTTCAAAAAATAGGGCAGTAAATCTTTTTCTCTTCTACGATAAAACGTAATGTTAGTATCAGGCTGAAGAACATTTTTCTCATTTAGCCTGGATGCGAGGACTTCCGATGTCTCTTTTGAAAGATTGAGGTCTCTGACCAGGTCATTCAGCTCGAACTGATTAAATCACAGCGGTGTAGCAACTGCGCCCTGAAACTCACTTTCACTGCGACAGGTTACTGCTGCATTAACAGAACTAATACTTTCATCAGAGCTTTCTATTAGTTCTGTTAGTTGGTCAAACACAGGAATGGAAACTTCGTCTGAATGCGGGACAGGCCGTCTTGCTGATTCTAAGTCGGGGTATATCCATTTTCTTTTATTGTTACGGTTAATTCCCTTAATGTTAACCATACAAAAATAGCAATCGTCGTGATGATTTTTAGGTTCCCTCCAAACCATTGGGACACCAAACTGTAAACTTCGTCTCTTTCCATTAATCCACTGACGTAAGTGCTCTACACAAGTTTTACAAGCAATGTGGGGAGCCCATTGTTTATCCCATTGTTTATCAACTCTGACGCCAAAGTAAGTGAAGTAAGCTCTCTTCACAAAAGCAGATATACGTTTTCGTTGTTCTTTTAAAGCATAACTACCACAAATATAGCAGAAAATATCTGTGTGATTTAAACAAGATCTACATGACGAAGCCATTTAATTGAAACGTTGATAGAGCAATTTAAACCTAAACAATAAAACTTCATTACATTCAAAATATGTATTTCTCTGGATGCGCCTACGTTATTAGTAATGTAACATTACAACGAAGTTACATAGAAAACAATCTGCCAGATGACAAAATATACTTTCTAAGCTCTTAGAAGTTATCAAACTTTCTCATCCAACGTCTTATGTTGCTACCAGCAGTCTACTTTAAACTGAACCTCTTGCGAGAAAAGCTGTGAGCAAAAGTTTTTTAAACCTGTTGTGGATGAAATAAATGGTGATAAACTTTTAAGATAAGAATATCTGTAATCTGCTGACTGTGTGAAGTTAGCTAAAGCAATAAGCTTTGGCTAACTGAATACTTTCAACAGTGTCATGGGAGTTAATGGATACATATTAAAATGAAAACACGTTGAAACAGCATTTAGAGTATCTTCAGCAAGCTTTTAAATACACTTTATAAAACAAAAAATTGATTGTAATGAAAATACACTTTTCTGTTGAATCTTCTTTGATAAGATAATTGTTTTGAAGTTCAGCTTGGCAATACTTTTCCACGGGGCTTCAGCAAAAACACAATACTAGTTCTAAACAAATATGAGCGGTATACCGTATCTCAAAAACTAGAGCTGATGCGGAAAACGCCGTCATTTTTGGAATCAGCGCCCCAAATATACTCCAAAACAGCTCTAATATTTGAGGCACCAATAAAAAAATTTTTTTGTGTTGACCAGTTTAATAATTTTCTTGTAAATTTAAATTAAAAGCAGAATAATCGATTTGACGTAAAACTCAAAAGATTAAATACTACTTGATAATGACAAGCGACTTTCTATGCAATAAAATCGTGAAGCCTTTTTTAATTTTCCTCTATTATTTTTCAAAAATAATTTTACTAAGGTAAACCAATACCAAACTATTGTACTCATTTTCAACGCCAGCGCGTGTCAATGTTCACAGTGTTCTTTTCGATATTGCGCCTGGACACCACAGCTACGTAAGGCAGTGGTATCCTGGCGCTGTCAACATTGTGCCCAATTTAACTGACTTAAGAATCCAACACAGACCTCTTGCGAGGGGAAACACGTTGACGAAAAACTTTTCGAATCCAATTTATTGGTTATGGCTGAAAATTTCTATACAAGAAAACTATCTTTCTCTACGTAGGCTAAATTAATTTCTGACTTTTAAACAAAAAATAGAAAATATAAAAATTTGAAATCACTTGTAGAACAGCTAACAAACACTTCTGTGTGCACATTGTGTGAACACTTCTGTGTGCAATTAGCTGCCTTGCTCACTATAGCTTCCATATTATTTTTCATGAATGTTTTTTTGCAAGTATTTGTGTTACCTACGTTAACGAAAAAAACTGGTTTTATATAAACTACTGACTTCAATGAAATGCCAAGGATAAGCTGTGATTCTCATTAGATTATTGAATTGGCAACCCTGTAATCGCTGAAGCGAATCATATCCATTGAAATGTAAACTGATTTTTGACATATTCTTCTAAACAATTTGGTCAAACTAAAGTTTTCTAAAAACAATCCCTGTTCTTCTTTGATTATTATTTTCAATTGTAGGCAGCTCAAGTTTTAGGGGTGGATTCAAATAAAATCGTAGTTCGGGTGAAGAGAATGGGTGGTGGATTCGGAGGAAAGGAAACAAGGTACAACGTGATCACCAACCCAGCTGCCGTGGCCGCCGATAAGTTAGTAATTTGATAGTGGATAAATGTAAGTCGATATTTCAATGTTACCGTATAAGCTGCCATGACGTCATCCAGCACAAAAACCTGAAACAGATATTGGACAGACGAAGAAGCTCTTTACAGACTTTTAAAATGCTAAACTCCAAACTGTCAATAACGAGTTTAATCAAGTTTTGTCAGAAAAAAACTAACATTCTTCTGCAGTTTTCTTTGACAATCTTATTCTGATTTGGATTAAATTTGGATTAAACACACTAAAGATTTTAGTTTAACACATCATAATTCTAATTACTGTACTGCATTATCGAATTAATTGCAAAACTTTTATGAACTTTTCGAAAAGCTGTGTACAATAATAAGAAAAACAATCATAGAGCCACAAAACTAGTTTAAATTGATAATTATTTTTAACTTGCAAATCTTGAAAAAATAATTAAACTGTATTAAAAAGCTTCGTCGATTAACCTTTCAACAATTTTTAAATGTCTTGATCTTTTACCAAAATTGAAAAATAACACTCCTTTTTGTGTTGGTATTACGTTTTGTGCAATATTTCCTCCCCATAAATACAGTTTAAAATTCTTTTGTCAGATGTCGGAAACCAATCCGTTGCATGCTGAGTAGGAGTGAGGACATGTTAATTACGGGGGGGAGGCATCCGTTTCTATCTAAATACAAAGTAAGTATCAGAAAAACTAAAACGCTGCAATCCATGTTTAATTTGTCCCATCAAAAGATAATACACCAGATTGTAATGATTTGGACCAATGTTTTCACGTAAAATTGTTCCCAAAGTATTTGATAATTAATTTAATTGCTTTTGAAGAAGTAGCGGAAAAAACAAAAAGCTTGAGCAAAGTAAAAGAATTGTTTTTTTTAAGTGTTTAATAACTTAGAATAGCATGAAGAATTAGGATGTTTTGTTTCTTCTAGGTTGGATTTATGAAAAGTGGAAAAATCATTTCTCTGATTAGCGATATGTACAGTAACGCAGGAAATTCGATTGATCTTTCATTGGATGTGATGGAAAATGCCTTGATTAAATCTGACCAATGTTACAAGTATATTTGAATTATGACCTACTAATTGAAGAACTCATTGCAGAATGACGCTTTGATTACGCCTATTCCTTCAAACTTAAAAACTCGGCTTTAACATGTTTGTCAAATAAATCATTTGAATTATGCTTTGAAAAGTGAATTACTTTCTTTTTTGTCTTTTACTTGATCACTAAAAATCGTTTTTAATTTATTTATGTTATTTACTTATTTTATTTTTATTCATTTATTTTATCTCTGTATTTATCCTCCTGACTCGGAGGAAAGCGACGGAGGCGCTAATACATAGGGTAGACAATTACCCCGACCTGCTTCCGGAGATACCAAGATATTGCTGTCCGCTTGTAATTTATAGAGATATAACTGTAATTCAAAACTGCTTGCCAGGATCACCAAGCAGGGGAATGTGCTGTAAAGTGTCTTTCCCAAGTACACAACAGAATGGCGCGAGTAGGTTTTGAACCAAGACCGTGTTGGTCACGAGCCCGGCGCTTTAACCACTCGACCACGCTGCCTATTAAAATTATCGTTAGGCTTTGTGGCAAGTAAAAATAATTATGAAGAAGCGAGCTGGAAATTACTCCTAACTCTGCCACGCTTCAAACGTGAAAACATATGACGATAATCACTTCTGAATTCTAATATATTCCATTTAGTGAAAAATGCACATATTACTGTGCAAAACTACAGACTCATTTGATTTTAACCAAGGGCACTGTTCGTTTACAACTGCATTCGGCTAATTTCAAGCAATCACAATAAATACAAGTGAAAATTAACTAAATATATGTAGTTACGTAATTAATTAGCAAAATTTGAGAAGCAGTGTGTCGTGTTTTGTAACTTATATGACTTAACACTGACTGGTCACTTACGAGACTTTCATTGTCGAAACAGCTGTATGACGAAGGTTTTTGCTTTTCAAGACAGTCATTTTGTCTATTCTTAATTTTCATTCCATTTTCTCCAAATATTTCTTAACTTTTAATATTTAATGACTAGATGTACTCGTTTTATTCTCCCCAATTAGAGTTTGTATTTTTCCAAGTTAATTTTCACTTTCTTTTGTTTTTGTTGTTGAAAATTAGCATAATGCTGTCGTAAACAGTTAAATACATTGATCAAAATCGAATTAAATTTCGTAGTTTTGTATAATAATTTAACTTTTGCCTTGGTAATAATAGATCAAATAACATTTGGGTCTGCATTTTCTCAATTGGTTGAATATATTAAACGCGAAAAGTGACTGTAGTCGTATTATTTAGTGTGGCAGATTTAGACTCACCTTTTCATAATGGTTAAATTAAATTTACGAAAAGAATAGAATTCAAATTGTTTAGAATTCCAAACGTTTCTCTCAAAGGGTTCGTATGTCGCACCAATGTGGCCTCAAACACAGCTTTTCGTGGGTTCGGTGGTCCCCAGAGTATGATGACTGCTGAAGACGTAATCAGTACAGTTGCGGGTGCATTGAAGATGACACATGAAGAGGTGAACGGCTCTGACTTTGTAGCGCATTGTGATTCAGTCAGTTGTTGCTGTAGTTGATTTGTTTAAAACTTGGGCACATTTACGCTGCAATGAAAACAAAAAGATTACCTCAAAAAGCTCTTCTTGCCCGAATATCCACTCCGTCCTTCCCTATGAAAAACAACTTACGTAATTTGAAACCAAATAAATTTGATCATTAAACTTGAGGTACTTGTCACTGTCACGTAAACTCATCTTTAAGAGCAGCATAGCTGAACCTCAGTGGAAACTTAATTTCTGCAAAGTTTCAGAAAGTTGTAAAGCAACCCCCGACGCGGAAAATTTGGGCTAGATTTTCTAGTTAGGTACAGTGTTGCCAACAGGTTGCCACCGCTGGGTCAGTTCCGCATGAGTGACCGTGTTGCTTAGATGCATTGTGGCACTGTGAATTCGATACACGCTTTTGGGTGAAAATGAGTACAGTGAGAAATGATTTTACTTCAAAAAGGTGCCTTTTTGTTTTTGTCGCTCTGTGAAATGAACTTGAAGCGTACCTTGTGCAATTTGCTGTCCTATGAATAAAGTAAGCATAAAAAGCAAAACTCCTCAAGTAGATACTTATCAAATATGGATCTGTTTCAAATGGGTTTCAGTTTATTACTCAATCTTAAAACGAGTTCCTTTTTCTTCACCATGTAAATATAAAAAAGAAAAAAAACTATCTAATATTTTATTGTTTTTGTTTTTAGATTCGCTTTGTCAATTTATACAAAGACAAGGACATAACATTTTATGGGGAATCCCTCATTAACTATCAAGGAGGGAGGTGTTGGAAAGATTGTATGCAAAAATCAGATTTTGAAAATGCAAAACGAGAAATTGAAGATTTTAACAAAAAGAGCAGGTTGCCATACCATAAATTTATTGAAAGTTTTTTTTCAAATCAATTTGTAAGTTTATAGCAAGGTTGTGGAGTCGGAGACAGAAAAAATTTTCCGACTTTACAACCCTGGTTCATAACATGACGCAAAAACTTTTTCTTTTAATTAAACCTGATTGTCGCATCTCCGCTTGACCAGGTGCAAAACAGGACGAAGGCAAAGGATTTTATTACAATTCAAACGTGCACCACTTTCCCGGCTATATGCTGGCAAAGATTGTTTTACACCATTTTGTCAACATCTAATATAGAGAAACTTACGATGTGCTCTCTTTGCAATTCTTGTAGTGCTCGGTGCACGGGTTGCTTTGTTTCTTTAGGTCTGCAATAGAATGCCACACTTGCAATTCATAAGAGCGAAACCGTATTTGTATACAGGTTTATGGGAATGTTCTACAGTTAGTGGGGAGGACAATTTTATTTAGGTTGTCTTAGGAAACCTATTTAAAGGGCTTTGTATGCATTTAGAAATAAATGCACAAAGTCTGGGTGTATTTGGATAGCATTGCATGTAAACTTTATCTACTGAAAAGCGTGGATGCCAAGTTCACAGATAGCTTGTTAGTTTTCACATACAGCAAATACAAAAGGGCTTTGAAAATTTAGTCTTTCATGTTGCATATCCAGTGACCAGAACAGTTGACCGTCAGGTATCTAAATATTGCAATAAATTAGAAAGAGTCTTGCTCACAGGTGGTAAAGTTTAAAGTGTGCCCTTAGACATCACACTGATGTGAGATGTTGAACAAAATATGAAGTATAATCAATTACGAAAAAATATCTTTTCTCAGAGTTCAGATCCCGTTTTTCTTGATGCCACTTTAAAAGTGTAGTTTCTGCTTTGGACAAATTCTATGATCATCCAGAGTTCAAACCTATGCAACCGTTATCTCAGCAGTTTGCAGGTAAAACAACGGGTTAGAGCTTGCAAACAACGGGCAGATAACAAACACAGTGCCCAACTAACTTTTCATAGTGAACGAATTGAACGATTTTATCTGCTGTTGACTTTCCCCAAAAAATTCAGATTGCCTCTAGACCAGTGCTCTTCAACCTTTTTTTCTGTGGTATACCTTTTACAATTTTTCAAGAACTTCGTATACCCAGTAATGTGTAATTGTGCACATAAAACTTACAAGCAGAAAACTTACAAACAGAAAACTTAGAATTAGATCACATGATGTTAAGCACGCAAAAGTACAAAAAACGAAGTTTAATACTTTGTTTAATGGCTTGCTTGTTCTTGCATAGTTTCGGCAATTCGGAGATAACGCGGTGTTATTTCTTTCTCAATCCCTCCTCGCATTAAAGAATCAATGTCAAGTATTGAGTTTCTTTTCTTTGACTTGATTTCAACAAGACTGGAAAACCCTTCTTCACATAAATAAGTTGTAGGCATCTGTACTAAGATATCAATGGCACTTTTTGCAAGATTTTTATATTCCAAAAATTCAAGAAGGTAAACCCAAAAGTCTGAGTAACCCATTTCTCGGAAAGCAATCTTTTGGTTTAAATCAGCGCGGAGCTCCAGTAATTCCTCATCCTCTGTTGGTTCTTCATTAAATGGCTGAATAATCCAAGAGTTTGCTTCCAGACGTTTGTCATTGGCTTCAGGAAAGTATGCACACAAATTATCACCAAGCAAGTTTAAGTGAGCAACGATAAGTGTCGACAGGTTGTCTTCCGTGGAAGCGTCCTCAAACTCCCATTCAGACTCTTTCATGTACTGGCTCAATAAAGGAAAGTCGTTGAAGTTCCTTGATGCAGCATGCTTTTTCCACAGTGGAATTTTCAATTTGAGCGCATTGACTTTGCTACTTGATCGAAAAATGTCGCCTCCTTTCCCTTGAAGACTGAGGTTCACTTGATTTAAACGATCAAAAATCGATGCAAGGTAGGCCAATTTAGCAACCCAGTAGATGTTGCTAAACTTGGAAGCTCGTGGGTTTCCGCATTCATTGCAAAACGTCTCTATTTCTGCTCTAAGTTCAAATACACGGGAAAGAACTTTTCCTCGCGATAGCCATCGAACCTCTGAATGAAGAATAAGTTTTTTCGAAGAGGCATTCAATTCTTCGCAGAGTTTTGAAAAAATTCTCTGTTGTTTTGCACTTTTGCGAATAGAATTAACAATTTCTACAACTTCTCGTAGAACATCACTCAATTCGTTTTCTTGACCATTAACCTCGCTTGCATTCAACTTAAGTTTCTTTAAAGCTAATGCTTCGCGGTGGAGAATGCAATGTATTCCCACGCATTTTGGAGACACTTGTTTTATTCTCTTTACCACCCCTGTCTGCGAACCCTGCATAGCTGCAGCACCATCTGTGGTTACAGCTCTGCACTTCGACCAATCCAACCCCTCTCTTTCAAAAAAATCATTCATTTTCTGAAAAATCGCTTCAGCTGTTGCTTTTTCTCCCACTGGTTTACAGAATAGATAATGCTCAACTATTCTCTTAGCTTCTGCATCTGGAAACCTACAGAACACCATGAGCTGTGCCTCACTGGTTATGTCAGTGCTTTCATCTAACTGGATGCCGAAAGAGGGGGCTTTCAAGAGCTTGTTAATAAGTTGTTGCTTTAAATCTTCAGATAATATGGCACATCGTCGTCCAACTGTAGTGTCAGAAAGTGGTATTTGTTTAATTTTATCTACTGCCTTTTTTCCGCCGTGAATTAGCTCAGCTGCAATTTCTAAACACGGTAGCACTACACGCTCAAGTTCGGTGTACGGGCGTTTCGCTTTCATCATGTGATGTGACATTCGCAACGATGCCAATAGCATGTTCTTGTTCTGAGTTACCTGGTGTCCCATTTGCTTATCAAACAAATGGCTCTGTTTCTTCCGAGCATCTAGATATGACTGAAAGAATTTTGTACATTTGTTTTGGTGTTCTGGATGCTGTTTCGTTAGGTGACTTAAAAGCTTTGACTTAACGACATTAATATTGCCAAAACTGGTTGAACAAAAAAGACACTGGGCAGAAGAATAGAGATTTTCCTCTTCACCAATTGGGCGGCGAAATCCATAATTAATAAAGTCTTCGTTCCATTTTCGGCGTTTAGAGATTATTTTCTGCCGTTTAGCAGGTTGAAGCTCAACTTCATTCGCGGAAGGCGAGGCTAGCGCTGTATCAGGGCCAGATTCTTTTCTGCTTTCATTACTAAAGTATTTAAGCAAAGACATTGCAACCTTTAAAAGCAAAAAGGATTTTATTTAGATTTTAGCTTATTGTTTCTACATGCCTCTTGTCTTAACCCTTTAAGGGACATAATTTTTTTACAACTTAAATTTATTCAAAAATCGTTTTTTATGTCTTGTTAGGTGTTCTTAGACACTATAAAAAAACAAAATTTTAATTTTTTTGTTTTTTTAACAAAATACACCATGGGTCATATATGACCCAGTGTCCCTCAACGGTAAATTTTTTTCGCCGCTCAATGCAAAATTATATATCAATGACTGAACTTTTAATAAAGGTTGTTAAAATGAATAAACATTGCAGGTAAAAAAGTTGATTTAACTAACCAGGCAATTAATAAGATTGCTTTCAAATCGAATTTTTATTAAAATTTTTATTTGATTATTTTATTAATTCTGTCTTGCAACGAACACTGGAATGAATACCTAATGTTTGCACACAAATTTCATATATTTCTATAGCAAACACTCAACCTTACAGATAGAAAAATATTTATTGTTTATATCCATGATATACAACAAAGCAATTCTGTGTGGTAGCCCATGAACAGTGATGGCTTTAGTATGAAGCGTATGTAGTGGCCGCAGCTGGGCCCTTTATAGTCAAAAAGTGGCCCAAATCCAAGCAAAACATTGTTGTATTTCTTCGTAGCAGCATTATGATGGTGGGTTCACCTGCCTGCACTTTAACTTTAAAACAAAAGTCGGGATCACGTACTCGAATTAAGGTGATTACCTTTTTTGAGACCACCTACGGTTTTGGAACAAAAATGGAGATTTTGCACTTAAATTGAATGAGACGATTATATTTTAGAGATCAACTATATCTTTAACACAAAACAAAAAAACTTGACACACTAAAAAGTGGCTCACTCATTCTTTTCTTGTACCAGGTCTTCCTTTTGTAAGCCTATCATAGTCCATGAATTCTTAAAAAACAAGTAAGCCTACCCCATTAGCAAATGCATACCAAAAATACCTCATTTCAACCACATCAGTAGTAAAAACATTCCCTTTTTTTTTTCTTTAGTTTTTCTCATTTAAAGTCAATTCACTTGAAGTATCGTTTTTTTTATAATTTCTGTTTAGCTTTATATTCTCAGGTTGATTTGCAGCTGGTTGAGGAGCTTCTGTTGTAACTTTAAGAACATTTGTATTTCTATTCTCTTTTAATAAATTCTTTATTTTTTTTAAATAGTACAAATCTTCATCATCAAGAATGAGTTTTTTCTCATCACCACTGCTATCAGTAAATAAAATATTTTAAATACATCAAGATAAAAAAGTTTTTTTCTACTGACCTGGTAAAACTAATTAGGCCTAAATTATCTTCATGATTTATATCCAATTTTTTTAAAAGTGAAATAAGTGTATATTTACTAATTTTTATGACTCCAAAAAGAAAAAAACTGCTTTTTTACATCACAACCTGTGGGGCAAAATAATAGCACAATACTCCGAGTAAATATTCAGCAACACAAAATGTTTGGTTTTCGTTCATTATTTGCCGAGTTCAGTTGATTATCTTTTAAATCTAGGGAAATCCCCAAAGCCTACAAAGCTGGTAACGGCGCACTATAAATGAGAAACAAGTAATCAATACTTACAGCAATTATTCAAAAATGTTTTATCTAAGACATCAATTATACTTAGAAAATTAATGAAAAAATTTAGTGAAAGTATGCAAAGCATATAAGTTTCTTTGCATTACAGCAATATTTACATATTTTATAATCACCAATATTTACCTTTGAGGGACACTGGGTCATATACGACCCACAGCGGTTTTTGCTTTAGTTTTTGAAATCAAAAAGCTTGAATAAATCAATAATGATTTTAAATCATTAGCAAGAACCTAATCTTAAATACTAAAACTCAAGTTGTATAAAATACGATTATTTTACTTTGATTAAGTCAGCTAATTAAAGTCAAAAATTTTTTTCAATTTTGGTAGTCAAAAAGTTTACAAAATTACGGTAAAAAATATAAAAGTTTTCAATTTTTTTTTTTTAAATTAAACTTGAATCTTTTAACAATCCAACCGTCAAAAAACAAACTTAATTTTTTGATCGGATTGTCTGTACCATAAAAAAATGTTCATGGGTCATATATGACCCAGTGTCCCTCAAAGGGTTAAAAGCGGTGCTGCTACGCCTAGTGAAATTTCACTAGATCTAGTGAAATTGACTCCGGCCTAGTGAAATTTATTTCCATTCTAGTGAAATTTTATTGTTTTACGAGCATAAATTTGCAGCATTTTGGCTTACTTTTGCAGCAAAAATTTGCAAAATATGTCGAAGAATTGCTGAAAAGTGCAATCTAGCCCAAGTGACAGCACTGCTGAAAAGTGACAAGTCGTGATAATGGAACAATGGTACATCTGATGAAAAGTTTATAAGCTTTGTCTTTGATGATATACCTGTGATGCTGCTCGTATACCCCTCGTATACCTCAGTCCAGCTGTATACCCCAAATTTGTTCTCGTATACACTTGGGTATACTGTATACCCGGTTGAATAGCACTGCTCTAGACGCAGTGGATCAAAAATTTGTTTACGTAAACGTACTTAAGTCTTTTTAAAGTTTTGCTGGGGACGTAGAGCAAAAAAATCGCACTCTAGCTTTTTTGATTCTCTATACGACTGTCACTAGCTTTCAGATAAGAATATCAGCGCTCTTTAAAAATTTTGATTGTCGCAAGCAGCAAAAAAAATCGGGTTATAACATTTTTTTTGGTTCTTGTATGTTAAAGCAACGACGAATTTGATAAAACAGAAGAATATTTACCTATCCACCCAAATGTTCGGCCAAGACTTTACATTGCTAAACTTTTTTTGGAAAGGGTACAAAAACTGGCGTGTTGTGCCAAAAACCACCCTTCATATTTCGGGACAATCATCCATTAACATTTAGTGTGACAAAAGAGCAATCCAAAAACTACTGCATCTAATTTTTGTTGCTTATAAAGTTATTCATGTTGCTATGCAGATGGAGAAAAAGAGGTATTTCCTGCGTACCAACCCAATTTGGAATATCCTTTAGCCAGAAGTGGATGAACCAAGCTGGTGCTCTAGTACATATTTATAAAGACGGTTCGGTTCTGCTCACTCATGGTGGCACAGAGATGGGACAAGGTTTACACACAAAAATGGCTCAAGTAAGTATCATTATCTCTATTTATCCTCTTGATTCATATGAAAACGTCGGGGATCTTAAACTTAGGGTAACCATGAATCGATTACTCCAACCTGCTTTGGGAGATACCAAGATATTGCTGTTCGATTGGACGTTTTTTTTATTTGTTTTAAATTATTAGTGAGGGAGGACTGTAATTTAAAGCTACTTGCCAAGACGAAATCGCCCTGAAGTGTTTTTTAAAGAATATACCAAATAATGAGAGTAGGAGCTAATGTCTGTGAGACTAGAGACTGTATCAATGATTTAAGTTTCTTGTTGAGTTGCCCGAAGTTTTCTTGTTTAAAAGTTTTTTCATAGTAGGCTTCAGTCTATTTTCTCTTCGTTTAATGCTTAATACTTCTGAAAAAAAATTAAACGATTGCCTTGCCTACAATGTTTCATGGTTTAAAGTTTGAATTTTTTTTATAAAAAAATATTTTTCATCATTTTAAAATTCCGCATTTCTTGCTCAATTAAGTTTACCAGCATGATATGCAGGTAAACTTAATACTGCATACCTGCAAACATAAAAAAATTAACTCACAAAAATTTTGTTGTGGTTTATAAAAAAGTTTTAACTGACCAGTATAAATAATCAGTTTTTTTTTTTGGCTACTCTCAATTTTGTTCTTGTACATTTTTTCCTAAAATTTTTATTGTTTATTCACGATTTCTTTAAACTTAACGATGTCAATAAATATTCTTCAAATGCTACATTTCCTTTCATTTACATGTGTCGTTGCTTTTTGGGTAGCCGTTCAGACACGAAGACGTAATTGTCCCTTCGCGGCTCCCCAGTCACATAGCTTAAATATGATATGCATAGGTGGGCACGGTACTTCTTAAAAGTACCGCGGTACCGGTACTCGGTACTTTGCTAAAACTGTACCGCGTTACCGGTAATCGGTACTTTGCTAAAATTGTACCACGTTACCGGTACGGTACTAAAAAAGTACCGCGGTACCGGTACTCGGTACTTTTGAATAATACGAATTAATGGTAATAACTAAAACTCTGTCATACGTTGGATTTCATTTGATATTTAAAAATTGTATTAAACAAAGCGAAAACAATATCGTACGTATCCAACTGCTCACTTTCAAAAATCAATTATGCTTTGGATGTAAAAACATGCGTGAATATGTTTTTAACTTGATTTTTCGCATAAAATATGCCTCGGATATATGAAAAGCCTAATGAATACGTTGTTTTCTGCTTTGTTTTTTATATTAAAAAAAGTTTGTCAAAAATCGTACTAATTTCCATATAACCTATTACAGTGGTTTAGTCAAAGTTATTCTCAAATTTTTTGGGTCACGAACCTCTATTTGCAAATCTTTTTTTATCATGTTATGTCTTATATCACATCAATTTTCTGCCCAACCAACGAGGAAAGATAAAACAAACCCAAAAATAAATAACACGAAATCCGTTAAAAAACAAATGCTTATAAACAGGCATACTATATTTCCGTAGGGGCAAACCGGGACGCTCGTTTATAGATAAAAATTCGTCCCTAAAAAAAAGATCTTCACTTTGAATCTGTCTCGGATTTCATGGTATGGATTACTTTACCAGTTATATATTTTGACAAATTTTGTCATATCGTCGCGGATCCCTTGTGCGCTCATCACAGACCACATTTTGGGAAACTCTGGTTTTGGTAATTTAGTAAAATTGCTCAACCTTCGCTAACCGTTAAATGCTATGATAATTTTTTATATTTTTGCTTGCAAAGCAATAAAATTAAAATTTCATTGAGTCCCTTTTGCATTGGTATGAATATGAAATCTGGTGTTTAGTGGATTTTTGATTTTATGCAAAATATTTTCATTTTTATAATTAGACAACTAGAATGTTCCTTGCATATGCAATACCTTCAGAAAATATTTACTATACCAAGATTGAGTCCTATAATTTCTGATATACCATATTTAGCGCCGAAAGCGCTAAAGATTTGACATAATTGCACGCAAAAATGCTACTTTTTCCAAAGCTATAATGTCTTTTTGCACAATAATTGCTATATGCACATTAAACACGATAATCACTCTGTTTTTTGCACAACTGGTGCGGTGACCATGCACAATTTTTTTTGTACATGTTATCAGGGCTGAGAACTCGAACTCGAAGAACTCGGCAATTTTGGCCGAACTCGAACTCGAACTCGAAAAATAAAAATTTCTGAACTCGAACTTGAACTCGAACTTGAAAAAAGTTTGTGATGTTTGAGTTCATTTAATGAGTAAATTTAACTATAACATTTCTCAGCGTTGGTGCCAAATTATAATTTGCTATCCTCTTTTATGATTAAAATTGGTAACATTGATGATAAAGCATTTTTAACATGTGCTCATTTTTTAGCGGTTGAATTATTCTCTTAACTCTATTCCGACTGTATTTTTTCAACTCTATTTTGTAAACTCGAACTCGAACTCGAACTCGAAAAATTGAAATTTAAAGAACTCGAACTCGGACTTGCAAATTTTTTGTGAACTCGAACTTGAACTCGATTAAAAATGCTTCGAGTTCGCAGCCCTGCATGTTATAACGTATATAGTTTAATGAAAACAATGCACTACCAGCGTAACTACGATAAATACGGCTAAGCCACAAGGGCATACTGACGGTGGTTTCGACATGCTGACCACATCGACTCAGCTAACACGAATCGGGTAAAGTCAAGTTAAACCCTGCAGTTCCATTGCTAGCATTAAGTAAGAATGGTCAAGTCAATCAACAAGCAATTGCCGACAGACCTGTTTTGTCCTTGTTCAACTCATCAGGACACTACAGCTTGTTGTTGACTCCAGCTAAAATCAGCTGAGGTCAACAAAAGTGTTATTTAAGGTTGCATAGAAAAAAATTTCATACTTTTTGGATAGAGATACCGGTACTCAAATGTTGTAATAAAATATTATTTCGGATTGAAAAAGCAAGTTTTCGAAAGGTAGTCAACTTTCGTAAATTGGCCGAAAAACAAAGATTGGTTTCAGAAAGTTAACGACTTCGGGGGTTTAATTGATCGTATGATTAAAAGTAAAATTCTTTCACGGTTGGAATCCCCTTAGGGAGATTACTGCAGTTCACAGAAGAAGAAACTCTATTTCAGCAAAATCTGATTTCTTTATTAAAATGCTTCGATCTTAGCAACAACGAATGTTTTCATAATTCATTGGACTTTTTAAACAATTTTGGAAATGAACTTTTCATATAATAAAAAGAAATACAATTCATTCTAAGAAAAAAATTAAAATTTTAAGTGTCACATCGTACTTTTTTATAATTATTTCAAAATGTTATAATAAGCCTGATTTAAAAAATTTAGTTAGGATTGATTGCTTTGATGAAATAAATTTTTTTTGATTTTTGCAAGCTTTTTTCTTTTTTAGTAGGTTAGTCTAGCTTATATAATAGAATATTTTATAGTTGAACTTGACTAATGCTCTGGCGTATATTTTTTGATTTTAAATTTACCGTACATTGAATTATTTATTAATACATTTTGTCAGAGCAGGGCTGCCCAACCCGAGACCCGCAAAGTCTATTGTTGAAACCTACCAAAGAATTTGTAATTACATAATCAATCAAATTATTGTAATGCTTTGAATCAATCCAATGACTCGCAGAAAAATCGAAATAAATAGGCTAATTTTCGTCCCATTAGAGATTTTTCACTTTATATAAGAATAAAACACATAAATATGTCAAACTGGTGACCTTTTTTGTTTGGTCTTTAACTAAATTTGTAGTCCGAATTCCTGTTATCAAGGAGGTTCATTAAAAAATAACACATTAAAAATAAGTGAAAACAAAAAAGAAGATATTTTGATTTCTGGATCGATTGCGACTCGCAATAAATTTTTCGACAAAAGTTGGACCTAATGGTTAAAAGATTGAGCATCCCTGCGTCAGAGTATAAAACAACCTAACATTTTCTAAAACAGTCATTATCATCAAAATGAATTTCTACCGAGAGTAATTTGGGATTTGAATATTGATTTGGTCACAACTTACGACACCGACATTGTTTCTTTCAGAATTATTTAATTTGTAGTACGAATTTTGACATTAGAATATCAGTATCATCGGTACAACCAATCATAGCCGTACCTGCCGGGGGGGCAGGGAGGGCAAATGCTCACCCAAGTTTCTAAGATTTGGGAAAAATTGAAATTTTTGGGGCAGTGACAAGAAAATATTTGGGCAAAGTCAAAAATTTTAGGACGGTGACAATGATCAAACTGCAAAAAATAGTTACCAAATTTAGGTGAAGACTTTTTTTTTGTAGAGAACACCTTGTTTTTGGATCGAAAATTGAAAAATATGAGACTGAATTCAAGTGAAGACTTTTCTTTTTTTTTTTAGAGATCACCATAATTTTAGGACAAAATTTGTTCTTGGTTTGCGAATCTCAGACAATTTTTTGTTCTATCCATAATGTGCTAGAAAATTATGATTTGGGCAAACGTCACAAAATTTGGGAAAAACTTCATTGCCCCCAGATTTTTTTGGCTGGTACGCCTATGCAACCAACTAATGATATTGCACTCAAGCGTAACACAATATGTATGCTATTCGAATGTCTTTTGACTTTTTTACGTAAATGTTCGATACAGTTCCCAGCATAATTCAAAAGTAGGGCGGAAGTCGTTTGATAATTTTAGATCACCTCAAGCAAACTGCAACAAATATTTCTTAAAACTTCACTTTTTAAATGAATCTATATAGTTCGATCTTTTGGTCATTTTCATCAAACGGTCAGTGCAACAAAGAAAAGTAGGCTATTCTATTCAAAGTTATTTCAAACATAAACTTACAAGGAGGAAAAACGAACGCTTACCTATCTAGATATTGTACTGTACAGAAAATAACATAAAAAAATAAAATAGCTATTTACGTCAAGTCATTTATGCTAAATTTTAATACCGGTGCGTAGTGTTGTAAAATATTTTGCACTGCCTGTTCTTGTTGCAAACAAAAATATAAGAAAAAAAAACTGGGCAGGGATCTTTTAACTCTGCTACATTTGTGTGTCATCTGCTTTGAATAAAAACAAGTCAAATAACCTCTGTTGGTGCGTTTTTCGTTAAGTTCAATATTAACACTGAAAAATGATTGTGCCATTTTTTGGTGGTAATTAGAATTTTATTGGTTGATTTCATTTCAGTAACCTCTTTTTATTCTGTTAAAATTGGTCAAAAAAATTAAGTTTGAATAAAGTTTCAAGAAAAACACAGAGTCGAATGACATACTCGTAGACTGACGCTGGCGTATAAAAAAATGATACAATTAATTATACAGTATAATGTAAAACTTCAAGTGAATAAGCAATTAATGATCTTTCTTCAATTTAGTCAAAACAAAACCTGACATTTAAACGGATAAGTTAAAACAATATTTTTTCAACCAATTTTAAAATTGTTTCTTTTTCTATGCTCATTAACAACATGATTAAGATTGATGGAAAAATATAAGACAAAATAAGCTTCATACAGAAACCCATCATTCGTTTTCAAGATTTAAAATTTTTATTGATTTTTATCCTATTTCAACTCCATCTATTCTTCAGACTCGTACAAAAACGTTATACTAAGGGCAACTTTTAAGCAATACCGTACCTGCTTATTTAATGCTATATATACAGGTCCGTAAGCAACCAGAAGATCTAGCAGATAATTGCTTTCAGATGTGCCAAAATATTGTAGTGGATTGGAATTTTTAATTTACTTTTTTAGTTTTTATTTGAGACATGACTAAAATGCTGGTCTACCCAAACTACCCTACTAGCCTGAGTAAGATTAGCCTAAATAAAAAGTTGCAAAAGGGCTACTGGCTATGAAGTGCGTGAAACGTTCCTAAACCTGACCTTACTTAAAATTAACTAGTAACTACTACCGGAAGGATGGGGAAAGTACTGGTAAACACTTAAGTTTGACAAATGTCAATTTGTGATAATACAGCTGTAAATCAAGAAACTACTTTGAAGCTGCAATCGATACGAAAAACAAAAACATGTCGCAATGCTTGCAAAGAAAGCTTTCAATGACCCTAAAATTAGACGGAGTACCGCGGTACTTTATAAAAAAAGTGCCACGGTACTGGTACTCGGTACCAAGTACCGACGGTACCGGTACTAAAAAAGTACCGCGGTACTTTTGTACACGGTACTGCCCACCTATGATGATATGCACTCTGTTTTCATTTGTCTTGCATTTTCTTGTTTTGTTATGTTGACCAATAAAATTGTTGTTGATATGATTGCAATACACGTACTTTTTTAATGACTTCAACTTGTTATATTTTTATTCAGTTTACAATTAAAATAAGTTATCACAGAGTTTTTAAATCTTTATTACAGTTAAAAAATATTTGTATAGGTTACAAAAGCATTAAATTGTCCTAGCTTTTTTCATTTTGCAACCTTTCTAATTGTTCCGCTAGATACTTATTGCCTATTCTATTTATAAAATAATTATGAACTATTTTCTTGAAAAAAGGTGGCAAGTCGTTGTCTTGATATACCGATTTCACGCATTTTCATATCAGAGACGAGTACAAACACCGTCCCAAATACCTCCCCCACAGCTGCAAGCGCCAGTTCAGATTTAAATGGAATGGCAATCAAGGTATAGATAGCTGTGTGAATATTTGTAAAATTTTTCTTCTATTAAGTGTTTGTTTTTACTATTTCGGACTTTGAAAGTCAATGACCTACGTTTAATGTAAATGTGCGTTTAGTTTTCGTAAAAGAGCTTTTTATTGGTGCAGATTTTTTGTTTTGGGTGAAGCAGAAAATTTACAAGAAACAAAAGTGGTCATTTTTAATTTTAATTAACGCATACGAATAATATGAATAAAAACAGTTTTTAATTTTTTTATAAGCCAATCTTTTAAAACAAACTCCAACTTTTACAAGTTGCTTGTTTTTTTAGAAAACACCAAATGCAAATAAAAATGTAAAATTTAAAGTTAGTGTTATAAACAGTCATTTTTTCTGAAGATACGGTTCTTCAACTAATTTTTTATTAGTTTATGTACAAGCGACTAATAAAAGCAGTAATTTTAAGCCAACATCCAAAAAACTGCTTTTTAACCTAAACTTCTCAACCTAATCTTTTGAAGGACCCCATCAATGGCAAAACAAAAGCAGGTTTGCAAAGTCGGAGAAATTTGACTGTGACTTCCAACTCCAACTTCATAACCCAAAACAAAAGTATAACAAAAATTTTTTAGTCATAAATTTAACATAAATCACATGCAACAGTATCTTCGTCATTCTTAGAGAGCCAGTTTCTTACGAAAAATTTTTGTTGCCAAGTTATTGTCGCGAAAATTTTCGAAAAATTTCAAAATTTAAAGATGTTTGTTTGACAAGCAAAAAAGCGTATAACATAAAAAAGTGGTGGTTGAGTCATTGATGTGATAGTTTGCTCGAAAAATTTAACATAAAAAGATAAAACCCAGCCCTAAAAATCGTGGATAAATCTAGAAAATATCCTCGTAAAGTTTCCTCGATTTTAGCTTAATTCATTGATAAAGCCTAGGATTCGCTGATAATTTTTTCTCGATATATGTCTTAAAAATGTTACAGGCCATGGATAAATACAAGGATAAAACCATGGTTTTTTAAAGATTAAAACGCGAATATATTCTTGTACGATAAACTTGGCCATCAATAAATCCTTGCTTATATAAAGAATAAAACATGGATATATTCTTGCAGGATTGAGTTGGCCGTTGATGAAATCATATTTAAATCAATGATAAAACAAGGATGTATTCTCGTTCCCTAAATTGGCCATCAATAAATCCTTGCTTATATAAAGAATAAAACAAGAATATATTCTTGCAAGATTGAGTTGGTCGTTGATGAAATCATATTCAAATCAATGATAGAACAAGGATGTATTCTCGTTCCCTAAATTGACCATCAATAAATCTTGCTTATATAAAGCATAAAATATGGATATATTCTTGCAAGATTGAGTTGGTCGTTGATGAAATCATTTTGAAAACAATGATAGAACAAGGATGTATTCTCGTCACCTAAATAGGCCATCAATAAATCCTTGCTTATATAAAGAATAAAACAAGAATATATTCTTGCAAGATTGAGTTGGCTGTTGGTAATGTCGTTCTTAAATCAATGATAGAACAGGGTATATTTTTGTACCGTAAAGTGGGCCATCAGTAAATCATTGTTTATATACGAGGGTCAGTCAATAAGTAATGAGACTTTTTTAATAACTCAAGTTTGCAATGACTGGTAATCAAAAAATGCTTTTTTATTTTTCAACATAGTCTCCCTCCTTTGCAACACACTTGTTCCATCTTGATATTAGATTGTCTATTCCTTTGGCATAGAATTCCGTGGACTGGGTCCTTAGCCAGTTGCTCACAGCAGCCTTCACTTCTTCATCAGTCTGGAAGCGAATTCCCCTCATACTCTCTTTGAGTGGGCCGAAGAGGTGAAAATCAGATGGTGCAAGGTCTGGGCTGTAGGGTGGGTGTGTTAGAAGTTTCCAGCCTAAATCTTCAATTTTGGCTAGGGTTCTTGCTGCTGTGTGGGGCCTTGCATTATCCTGAAGGAGAATCACACCTCTTGATTGAAGTCCTCTCCGTTTGTTCTTAATGTCTTTTTTCACTTGAGTTAGCAGCTCACAGTAGTTCTCTGAGTTCACAGTATTGCCCCTTTCCAAGAAACTGATAGTGATCGGCCCATTTCTGTCCCAGAACACAGTGAGCATGACTTTCCTTAAACTTTTCTGAGATTTGAATTTTTTCTTCACTGGGGAAGAAACATGCTTCCACTCCATTGATCGTCGTTTCGATTCAGGTTCATAATGAAAGACCCAGGTCTCATCAGTTGTCACTATTCTCGATAGAAATACATCTCCCTCCTTTCTGTATCTGCGTAGTGATGCTCTGGAAGCCATCAGGCGCTGCATTTTGTGATCATCCGTTAACATCTTTGGAACCCAGCGACAGCTGACTTTTGAAAAACGCAGCTTCTCACGCACAATTGCGTACACTGTGCCATGGGAGATGTCCAAGTTTGTAGCAATTTCATCTAAAGTGACCCTTCTATCAGATTTGATCAGGTCTTCAACTGCCTGTACTGCTTCTGGGGTAGAGACATCCACAGGTCTTCCACTTCTCAGATCATCAGTAATGCTTTCGCGTCCATCTTTGAATGCTTGCACCCATTTGTAGAAGTTTGCTCTAGACATACAGGAAGGACCATATTGTCTTTGCATTCTAGACAGAATCTCACATGATTTTACACTCTCTGCCAACAGAAATCTGATGACTCCTCTTTGTTCCAAGCATGAGCTGTTTCCTAGCCTAGTAGTCATTTCAATTTATCGTCACACCTACAGTAATCTGAAAATAAACAAGTTTTGTTGTAAATAAGATGACAACTCCATTCATAATCATCACATAAAATTTCAGTTGCATAACTCCAAGAACACCAAAGTAATTGAGAAAGTCTCATTACTTATTGACTGACCCTCGTAGATAAGGGATAAAGTACAGTATGAATAAATTCTTGTGCAATAGATTTACGCATGACTAAATATTGTAGTTTAAAACACTTATACAGTATATTTTTGTGCCAAACAGAAGTAACTTCTATGTTTAAGTACAAAATATTGCTATAATTTGTTTATTTAAGTACATTTAAGAAAATAAATTTATGTTCTACTTTGGGGTCTATGATTGATTAAAAGATAAAAGATCTGACTCTATAGAAAAATTAAATTTATGTATATTAAAATTTTTTAAGATGATTAATATTTATTTAAAGTGGTTAAATTTTTGAAACTTTTGTTTTTCAACTTTATTTTTTCTTAACAATGCATCTGATAAATGCAACAGAATGATTTACATACACCACAATCGCAACGTATGGTTTGATATTAAGATTGGCTGACAGTTGAAATAATTAAAAAGTTTTCAGTGAACTGGGAAGTAAATTCGACACATTCAGTAAATGTAAACGATTTTAATTAATGCACGAAGCGAACAATGAAGCAGCAAAAAAATAATCAAGTTACGACAAATGCGCTCAAGTTTCTGACACTGGTTCAGTATCAGAATTTCTTTGCATTAACAAATTGTTCTTTCTATTGCACCACCCTCCTTCCCAATTTCCGGTTTGACATAGTACTATGCCAACAGCTGTCCCTGTTTCATTATAGGGTGCGTCCTTGTGGACAGTGTTTGCTAAAGTTTCTGAAAAAAAGGAAAATAAGTTCAAACAGCATTATTAAAAAAACGTACAAAACAAAAAGATTAGAGCAATGGTTTCATTGTAGTTATTGAATAAAAAAATAAGAATTATTTAAAGTACAATTGAAAATTGAACCATCTACTCTTATCGACGTCATATTGATCATGTCGTTTCATACAGTATTCATCGGCATATTATATATCCGAAGAAGCAAACCAGGACGTTTGTTAATGGAAACAAATTTCGTCCTCAAAAAGTAGTGTCCTTTAAAAAAAAACTCTTCACTTTGAATCAGTCTCAGATTTCTTGATTTTTGCTCCAAAACTGAAGTGTTCTCAAAAAAAAGGGTCAAAAAAAAGTGAATAGCTGGCAGCAAACTAAATCTTAGTCGAACCTGGCGGCAAAGTTTCGAAAATTTGGGCAAAAAAATTATTTCAAAAGTATGGTCGAAAACCTTTTTTGTTTTAGAGAACACTACAATTTCGGGAGAAAATTTGAGAAATAAGAGACTGAATCTAAATAAAGGCATTTTTTTTTAAAGAACATCATGATTTTGGGACGGAATTCGTTGGTATCATAGAAAGGGGGGGCGATTTTTGTTTGCAGGACAAAAAGGGGGCACGGTTTCAAAAAGTTTAAGAACCCCTGTTCTAAACACTCGCTAAAATTGAGAAATATAACTACCATCGAAAAACCGAAAAGCTAGATTAATTACCGGTGGTTTTTATTGTTTGAGCAAAGACTTGGTATCTGGACTGGAAACAGGCACAAATCGGCTTATCGCCGACCAAAATGTGAGTGAAAGAAAATGAAGAAGCAGTCGATACTAGCTGCTTGATATTAAAAGACCAAGGTGTTAGGAAAGTGGAAAGCTAATACTGTAAAGATTGTTTTATAATATACGAATAATAGCCGAAATTTGTTTACGCGTTTTTTTGATTTAATTCTTTTTCATTCTTGTTGCCTCAAAGACGGTCGTAAGTTAAAGAACTTTAATTTTACAATTGTAGGTGCGGTTTACTTTCAAAGGGCAGCTTATAATAATTTCTTTCCGCCATTTGGTACGCTGCACTTTCAAGGGCAGTTTACAATCGAAAAAATACGGTATTCACTTTGAAACTGTCGCGGATTTTATAATTTTTGTCCCTAAACGGAAGTTTTCACTTCAAATCTGTCTCAGATTTAAGGCAAACCTGCCGGGACTCGGGATTGTCTCGCCAAAATTGGGACGCATAGTAAGCCTAAGTATTCATGCCTAATTACCACAGGATAACAACGACGTTTAACCAGTAATCTCAATCTTTATGCGACACTTACAATACAAACGTTTCCTTGCCTTTAATTCCTGCTTACGACCACCACGTAATACCAGAAAAAATTACCCGTAAAATTCTTTTCATTACAAATAAAAGTTTTTTTTTTCTTCAACACATAAGTCATAAGAAAATACCACAAAAACGTATAGGTAATGATGGCTGCTTTAAAATTTTCGATTAAGATTACTTTAATCAAGAAGGTTACACAAAAATTACTTACTTTTGGGTCGTGCAGATTCAAGTTTAGGCAAAACAAACTCGTTACCGGTGCTATTTCCATTACCTCCACAACCGGTTTTCCCGGCAGATTTCGAGGAACAACCACATTTATATGCACATTTATAACCACATTTATATTTATCAAGTGCATTGCTGAAATATCCAAACCTAAATTCCAGAGTTGTTCTTTTCTTTTGCATAAAGTGTTGCCGAATTGATTTTCACTATCAGATTTGGTTTGGGAAACAGTCTTTAAGTTTAAAAGCCTATTTCAATTTTTAAAATACTGTATATAACATAATACAGTTTCCAAGACCAATTCAAATCGGTCTTAGCCAGCTACCGCTTTTATTGTTTACCTATCACATTGCACAGGATGCATGTGACCAAATTTCGAAGCGTCTCAAACCGTTGTGGAAGAAAAATCCGTCGTTGTCGTGGGATGAGATTGTCATGAAAGCATACATGGAAAGGATCAGCTTATTCGCATCGGGATTCTACAAGTAGATTATAAAACATTTATATTTTTCATTTAACGCTATGCTAAAAAACAAACCAAGGCCTGAATTTATTTTAAAACAATGTCAGTAGGATAATATTAAGACTATTTACACCTATTTGGAATAAGAAAATATCAAAACGTTGAAACCGATAAAAAAACAATTGACGCAAGTCGATCTTGACAAGTCCAGGCTACTTTTTAATTAACTGAAAAATGTTTAGTTTTTTCTGAACAAAGCTGGCTTGTACCAGACTTGGGATGTATTTGTAATTTAAAATACAAATACGTATTTGAAATACAAAATACTGTATTTTGTATTTGTATTTAAATGCTTTTTACTACAAGTATTTTGTATTTTCAGAAATTTTTAAATACATTTTTTAAAATACGCTCGTACATTTGTTACCACGCAATCTTTGCGCGCTTTGACTTAGATCAAGAAAAAAAGTTTCCGCTTTTTTTCGTGACAATTTCTAAACAAGAAATAGCAAACTCATAGTTTATTTTAGCTGTTCAGCAAAGTAACGTTGTTTTTTGTCACTCAATAAATCCTTATGTAACAAATTTTAAACGACAGACGTCTGCTAATATGCACAAGACTAAACCTTCTCCATTTTCAAAACCTGAATGGAATGATGAAATCAATCGCAAACATGAGCTTGCAAGAAAACCATATCATAACTGGATTAGTTGTGGTAGAGATAAGCATAACTGGACCTACCAAAACATGGTTAGCACTCGCAAAAATTTTAAACTTGCCATGAAGGCATCCCGCAAAGCTGCTGCACAACAAAAAGCGGACAATCTAGCTCTTTCACTGCATAATGATACTTCACAACAAAAATTTAAGCAAAAAATCAGATTACATAAAGCAAAGAACTTGCTTCTTTTACATATAGATGGTACCAGTAGTGCACCTAAAATAGCTGAAATGTGGAGAAATTACTATAACGATATATTAAATTCCAACTCTTCGTATACTTCTTCAAATAACAACATTAGATTTGAAAAAATAAATGCCTTGTCCTATATGTCTGACTTCATGTCAACACCATGCAAAGTACAGCCTTTATTGTGGAAACTTTCTCTAAACCGTGCTGCTGGTTCTGATGAAATATCAACAGAACACCTAATATATGAAGACCCTCAAGTCTACACCTTACTAAGCAAATTGATTAATACGTGTATTTCTCACGGTGTTATGCCTCAAGCTTGTATTGAAACCATACTTGTTCCTATCTATAAAAATAACAAATCAAATATACACCACAAAAATAATTATAGACCTATAACCCTTGCAACTGTTATTTCAAAACTGTTTGAACATTTTATTTTACAACAAATCTTGCCGTTCTTAACGATTAGCAGTAATCAATTTAGGTTTAAACGTAAACATAGTACAGACCAATGTATTTTCTTGTATAAACAGGTTGTTTCTTACTATGTTAACCAAAACAGCCCCGTATTCAGTACATTCTTAGATGCTTCCAAAGCATTTGACAGAGTAAACCATAAATTATTATTTAAAAAATTATCTAATCGCAATGTTCCTGCATGCTTTGTACGATTACTTGCCTAATGGTACTCCACACAGTGTATGAAAGTTCGATGGGGAAATGTATCCTCCAGTCCATTTACTGTTAGTAATGATGTACGACAAGGGGGTATATTAAGTCCCTATTTGTTTTCTTTATATATGGATGACTTATCTAGAAAATTAAATTCTGTTCAAAGTGGATGTTTTGTTGGTTCGTCTTTATTGAATCATTTAATGTTTGCTGACGATTTATGTGTATTTAGCCCCAGCGTCAATGGACTACAAAAACTAGTAAATGTGTGCAAAGAATATGCAGTTAACAATTGTATTATTTTTAATAATAATAAAACTGTTGGCATGATTCATCAAAACAAAAAATTCAAAGTAAACGTTGAACCAAACATTATATTAGATGGAAGATGTATCAAATTTGTAAATTCAGTAAAATATCTTGGTGTATTAATTACTAATGACTTGTACGATGACCTTGATATAAACAGACACCTTCGTTATTTATACTGTGTTGGTAATACTTTACGTTCAAAATTTCATAATTGTTCAAGCCAAGTTAAAAATGTTCTTTTTCGTTCTTACTGCATGTTTATGTATTCTGTTTATTTATGGTTTAAATTCAAAATCAGCAGTTTAAATCGTGTTCGTACTGCGTACAACAACTCGTTCAGAATTCCATACAACATACCTAGACAGGAATCTGCTCGAACTCGACAAATTCAATCTAATATTAAGACCTTTGATGCCCTAATTAGAAATTATTTATATTCGTTCTTAAAAACATGCAACAATTCATCCAATGTATACATTTCTTGCTTAATGTCTTCTGATGCCCTGTGTAAATCTATTTTCTGGATCAATTATAACAATACACTTTATCAAAATTAGATAATTTATCATTCCATCATAGGTGTTTTTTTCTTTTCTTTTTTTTTTTTATTATTTTGATTGGTTAATTTTTTTCTTTTCTCGTGGTGTTCTACCTTTGTGTCTTGTGTTGTTATGCCTTTTCATTGCCTGTCTATGGACCTTGGTGTCTGATACAAACAATTAAATAAAAAATAAATAAAAAATTTTTGCTAAAGCATAAAATTACTCTGGTATTATGTTTCAGCAAAATATTCTCAATTGGGTTATTTATATTTTTTCACTTTAGCAAATGAAAATGTATCACACAGTTTTTTTTATGCATTTTGTGTAATAAGCAATAAAACATTTTTACAAACACAAGTTCACCGTCAATACGGTACAGCAGTAAATTCTTTTTCATTTATTTATCCTTCTTACAAAAAAGCGTCGTAGGCGCTCTAAATACAGCTACTGTCAAGTAATTACCTCGACCTGCTTGCGAAGATGACTAAGTATTACTGTTCACTTTAAATTTTATATGTATGTATGTTTGTACTTTTTTTATTATAGGCATAGCAGAAATCTATAGTTGCCTGCTACATTCACCACACAGCGGAAAGTGCTGTACATTTACTTTTTCAAGGATAAAATTTTTTAAGATTTGTGACTTTATTACATTGAACAACTTATCTCTATTCCGTTCGTTATGGGCTTTTAGATGTTTTTTGTTGATTAAAAATTCTGACTTCAAAGCAACGCGCAGCCGTATATAAAGGACTTGCACATTTGCTGGAGGATTGTTACGTAAACCAGAAACATCAAAGGGTTTTTCAGGAAGTTTAGCCAAAAAAATTTGCCGAGTTTGCTTTTCTGTTCACTTTGAGTCTTTGAATGGGTGTTCAGACTGTTTTGACAGGGCGCATGCACGCAGCAGGATAAGAGTTGAGACAGTTTAAAGCAGAAATAGCAGAATTTGTTTAAACTGGCAGTATAAAATGACTTCAAAAACGCCTTTAATCCTGAATGAAAAACTATTTTAAGTGAATGAAGAAAATTCTGATGGTAAAATAAAAGCTAAATGTTGTCTGTCCTGATAGCAAGCCACCCTTATCAGGATCAAAAAAAGCAACTTCAAATTTTTTGTTGCATTTGAAACGGAAGCATCCAGCAGAAGCTACAGAGTTTGAAAAATCAAAGAAAGCACGTCTGGACGATTCTCAGAAAGAGGATACACCCAAAAATACGCAAACAACTATACAGTATTTCAATTTTGCAAGTCGATAAAGGTTACCCAAGATGCTGCTTTAAAAGCAATTGTTAATTTAGTAGTTAAATGCGGTTTACCCTTGTCCTTGGTTGAAGCAGAACCTTTTCAACAGTTAGTAAACACACTGTCTTCTGGAACGTGCAAGTCCATAAGCAGGAAAAGTTTTAGTGCAAAAATTGACAAACCGTTTGAGGCTGTTATGATCAACATTAAAAAAGCGCTTTTTTCAAAGGATTATGTTTGCCCAACAGCTGACATTTGGTCACAGCGAAAAAGAAGCTTCCTTGGCATGACTGCTAATGTCGTTGATCCAGAAACACTGCAGAGAGAGTTCTTTGCAATTGTTTGAGTAAGGTTTTCAGGGACACATTTATTTGATTCAATTGTTGAAAAAATTCAAGAAGTTTATGATAAAATTGGTCTTGATTACAAAAAAATTACTCGTACCATAATGGCTTCAAAGAGCAAAATGAAAAAGACGATCAGGAGAGCAGTGAAGATGAAGTAAATTTTGAAAGCATCAATGGCATGGTCACGTTCACTGGCGAAAATGATGAAGAGCTTTTTCTTTTGCCCACGCAAGAAAGATGTTTCGCTCATACACTCAGTTTAATAGCGACTACAGATATCAAGAAAACTTCTTACCCAGCATTGCGCAAAAATTTTTTTATGTCATCATTTGAAAAAGCCACTGCGATTTGGAATAAGTGCAATCTTCCTAAGTCGGCTGAAATCATTTTCAATATTTGCAAGCGGAACCTAGTTACACCATGCATTGCGAGATGGAATTCTCTTTTTGACAACTTACAATGTCTGCTAAAATTTGAGCAGTGTACCTTGAAAGACTTATGTCAAAAACTTTGTTTGCCAAAGTTAAGTGAAAGTGAAGTGGAATTTTTGCGTGAATATTGCACTGTGCTTGAACCTATCGCCATGGCTATTGACAAGATTCAAGGAGAGCAACTTTCGTTTTATGGCTATGCAATCCCTGTGCTGCGACAGACAGAAACTTTACTCAAAACAATTCGGAATCAGTCTTTAAAGTACAATGCTCCACTTGTTCAAGCTGCTTTGAGAAGAATGCAAAAAAGATTCCCGCCGTATCTTCAACAAGATTTTATGGTGGTAAAAGATGCCCTTTTAGCCACAATATCAAATCCTTATTTTAAGTTAAAACCTATTTTGAAAGAAAAAAGAGATGCACTCAAACAAAAACTGATTGACACAGCTAACAAACTAAGTTCGAATGTTTCAGAAGGCTTTAAATGCAACAAAAGTAGTGATACCTTT
Source organism: Diplosoma virens (assembly GCA_963680785.1). Lineage (NCBI taxonomy): Eukaryota > Metazoa > Chordata > Ascidiacea > Aplousobranchia > Didemnidae > Diplosoma > Diplosoma virens. Next base: position 10,630,726 of record OY796890.1, on the reverse strand, counting down.
TTTCACTGGTCAGACGACAAAAAAGAAACTCCACAAGCACAGAAAAATATAACTTCCATTGAAGTACTTCAATTTTTGGAAGATTCAAATAATAATCTGGAATCACTGCATCGCTATCCGAAAATCAAAAACGTGTTTTTGAAATTCAACACATCACTGACATCGTCAGCACCCGTTGAGTGTCTCTTCTCATTTGCTTCTATCATTATACAAGGACGCAGGGGAAGGCTGACTGATAAGAACTTTAAAAAGTTAATCTTACTGAAAGCAAACAAATGCAAAACTGCTGATATGCATTAGTGGATAATAAAGTGATAAAGCATTTCTTTTGTAAGACCACGAATTTCTGAAGCTATTTTACTACATCTCAATGCTGCATTACCAGATTATATAGAGACGAAACTCGCTGTATGTTTTGTATAATGATACTGATTATTTTGTACATATCCTGTATTCTTAAAATTTTGTCTTCAGTCTTGCTAGTTGCTATAATCGATTCGAATGTAAATCAATATATCTTTATTTGTTTAATGTAAAACAAAAAGTGATTGTAAAATAACCAAGCTAAGATACAATGATTTACAGTTTGAATCGATTGGATGGACACCCACTTACTTACTACGTTTCCATTCACATGATTCATTAAATTATTCTTTGTTTATTTTACAGTCATATTTTTTTCTATAATAAACAAATGATAATGCAATGATTGTTTTAATAGAAACATAAAAATTGCTAACCATTTTGGCAGTGTCTCGACTGTATTAGCTAATTTTTTTTTTTTTAAAGTGGATGATTTTTTTTTGAAAAAGTATTTGAAAGTATTTTTAAATGTATTTAAATACATTGTTACAGTATTTGTATTTTGTATTTACCAGCATTACCAGAAAGTATTTTGTATTTGTATTTAATTACTTTATAACCACTGTATTTTGTATTTGTATTTAAATACCTTTGGAGAGTATTTTGCCCAAGTCTGGCTTGTACAGTGTCATGGCTTTAAGTTAGCAAATATTTTTGATGTAATTTCAATAAACTTAACTTCTGTATTTACAAAGGGTTTTTTTGGACACAATTTTAATTTGTTAATGTTATCCCTGTTATCAGTGAGTTTATATGATTTTGTAAAAATTAATCATTTAATTAAAAAATATTTATAATTTGTAATTTCATTATCGACATTTCATACTTTCTAATTTTTTTGTTTTATAATTCTATTCAAAGCTTAAGCAAAATATTTCATTTTATTCGTTTATGCAATTTTTATTTGTAATTTTCAACCAGATAACGGATAAGCTTTTTTGGGGAAAAATTCTAAACAAGTGTTTTCTGGTACAGATCTGAAAATAGCCAACAAAAAACTCATCATTAAGCTTTTCGTCCGACACTCATCAGGGGATAAACGTCGGAATAAAGGAAAGAAAAATTCGAATGATTTTATAATAAACCCGAACGAAAATGTTTGGATGTTTGAGAAAAGCGTCACAACATGTAATTAACGCAAGAGTTTCAGGTTGTGAACAAACTCTAATTTTTGGCGCACATAGTGTCATCTAAAAGGTGTTGATCAATCGCAGATTCACTAAAAATTGTTTAGTACTAGCATTGTTTAGCGAATCTGTGATTGGTCAAGACCTTTTAGATAACACTATGTGCGCCAAAAATTAGAGTAATAAAAAATTTACTTTTTTTTCATTTGGTTGTTCGTCTTTTCATTTATCTGCTTTAGAAGCCGTTTACATCAAATCATGCAAGCCAAATTTATGCCGCCAAAAAGAGTTTGTTCACAACCTGAAACTCTTGCGTTGATCATCTGTTGTGACGCTTTTCTCAAACATCCAAACATTTTCATTCGGGTTTATTACAAAATCGTCGCCGGAAATAAATGTATGTAACGTAACGCAACTCATCGCCGCAAACTGTCTTTCGTGCATGCATTTGCTTGATTTTTGCAAAGTTTTCCGCAAATGTGTTTCACACGTTGTATTTCGCCCGCTGCAGATTCAATTTGCAGCTCTCTTCCGTTCGCTGCACAGCGTTTATCTACTCCCATGACAACCGTCATGTCGTAGTTTCGGATTTCTTAGTATTTTGTTTATGTACCGCCTTTCTGCTGTCCCCCCAACTGATTGTTAGCTGATCGCGTCATCAAAAATCATTACCGCCTTTTGCGTAATTGTTTTGGACACACCGCAAACAGGATGTAGCCTGATCACGTGATCTATCGCTTCGTGGTTTTACTCGTAAAAAGGTCAGGCGTCATAATAGAAAATCTATAAATTCACTTCGACAATATATACGCGCGGAACCGAATCGCCGCCAGAGATAGCACACAGACAGAGACATGCAGACTAATATGAACGGCAGTCCAACTTAACTCGAGACTCATTCTTGCAACGTTATCAAGCGAAGATTCAGCTTAATTTCTAATTCCGAAGTTTTAAAGTTATTTTGTCTGCTCATTTCAAATTGTGCCCCTTTTCAATAAAAGGTGTTAAGGTTTATTTGTATGCCAAACCGCTCACGCTACAACATGTTGTGTCGCTTTTCTAAAACATCCAATCATCTTCGTTCGGATTTATTATATAATCAATAGAATGTTTTTCCTTCATGCTGACGTTTATCCCCTGACGAGTGTCGGACGAAAAGCTTAGAGATGAGTTTTTTGTTGGAAAAATTTTAGTTTATTTGTATTATTTGAGATATTCTAATTTATATCATGCAATTACCCAGGACGCCTGGCCTTGACTTTGTTTGGAACAAAGAAACAGGAGAAGTCAAAGGAAACCCTTGCAGTTACACAACTTGTGGAGCAGCAGTTTCCCAGGTTGAAATCGATTGTTTGACGGGGGATCACACAGTTTCAAAGACGGACATAGTGATGGACGTCGGGAGAAGCATCAACCCGACAATCGACATTGGCCAGGTGAATAACAGCTGTCGCGATTTTAATTATTATCTAGACCGAGGCTTCTCAAACTGTGGGTCGCGACCCCAAATGGGTTCGCGAAACAAATTAGCTTTTTGTGCTTTGTGTCGCAAAACTTTAAAAAAAATTAGTCTAGTGATGTCCAATCTGCGGCGGTTATTTTACATGTAATCCACAAATCAGAGAATTTGGGGAAAAAAATTGACAAATCGGAGATTGATTGTGAGTGAAAATTTATTTTTTTTATTTATTTTTTATTTTTAGAGAACATATGAATTCGGGGACGAAAATAGATAAAACCGCGCTTGATTCTAATTGAAGAATTTTTTTATTTTAATTTTAAAGGACACACCTGAAATTGGGGACAAAAATAGAGAAATCGGAGCTTGATTTGAAGTAAAGACTTTTCTTTTTTTTTAAGAGAAACCTAAATTTGGAGATGAAAATTAAAAAATCTGGTCTAAATGTCCAACGAATTTTGAAAAAGTTTCAAAATTTGCCTCAGGTTTAAAATAAGGTCGCAGAACAAAAAAGTTTGAGAAGCCCTGTGCTAGACCAGTGATTGAGAATCTCTTGACTACTTCATTTGCAACTGTTTAAGACTTAGTAAGTGTCGTCAATTAGTTGATAGATACCGGTATTCTTGTTACTCAAATTAATTGTTGTTACTCAAAGTGTGGTGTGTCTCACTTCTAATGTCAGTTGAAGTAGTGCAGGTGTAGTAAAAAAATACAGCTTCTTACGTGAGAAAACGTAGTTCTGTTCCAAGTAATGTGATTAGCGTTGAATAGAACTTTTTATTAATTTTTGTTGCACTCATCTGATTTTCGTGAAAGCAGTTCGTACTTATAATAGTTGCAACAACAAACACTTTAAATACTGTTTTTTACGAGGTTATAAAACTGAAAAAGTACGCGAACTGTTACGTTAATTGATTTTACATTTTATGTATAAACTTTGTTTGATAAGCGATCGATTGTTGAGTTTCAATTTTTTAATTGTATTTAAAAACTTTTATAAACTTAGGTTGAAGGAGCTTTCATGCAAGGGTACGGTTTGTTTACATTAGAAGAAACTCTTCACTCCCCTTCGGGTCATCTTCTCGCTCGTGGTCCGGGTGCTTACAAAATTCCCGGTTTCGGAGATTGCCCTCGACAGTTCAATGTTCATTTGTTGAGAAATTCAGAAAATGACAAAGCGATATTTTTATCAAAGGTAAATTATACCGACCATTTTTTTCATACTCGTTTTTATATTATCATAATTGCTGCAAAATTAATTTAATAATACTAAACGGTTTGTCTTGTTTAGAAAATTAAAGTTTGTTTGTTCAATTTAAGTGAAATTCTATGAACAGTGGTAATTCTTTTATTGTAGTAGCAGTTGAGTAGAGATTTTTACATATTTTTCACGGAAAGCAAGTGATATATAAAACATTGAAAAAATTTCAGAAAAAAATTTTGTTGCGTCATTCATGCGTGAGTCAACCGTTCGGTTGACGTATTTTATTGAACTTTTTGACGTGTGACGTGACGACATCGAAGATAATTATAGAAATAATGTTTGTATAAGTTTATTTGTGGACGAGAATTTTATTATGTTTCATTACTCGGATTACCGGAATATTCCTAACCTAAGGGTGGGCAAATTTTCAGCGTAAAGGCCGCATTCTGAAAAACGCATTTTTTAAAGAAACCCACAGTTGTATTAGGAAAGTTAATTAAAACAATTAAGATATAAAATAACCAAAATACGTAAAAGATTTTGCAATTAGTGCACTGTGCAGATAGATGCTGTGACTATTTTGTCTGAAAAAAATTGATAAATGTGACTTAATAAAAAGCTTCATAAAAGCATTTTGCCCGCCGTAGTTTGCTTACCATCACCACCGTTGTCCTATCTCGTTGAAGAATGCAGAAGCTATTAAGTCATCCTTAAAATAATTCATTTTTCATTATTTCCAAAGAGGTTTGTTATTTAGATATTAGTTGCTTGCGAAATATTAATTGGATTGTTTGACGTTTATTGAGGTGACATTACTTTCAGCTCTTAAATTTTAACACAGTTTATTTTACGCCTGTTTTAATTTTTAGATTTCCAATTTTGTTGTTTGTTTAGGCTGTGGGCGAACCGCCGCTGTTTCTCGCTTCTTCAGTGTTTTTCGCGATCAAAAACGCGATCGGATACGCTCGGAAGGAGTCGGGTTTAGACGAAGATTTCCGTCTCAATTCACCAGCAACAGCAGAAAGAATCCGAATGGCTTGTGGCGACAAATTAACTCAGCAGGTAAAGACGAAATAAGTTGAATTTATTTATATCGGATAAAAGCGTGAGGAGGTCGTCTTTTAATATTCGCTTTGAATAACAAAATGACGAAAACTTTTTCCTCAAGGCCTTAATCACAACCAAATCTGCCGAAACCTGCATCTCGTCATGAATGACTGAATTTCGTTGTGGGGAGGGGTTTAAAATTATTTAAATTGTTGCATAAATGCAAAAATGTAATTATTAATACAAAGAAATTGAAGACCTGCCCCGGCACCAAGTAGCTACAGAGCTCGTTTTCAAACCGTGGCCATAATATCAAACACGAACTCCGATGAAATCTTAGAAAACCAAACTTTTCTCGTATAAACCAAAACGAGGCGGTCAAATTGTTACAAAAAATGGTTGGATCCAGTGATGGAATTTAGAGGATCCGCACAGGTTCGCTTGAGCCATTTTTAATTAAACGTAATTTTTGTATCTGCATATTTCTGTAAATAAAAAAACCTGTTGTTTGTGAGTTCTATACATTGAGAGTCTGCTTTCAAAATCTTGAATTTCATCACTGGTTAGATGTTAGAATCTATAGTGATTGGGCAATTGCACCCGATTCAACATTCCTTTTCTTTTTTTTTTAGAATGCTCGTCACAGAAGCGAAAAAGAAAAGCAACTAAAGCCATGGGCAGTTCAATCATAAAAGAAACAATTATTTTATTGCTGATGAAAAAGTTTCAATTTTACGTTTTAGTTACCACAAATTTTTTTTAGATAACTTTCGAGAAATGTGCTCATGGATTGGCATTTAGTGCGTCATTTTTGCAACATAGGTTAGGCCTATCATGCCACCAATAAAATAAGCACCAGTACTTAGCCGATTCACAGTCCAAAATAGTCTTTGCAAAATTATAATTTCTTATGTTCTGTCAAATTATATTGTTTAATGGTGATAAAATAATTAATAGTAGTTTTTTTATCAGTGCTGTGACTTTCGTTTTGGAGGGAAATTTCGTATTTAGATAAATTGCTTTTAAAATAAATAAACTTGAATATTTTAACTTTGGAAAATTATAACCTGTCGTAAACTTATAAAATGTGTAAAAACAATCTTAATAGTAAACTTGAAATTTGTACTTGTTATAATACAAGTATACAAATTCAAAATTACTATTCAGATTGTTTTTACACATTTTATAAGTTTACGACGGGTTAACTAACTATTAGTTGATACCACTATTACTTAATTAATTATTAGTTGATATCAGAAGCTTCTGCTTTAAAAATTAGTGCTAATTTTTTGTAATGTTCTTCCCATTCTTGCACGGTTTATTAAACAGTGGTAGTAGTTTATAGAACATGACTTAGCTGTCAAATGTACCTTTGCAGACTGCAGCGAATTATTTTTATTATTGGTAAGTATTGCATAATAGTAACTTCTTTTGTGTATGCCAAAGAGCTGCGTGATTGTTATGAAATCTGCCATTCTTTGCGTGCTGTTTATCAAGTTTAATGTAGATCGAAAAATGTGTTTAAATAGGTTGCCATTTCAAAAAACACATTAATAAACAGTTTTTTTCTATAAACTTGGATGTGGATTTAAGCACTGAACATTCATATATTTAATTTTGTGCTACCAATTGCGGATAAGTGACTAACAAAAAACCTCATCTCAATTAGAATTTTCTTTGAATTGAATGTGTACGAAAAAAATTGTTAAATGATTAAATACATTTTATTATTTTTCATTTTAAAGCAAAAGTTTTTGGTCCAAATAGTTGCAAAGATCTAAAAGCTCTTTTTGTTTTTAATAAATTTTTAAAGTTTTTAAATCAAGCATTGGTCGATCGTTAGATTCAGTGTAAAAAAGTCATTACAGTTTTTGTTTTAATTACCACAATGCTAAGCGTGAAAAACATGATTGAATATTATATCTCAAACTGACTTTATTTGTTGCTGTTTTTTAAAGCAAGATGTAATTACTAAATTTTAGAAATACATTTACGTAGAATTTTTGTTATCTGTTACACGTGGTAAATGTTTGAAGAACATTTTTGAATTTGAATGCCACTTGGAATTTTTTAAAATGTGATTATTACTTAGGAATTTTTGATAAAAATTTTTGATTTTTAAGGTAAACTATTACTTTCCACATTTTCACATTCTTGAGCATTAGCGTCATTCTAAATGGATGTTATTTTTTTAAACAATTATTACAAGTGATTGGGTATAAACAGGTTGGCTTATACATGTATATTCATTTATTCATTTGTACTGATGATCTTGAAAAATATCAAAAACAAGTCTTTGTTCGTGTTTTTTTGTCATTTTTATTAAAATGAAATTGCATTAGATAAATCAGTTCAAATACTTGCCTGTAAATCCTTTATGCTTTTAAAATAATTGCTATTAATATTATGATTCTGATCGAATGACGAGTGATTTTGGACGGTATCGACGAGATGACAAAGGACTCTATTGTATGTGACTAATCTTTTTCGAATAAATTTTTGAACCTGTCAAAAACTTTTTGTTTGTTGAATAGTAAGCCTGTTTTAAATGTTTGTGTGAAAAAAGGTAATTTTGAAATAAATTGATTTAGTTTAGAGTTTATTGAAAAAAAAAAAGTTTTTTTGAAAAATTAAGAACACTTAAAAAGTCAACCTTTTAAAGCTTAGATAAATATCCCACGAGGATCAACAAAATATGAAATACTTTTGAGTCAACAATCAAGGGCCAAGCTTTGTTGCTACGGTTGTTATAGCCTTGTTTTTCCTGCTAACAAGCAACCATAGCAGATTAAAATCATGTAATACAACATGATTTCCTTTTCCATGTTACTTTTTAAGCCTTTTATATGACTAAATCAAGATTTGAATTTGGAATCGTGTCTGACGACTTCGTCTCAAAAATAAAAAACCATACCATTGTTCCTGTAATTAGGCTACTATATTGTTAAGATGATATTAGGTTTGATGAAAATGTTTTAGCTTGATTTACTCCAGAACAGTTGTTACGAACATTCAGCGATTTGCAGACATACCCCATTTTCGGAAACCATGTTGTAGGCAGCATGGTCGAGTAGTTAAGAGCGCCGTATTGATGATGAATGTGATCGACACAGTCATGGTACAAAACCTATTTGCGTCATTTTGATGTATACTTGGGAAAGAAATTTCACGGTTCTTTTTTCTGCTTGGGGATGTTAGCTAGCAGTTAAATTTCAGTTCTGCCTCTAATAAAAAACCAAAAACATAAAAATTAAAAGATTCGATTGAACAGCAATATCTTGGCATCTACAGAAGCAGGCCTGGATAATCACGTGATTGTTGCCCGAGCTATAAAGATGCTTTCCTATAAGTCAAGAAGAATAAATAATAATAAAAATAATTATAAAAACTATTCCATTCTATAGACATTGATGGATTTAAGGGGGCCGTCTCTCACTCCCCGAAATTCTTTTAAACAATTTATGACATAGTCTACTGCATCATTATTACTATCATTTCCATATGTTTCCTCCTGACTACCAGGAAGATCTCGGAGGCGTTACGCTTAAAGCAATCAAACCAAAATATTTAGAAATGTCACTGAAATGCTTGCTAAGATCGCAAGCAAAAAAAAGTGCCTTAAAGTATTTTCTTCCAGGACACAACAAAGCAAGAAGGTAGATTTTGAACCGCGACTCTTTAGGGACACGCTGCCAACTCAGTAAATGTTTGGGCTGTAGGTTATTATTGTAGAGTTTACTTTTAACCAAATCAACCAGCTATGAAATCAATTTAAGTTTCTGATACGCTCTTCTAGTAACCAAGAACATGTTAGATGTTGCGTCAACCTGTCAGATCTGTCAAATCTGATGTCGGCAGTGTAGTTGAGTGGTTAAAAGTGCCTCGATTGCGATCAGCATAGTCTCTGTTCAAAACCTGCTCGCGCCATTCTATTGTGTCTTTGGGAAAAACACTTTACGGCACTTTTCTCTGCTTGGTGGTCTTAGCAGCCAGTTCAATCATTTTTATATAAAAACTAAAAACACCAATAAAAAATTTATTTTATTTTTTTATTTTTATCTCTATATTTATCCTCCTGACTCGCAGGAAAGCGACGGAGGCGCTAATACATAGGGTAGGCAATTACCCCGACCTGCTTCCGGAGATGCCAAGATATTGCTATCCGCTAGTAATTTTAGTAGAGATATAACTGTACATAGGCGTACGGAAGCGGGGGGGTTTCAGGGGTCAAAATATAGAGCTGGTCATATAAGCAGAGCTGGTCATATAAGAAAAGAATTCTTTTCTTATATGACCAGCTCTGCAACTAAACCCGAGTAAGCAGACTGTCCCTGATGAGAGTTTAAAACTCGAAACCATGGTCGGGCAGTGAGCTCGGGTTCGGCGTGCGTGATGCACAATGCCACAGATGGTACTCTCTAGTGCCATCTGTCCTAAACTCGTTATATTACAGCATCTGGTCATACGGCGTGCGTGATGCACAATGCCGTTCCTACCAGTGCAGTCTTGCACTTGGTAGGAACCACAAATCATATATTTATCTTTTCTTATATGACCAGCTCTGCAACTAAACCCGAGTAAGCAGACTGTCCCTGATGAGAGTTTAAAACTCGAAACCATGGTCGGGCAGTGAGCTCGGGTTCGGCGTGCGTGATGCACAATGCCACAGATGGTACTCTCTAGTGCCATCTGTCCTAAACTCGTTAAAATCTTTTTCTATTTCATTTAACATGCTTATTTGAATGGCATTAATTAAATCATTTTGAATTCGATTTGAGACCCCCGAGAAAACAGAAACTGTAGCTATATGAATTGCCAATTTTACAACGTACTAGCTTGTCAAGTGCAGAAGTTCTTTATAATTTTCATAATTAATGGATGCTTCAGACTCAAAATGACCACGAAAGATAATTCCTGGCCGCTTAAAAATGTAACTGCATCAATTGTTAAATGTCTTCGTATTATGGCTCTGTTTTCTTTAACTTTCTCGTTATGGTGCTGAATTGCTTAGTTTTTTACTTGCATCTAACTGCAAATCTATGCGAACTTTTCCAAATGTTTTAAGGTCTATCAAAGATCTTATGTGTCTCTGGGAACGCTCATTTTCTAGTATTGACATATGTAAATTATTTAAATCATCATAACCTTTTTCATTCCAAACAATCTTTTCTAAATGAAAAAGTAAGTATGGCCAGCAAAATAATTTATTTAGTTTAGCACTTCCTGTTAATCACTTTTCCTTTTCGTACCAGTTAATTTAAAAATGTCGAACACACTTGTTGGAGCTTTGTAAATTAACAAGTTTTGGCATTGGTCTACCATTATTCACTATTAACTGCTTTCCTTCGAAATCTCTTTTGGAAAATTTATTTTTCAAAATATCTTCAATAATACAGTTATGCATTTTACTTTATATAAATAATTGAATAATAAAATTAATTAAAATAATTCATTTCATTTTATATAAATAATTCAATGTTATATACGACGCAGCTGGCGAAATTGATAACCTCATATCGCACATACACTCTCAGCGCTGACGGTCAAGTCTAATTTGAAGAAAAACCGATTGGAGTTAGAGTTAAAAGAAACAAAACTAGTTGCTCTAAGAGATAAAAAGAGAAAAAACGCCGCGCAAATTGTTCTTGCGGGCCCAAAGTAGGCCCAAAATTTTTTAATTTTTTAAAATTTGTCAAGAGGCTCAAGAAGAACTTTGTTTCTTTTGAACCAACCACTTTTTCTCAAAAATTAACTCACACTCCAATCGGTTTTTCTTCAAATTAGATTCGACCAGCGCTGACTTTGTATCAGCGTTGCCAGCGCATTATTTTAAAAAATAACAAAAGTTAACAAATTTATACAACAAAGTCAATATGTTAATATAATTAATAAAAAACATGTAATTACCTACTTAATTTTCAAAATATTAGAAAGAAAGAACAAAATCCACGATACGTTAAACAGCACTGGTACTTAGAGTTGTTTATCACAAATATGTCTCGAAGCAGCACACCGTCTGCTGTTCGCACGCGCACTCTGCAAACTAGTCTGTCTGCGTCCGGGATAGCATTCATCGACTATCGCCTTAGGCCAACAACCTCTTTTCACCGAATCTTCTTTAACTAAAACTAGGTAGCCAACATTGATGTTAGTTGATACACCGAACCACTTTTGCCGTGGCTGTAACATTCTCATTTCTTATACAGTATCTTTATTTGATTAAAGTGTTGGGCCATGCTTTCTACTGTTTTGTACTTTCACTTTCTGATTATCTTATGTATGTTTTAACGTCTGACGTTGTGCTGCTTCTTCCTTTTCTTGATCTTTCCAATATTTATAATTTCTGTGTTAAACTGTTTAATAATGATTGAAAATAAAATGAATGAATGAATGAATGAATGAATATTCACTAAGCCAACGGCTCTAAAATCGGTCAGCCAAGATTTGATCCTTTCGCCAGGAACGTCGATATAAATCACCTTTTGAACAGACATCAGCAGGCAAAGAAGCTTTTATGATTCTGTTCAACAACATGTTAGGCGTTAACGCAAAAAAGGTCTTTAGGGTTTGTTGACACATTTGTTATTGGTCTATCATTTACAGTAAAATACGTTCGATCTTTGTAGATAACATTGCAACTTTGTAGATAACATTGCAAAAAGGTTACCAAAAACTGCTTTAATTTTGTCAATTAACTAGGCTTTTGTAGTACTGACACGGCAATTATTGTCTTTCTCAACAGCGAGTCCATTTATAATAGTCCATCAGGTTAAGATCTGGGCAGTGTGGGGGCCAAACATTGGGACTAGTGTAGTTGTAAAAATTGGCTGACAACCCATTTTTGACTTTTCCCTGAGGTGTGACAGGGGTCGTATCCTGCTGCCATACATGTGGCCTATCATTGGCACCCTCATTATCCATGGCTTCACTACAGTGGTCAATAATTTCACAAAGGCATCTGAATTCAACCTGTAACCCTCATTAAAAAATGCAGCGCCATAACATCACCCTCGGAGGACACACATCTGAAAACCATGATAGTTGGGAGAAATTTAGTTTGCATGACTTAAGGAGTGCCCTTTGAACTGTACGAGGTATGAAAGCCATCTGTTATTCTGCGTGTTGTGCTTTTGATCTTGGAAAAAGTTTTTCTCATTAGAAAAGATCTTTTCATTCAGCAGGATGTTTAACTTTGCTCAGAATGTCGGAGACAAAACTCCACCTTGTGGTATTCTAGTCTTAATTTGAGTCGAAATTTATTTGTCATTGTGTTCATATTTAATGTCTTCAAAAACTTTTAAAAGGTTTTTATCGATTAGATGAAGCTTTCAGAATTGATGTTATCTCCCATCGATAGCGCAGTCGACACGACCCTTTCCATCCGAGTTTCAAAAAGCCGAGCGGGAAAGACAATAGAAAGAAAAAAGTTTATAACAACCCATTTGGCCGGAATCACAAGCAAAGACCAACTTCAAAAAATGATCGACTTTAAAGAGAACATTCTTCAAACGTAAAATAAATGGATTGCTTAACTTTGAAGATAAGCTAATTGTTATACTGACGTTATAAATCATTTATGACAGGGGTGTGCAAACTGCGCCCCGCGGAGGGTTGTGGATTTTGAATAGAGTGTGGCCCGCGAACGTTTCACACGTTTTTGAGGTGCTTAATAAAATCAATGTCACAAATAAAGCGTTTTGGTTTGAATTAGAATGAATATCATAACTATTTTTATAAGTTAATGTTATAAATACAGCGCTCTTGATTTGATAATTCAATAAATCGAGTAATATTTAAGATATCTTTAAGTTATTGCAATGAATATAGCGCTTATAATTTGATGAGTAAGTCTTAAATCGATAAAGTTAAATAATTTAAAAGTTAACTGCTTTGCAAGAATATATTTCAATTGAATGCTGCTCGCCGCGCAGCAAAGATAATAAAGAAACAAGTTTTTTAGCCACATATTGTGCGCTTGTGACGTTTAGACAAATACCGGTACAATTGCGTGTGTTTTTGCTAAAACGTTCCATGTATTGTAATTGGTTAATTTTGCTCTATTTTTGTTCTTCTGGCCTCTTGGGAAAAATTCCAGAATCAAGTGACATTTGTATAAATACGATGAAGAAAATTATTAATTAATCGGAGAGATTTATCCTTTTGACGATTTGCTAATCTTTAGTTTAGATTCATTCGTTCGTGGCTTGAGGAATTAGCGCGTAACTAATTTGTGGTTAATAGTTGTGTTAGCGAATCAAGTGGTAGCTAATTTTTTAACTTCGTGAAGTTGGGTTTCAGCATATGTGTTGATTTTGTCTAATTCTAATCAACCTATGTACAAGAGTTTAGCAAATTGAAACCTTGGTTTCAATTAATTCATCACTCTGTAATGGCAAGTTCCGCAAATTCGAAAGAGACAAGAAAGAGGAAAGTAGAGGAAGAGATGCGAAAATTTAATGAAAAATGGACTTCTGAATATTTTTTGTCGAAAATCCAGACAGTAGACCCTTGTGTTTGATTTGCAATCAAATTGTAAATGTTAATAAAGTGTACAACATTAAACGACATTATGATTCAAAACATGCTGATGATGACTTTTTGGCTCAACTTATTTGTGTGAACAATTTTTTCTAAAATGGGTTTCATGAAATCTCCTTATCAATCAGTAATCAAAGACGAACACTTGGAAAATGGACTTAGAGTTGCCAGCACCTCAATTAAAGTAAATTTTAATAGAGTGGTTGAGAAAAAAGCCAGCTGCATATTTCTCACTGAATTGTTTCTACAAAGATTAAATCGTATTGCTATGCTCTGATTATACAGTTACGTCTTTTTGTTTTTCAACTAAACGATTTTTTTTCGAATAATACTGGTATTACTGTTTTTGATATTATTGCAGTTTTATTTTTATCGCTGGCAATATCAATGGTCGGTAAAATATTATCCTATTTAAAGGTGCGGCCCGCAGAATATTGTGCTTATTGGTATTTGGCCCGCCATCAAAAAAGATTGCACACCCCTGTTGTAGGTACTTTGGTGCAATTTAAATTTCTCGGCATCTGGTCACTCCCGACTGTTGTAGGCTACAGCTCAATTTTATTCTTTCTTTTCATTTTAGGATTCGGTTGAAATCGTATTGTTAAAAACTATAAATAGATACACTCTTTTTTAGATCAGCGTTTCTCAAGCAAAGGACCATAACCGCTAGTTTCAAATGGACCCCGAAACTCGACGAAAATTACATTTAAACATTTGAACACTAGAGAAAGGAATAAAAATACCATTCGCGCCATCTATTTGTCATCCTGACTTGCAGGACAATTTTGACGCGATGAATTAGGAGACCATCAAACAAAGAATTTAATTTATCTTTTGCGAATAAACCGTTCAAAAAAATTAGCGATTTGTCGAAGATAAAACAGCAAGAAATACCCGTAGTAAAATACGTTCAGTTTCGACTGCTCTCATCAATTCAACTTAATAAAAGTGTTGATGTTCCTAATTGCGTCATCAACGTAGCTCACATTACCATAATAATGGCGCCACATAATTTTTAGTCAAGATTATTTCTATTTATTCTGTTGACTTGCAAGACAACGTCGGAGGCATTATACTCGTACTTAAAAAAACCGTCAAACGATAACCACGACTTGGTATCGGAAATGCCAAGATACTATTATATGATAGTTTTTTTAATTAAAATATGACAGAATTTTGAGATGCCTGCTAAGACCACCAAGTAAAGGATAGTGCAGTAAAGTGTTTTCAAAAATATAGCAGAATGATCACAATAGGTTTTGAACCAGTATTGTGTCAATCGCGTTCACCATCAATACGGCGCTTCTACTTCGCACGCTGCTGACCAGACAGTACATGAAAATAATGAAAATTTTTTCAGATGTTTGTCATCGATGATTTTTGATTAAATTACTATATTCCGAACTTATTTAGGTCTGAATTGAAAGGAAGGACTGTACATGATGGTCACAAAGCTGTTTCTCACTTGGAAAACAAATTAGTCAGCAAGCTTTTATTATTGCAAATTAGAGCCCAGTTTTGAAAGACTACAAGTAAATATTTAAAAATTTGATAACTTTTTTCCTTAATGTCAAATATATTTTACAAATGGAATCTAAGAAAACACTTTTTTGAAAGAAAATTTTAAGTAATTTTAAGATTATAGAACTCATGTGATTCAAATTGCTTAAAACTAAAAAAATTGAGGAAGTATATGTATAGATTGACGTATAAAATTGAGGAAGTATAGATCTGAAAAATTTGTTTTTTTTCAGATATACTCCGACATATGGAGTGATTTGTCATTGGATTCCGCCATTTTTGGAGCGCTGTTAAGCGAGATTAAAGACGAATACGACAATTATCTGTCGCACCTTCTAGACGTCGTCAAGTCGACCGACCGCGATGATTTACTTCGGTCTCATTACGCAATAGATGATTCTATTCATTCAAATCAAAGTCCAAAAAAGCGAAAGCGCTTCTTTATGAAGTAGAAAATCTCGAAAATAATTGTCGAGAGGCTTTAATAAAGTAAAATGGTTTTACCAACTTTAAGATTTCTGACTTTTTTTGCATCAAAACAAGTAACTTTTCACATTTTTTCCGACCAAAGAGTTCATGCTAAATGTACCCATCTCTTTATGCTGCGAAATCATCTTTTAGGGATGCCAAACTTTGAATTATGAACTTTAACTTAAACATTTAAACTGATTATAAGATGGGAACTTATAATGTAAATTTGATTATTTTCAGTTACCAATTTTTGGGAATTACTTAATGATAAGGGCACGAGAACTAGTTCCGAACTTCTGCTTTGCATATATATTTGCTTTGCCGCTTTTACATAAACTTTTATTTTTTTGTATTTCCATTTTAATAAAAACTCTAGCCATTGGTTATGGTTATCTACTTGTAGGCCGGAATTACAAATTAGTGGTTATTTATCTTCCCGCAACGTAAGGAAACAAAAAAAAAGGCATTTAAATTATTGTAAAGTAAACCAATATTGGTATCTTTTTACATTTTTGAAATGACTAATCCGCCATTTTTTATAACGTTCGGGTTTTTTTACATTTATAGCAAACATAGTTTTAGCCTTGTTTTTCAAAATTGGTCGGAAAATTTGTTTGTTTGCGTTTTTAAGTCACTTTTTCCATTCGTTTTTCAAACAATAAGAAAAGTTAAGTTTATTGTTTTGTCTTCATTTCAGAAATTATACTCTTCATGAACAGATTAATGAGGAGTTATGGAAGATTGAAGAAGAAGCAAGACAAAAAGAAAAAGAAGAAAAAGATTCCTTAAAAAAGTAAATTTCGATAGTAGTCTATCATTTTGACATGTTAGGGTACTGAAATATAAATCTGTTGATGTTTCGTTTAGAAGCCTTCGTGTATTTTTTTCCAAAAAATTGTTTGTGGATTAGAGTTTTCTCTGGAATTTTTCTATAATAGTCCGAATAATTTTGTCAAAGACTTTAATAAGTAACAAGAAATCAAACTCTGCCATAAACACTATTATGTTGTTGCCAGTGTGGTCGAGTGGTTAGAGCGCGGTAATTGTGATCGACATGGTCTCGGTTCAATACCTTCTGATGCCATTCTGTTGTGTCCTTGAGAAAAACACTTTACGACACTTTTCCCTGCTCGGTGATCTTGACAAGTAGTTCTAAATTTCAGTCGTATCTCTATAAAACTAAAAAACTATCATAAAAAATTTCAACCGGAAAGCAATAACTTGGCATCTCCGGAAGCAGGTCGGGGTAATTGCTTGCCCTATGTGTAGCGCCTCCGTCGCTTTCCTGCGAGTCAGGAGGATAGATGTAGAGATAAATAAACTAAATAAATAACGAAACTAAATTTATAGTGTTTGTTGAAAGAACAGAACACTTGCTTGATCATTTGTAGTTTACTCGTCTTTTTTCGGTGTTTTGGAAAAACATCAGATAAATTATTTCTTGTTTTAAATTCTATCATTTTTCTATTCTAAGATGTAGTATTTTGTCTTATATAATGTCATCACTTAAACATGTAGCAATGGTTAGACTAGAGTCGTGTATATGCAATGATCACAGATAACTGTTTGAACTGAATGTTTATGGGTTTGTTTGTGTCGGTGATTACGTACATCTATTGATCTTTGGTTTGCAATTCTTCCGTTCTTTGTATGAACAAAAGCTGATTGATGAATGTTTTAATCTTCATAAGTTTGTTGTTTTACCTTGATTTGAGTTATTTTCAAGTAGTATAAGTGTGTTTAAAACTTTTATTTTTGCCAACTTCAAGTTGTAGTATTTTTTTTGTTAATAGATATTATTATCGGTGAATTTATTATTGTGAAAGATTAAATTTATGTTTTTTTAGTGGTCTAAAAATGTGCTGGATTTGTGTTAGTAATTTGAATTAAATATGCGTTCAGATTGAGTTGGGTTCATTCAGTTCATTATCAAAAATAAATTGCAGCGATCGTTAGGTGTTGGTGTCTTTTGTGTAATTAATGACCATTACAATCGCCACAAAACCAGCGGAAAGGTTTGAGCTGTATTGAGGAGTTATTGTTTTTTGATTGAATACAAATTTAGCTGAGATATTTACAAAACTGTTAAGAAATAAAAAAATACTTCGACATCGTACAACAAAATATTCATTAATGAACTAACACCGAAATGTCTTCGCAATTTTGCAAGCATTGAAATTCAAATTCTTGTTCTCTCTAGATCAATTCCTAAAAAGAAATCCGACAAATATACAACCTCCCTTGCTGCTGTTTCGCTGCAAAGAGCTGGTAAGCCAGCCGCGGCGATCACTCAAGGCAAAGATTTAAAGGTGATTCTCTTCGTTTTCTTGCGTAAAAACACAACCATAGCCGCTATGAAGAGTTTTACTACTGATTGCGAGATGAAAAAACGGGGGCTTTATTGTACAGTAATTTTAGAGCTATATAGTTGGGTGTTTCATCTTTTCATTATTTTTGAAATTTAAAATGCCTTGGGTCTCATATGGTGAGGTTTTGAGTAAAAGCTCAAACCCAAAATTTTGGTTCACTATGACGTCATAAACACGTGACATGCGACGGTTTAAATTCCAACTTAAGCGTTTTTAGCGTATTTGACGTATCTCAAAAACCACTTGATGTAAAGTGATAAAATTGGCATCAAAATGTGCGGAAGGGTCGACTACCTATGACCACTTAATATATCAATACATGTAATATTATGGCTCTATCTGCAAAATAAAAATACAGTTTTTTTGCAATTTTTTGGTAATACCCTAACAGACTAGTTTAGTTATTCAAATATTTTTTGGTTTTCATTCTCGTAGAATATCTGATGCAAAATAGTTCAATCTAGCGCATAATTTATGACCAAAGCTTGAACAGCTTGAATTACCTGGGACTACGGAAAAGTTTCAGCACAATGTTTTTTGGACCTGATGTTAGAAAACACATGAACTAACTTTAGAGCATTATGTTTCCCTAAAATTCTAATGCAATGGATCACTAATGTATTTGAAAAACAACTTTCTGATACAAACTGCAACTTTTCAAAAAGATTTCGTGTTTTGATTATTCAAAAGAGTTACTTTAAGGATGTTATTGCCTTGTAGAAGAGTGGTTTTCACATAGTGAGTAAACAAAAGGTGGAGACCAAACTGAAAGGTCTGATCGGCAGATGTAACTAAACGAAAAGTAAAAATGAGAATTGAGACAAGGAGGTAATGAAATTATGGAAGAGTAAATGAAGATCTGTTTGATATATGTCTAAGTGTGCTACCTCTGATGATCCTAAAGTTCTGCATAATAAACAAGCTCGTAATTACAGTGTAAAAAACCTTTAGAAATTTTTTTTGTCTTCAACTGAATTATTGATTCACATTAAAGAATAAAGAGATTGATTAAAAATTTTTAAAAAACATTGATTAAAAAACACAAAATTTTGAAGTGAAGGGCAAAGAAATAATAAAAAAGGTCTTTGTTTTTGTGCCAATGAAAATTGCTAGTAGTGGGGTATTACCAACTTTTTGAAAAATTATAGAAAGGTGTACCGCGGAAATAAAATGTTAAAGAACACTGGTTTAAAACATCAAGCGGAAAGCAAAAAACTTTGTTATAAAAGATTATTTAAAATAAAATCGAGCGCTTTTAACGACTGAACTTGTATTAAAAAAGGCGCCAAGTTTTTTCTTTAAATTTTTCCATCTTTGTGTTATCCATATGTTTTATATCATTGGTGTTTTGTTTAGACGATGCGAATTGATATTTTGGCCAAGATTGACGCAATTAAAGAATTGAAAAAACATTTAAAGTAAGTCTGTTCACATGTACGTGATAATGTTAGAGCGAGGTCCAGTTACTATAATATGTTTGTTTAATTGCTTGTTTGTACATTACAGTGATAAATGTAAAGGAAAAGTATTTTTTTGTTCATTTTAATCAAGAAAAAATTAAATCTTTTGTCTATTGCTTTACCGAATAGATCAAGAGTTTTCAATCCGGGTTCCCAAAAACTTTCAAGGTGTCCACAGGAAAAAATGTCCAGTTGGGGGTTTATGGTACTAATTTGGTGGTCCACAGAACAATCCTGTCAACAAAAGATTTTGGATTTTACTACCTTTAGAACTAAAATTCGTGCCCTGAACTTACTCGAAGACAAAAAAATCTCTTTATTGATTTATGATACCATTCAGCGAGGTGAAGACCAAAAAAAAGAGAAAGAAGTCTTGACTTTCACACAGGTTTTTGCAAAACGGTTCACCAAATAGTATTTGGACCAAAAATGGTCAATAGATTTAAAAAGTTGAGAACACCTGGAATAAACAATTTGATTGTAACTACTGTAAATATCGTTTCACAAATGACAAAATTTTACAACAATTGTAAAGTTACTTAAACCACGTATGACACATTTTTAACAAAAATATTTCCAAGCAGCATCTTTTTTCGACACAAAATTTCAAAAATGTTTTATGGCAATTTTAATTTACGTTAAGTAGGCTAGAATTTTGCGAGCACCATACCTTGGAAAGACAAACTTTTTCGTTGAATCATTTTTCAAAGCCGATTTAGGGGTTAGTAGAGTACTTGAACGAAATAGTTTTTAAAAAAGAAAAGGAAAAAATTTTTTTAATTCGATAGCTCCAAACTTCTGTTTTAATCTTTTAAAAAATGTTCAAATTATCTTTTTTTCTGAAAAAACGGAAAAAATACCAGCGTTGGCTCTCTTTTAAAATTTATCAAATGTGAATCACACTATTCTATTAGAATCGATTCGTCTAAAGCCAGTGGCTTTCCTGTGACGCATGTGGCCTCATTAGAGATACAAACCGAACCTAAGCTGCACAGATTTTAATTGTTTGTTGAGCAGTCGCAAAATTTTTATCGTTTGCCATTTTTTGCTTTCAGGGATGAATATGTCCCTAAAACGCTTCATCGCAACGTTCTTCACGCAATCAAAGACACTGAACTCGAAATGCAGAAACTCAACCAGCAGCTTGCTTACTTGACTCAGCAAAAAGAGGTATGCATATGTTTAAATGTTAATTCTATGTAGTTTAAGGTGACCAAAATAGACGTGTTTTTATTTGTTTTTTGTATTTTGCCTGCCTCATTTTTAAACAGATGATACTTAACAAATTTCCAAACAAATGTCAACTTTAAAACGTTTTGAAAAAATTTGGGGTTTTCTATTCTCTCTCATATTCTGCCATAGTTGCTTTGTATAATTTTACTTTTACGAAATTGCGCATGCAGAATAGGTGCTAAATTGTTCCGAAAAGTAATTTAAATAATTTTTCTGGTTTCTGCTTCTGCATTTGAGTTTAAGCTACCAAAACTTTGTGTTTTTGTTGATGGTCAAAGCCGCACTTAGGATTGGATAAAGAATTTAGCAAAATTATCCAAAGCGGGGGTTTCCCAACTGGGATAAATGCTCGACGCACTAAAGCCTAAAGGCCCGTTTCCACTACGAGCGTGGAAAAAAGCATTCTTTGTCTCTTTTATTAATCTTCGATTGAAGCGAGCGGTTAAAATTGAAGCGAGAGCAAAAAAAATCAATAAAACAAACAAAGAATGCTTTTTTCCACGCTCGTAGTGGAAACGGGCCTTAAAACATACAAGAGCGACTTCTTTCTGTTAAAAAAAAATGTAGCTCAGGATATTTTGCTGACCTTGACTATATTTTGGGCACTGAATTCAAATCTGTATTTAGTTTTCTCTATCACATAAGGTTTTTAAAGATACAGCGATACGAGCTGTGACATATTCAGCTCGGTTAAAAGTTGAATGATTAAATTGAAGAAATATGATAACACAAGTAAAAAGTTTACTGCCGCTTGCAAACAATACACGCTTTGCACTGTAATGATATTTTGTTTTATGCTGTTTTTTCTGCAAAAAACAACAATAGTCCACCATGATACTAGCATTACTTTTTCTTCACAGCGTTTTTGTACAAGTCCAATGTCCTGTTAAAATCTTTCACTACCGTGTTCGTCATTCACAGCACCTACATTCTTTGGAAAAAATGCGAGATGTGAATGCAAGAAATACAACTTTAAACTTTTTCTATCACAAACAGTCAAACACATCTGAAAGCTTTTATCATATTCCTCACAATTTCGATTAAATTTTTTGCTCTATGGTTTCCAAGAAACCTTTCTACAACCAAATTAAATGTGTTTCAAGTTTCCAATTCTTTTGCATTAAGATGTTTGGAATAATTTTCATTAAGTAAAAAGTTTTCGAATTTCTATACCAATGAAAATGCAAGCACTCAGTTTACCATCACTTTTATAAGATTCAAAATTTTTCTAAAATAAAGGATATAACTTTTAAATTTCCACAAATCGTTTAAAAATTTAGGGTACTGAAGAGCAGCGGCGTAGCTAACCATTGGATATTGTGGATATATCCAAGGGCGGCATGTTGTTGAGGGCGGCAAAATGTAATGAATTCTTTTTTTTTATTGTGACGCATTGTGCTCTCTGTGAAGGCATAGATTGCTAATCACTCTGTTGAAGTCATGTCGGTTGTATGCCTGGGCACTGTAGAGTTTGTTTAGCCTATAGGTTTTGGGAAAAAAGCATTAAAGATTTGACAGTTTTACGCCAGACTTAGTAGGTTATAGCCCGACTACAGCAAATTTACTACTACAGTGTTGTTTAATATTGCAGATTGCAGTTAAAAAATTTAGTTGCTAATTTTTTTAAGTTAATTAATTTACGTAAAGTTAGCCTACCAATACAAAGAGTAAAAGAAAGTGGAGCTTCATTCAGAAAAAAAAGAAAGCCAGGGAAGAAGAGGTGAAAAAGAATGAAGGAGCCATTTTGAAGTTTGTAAACATTTTTTTACAGTCCTCACTCTCTTTAGCTAACGAAAGGGATGAGGTTAGCAACTTCAGCAAATTTCTACCTCACGAGGAAACGGAAAAGACAGTTGAGCTTGAGTAAAGTAAAGGCCCGTTTCCACTACGAGCGTGAAAAAGAGCATTCTTTGTTTCTTTTATTGATCTTTCCGCGCTTAAAATTGAAGCAAGCGCTAAGCAAAGCAAAAAAATCAATAAAACAAACAAAGAATAATCTTTTCCACGCTCGTAGTGGAAACGGGTCTTAATCAAGAAGTTGATCCTACCAACAAAACACTTATAACTAAAGATAAAATTGATGATATAAAGGATGTGGCTACTTGGCCAGAAGTGATAACTTATTACATGGAAGTTGAGATGGTCAAAGCAGGACCTGAAAGATATCAGAATAAAAAGGACCGTTCAAGCCAGCGATTAGAGTAATTAAAGAAGGAAACAAAGAGAAGGAGTCGTTAAGCTATTTGAGTAAGAAGTGGTTTTATAAGACGTTAAAAAACGGCGATGAAGTTCTTAGATCATGGTTGCTTTATTCGAATAGCCATTCAGGATTATATTGTTTCTGTTGCAAGTTGTTTCAATCAAAAAATGATAATTCTCAATTCGTTTCCACACTCTTTGTTAATTTCTGCCATCTAAATCCATGTATTTTTAATCACAAAAATTAAAAAATTCACAAGCAGTGCTTTGATAAATGGAAGGAGCTTGCACTGAGACTTCAACTTCATTAAACAATTGATAAAGAAATGCAAGATCTCATGGATAAGGAAAAAATAAATGGAGAGAAATCCTGCATAGTGTAGTTGAAGTCATAAAGTTTCTATGTAAGCAAAATCTTCCTTTACGTGGCCATCGTGAAGACTCTAACTCAAGAAGCCAAGGGAATTTTCTTAAAACTTAAAAATTGCTTGCAAAATATAATGCAGTCATTAAGGAACACCTTTCAGTTATCCAACTTTCTAGCTAGAGCATGACAACGTACTTTCCACCAACAATCCAAAATGAGTTAATTAAACTTCTTGGAAAAAAGGTAAAACGTCTCATTCTGGAGAAAATAAAGGCAGTAAAATATTTTTCCACTTTACTCGATAGTACTCCCGACGTCTCTCATATCGATCAAATGGCTCTTATTGTTAGATACGTCAAAGTTGACAGCAGTGAGGTACAAATAAAAGAGTCGTTCCTAAATTTCTTTCCACTGCACAGAAAAAACGCAGATGAAATTACTAAGTCTGTTCTCGATGAGCTTCAGCAAAATAGTTTGGACACAATGATGTGCAGAGGTCAAGCATACGACAATGCTTCCAACATGGCTGGAATCCGTTCTGGAGTACAATGCAGAATAAAAGACGTTAATTCTAAAGCAATATTTATTCCATGTGCTAATCATTCGCTTAACCTCGCAGGCGTTCACGCAGTGGCATCGTCTGAACATTCTGCAACATTTTTTGCTGTTGTGCAAAGGATCTACTCCTTTTTTTCTGCTTCTACTTAAAGATGAAAGTGTTACTTAAGCATGTACCATTATGGTAAAAAGAGTGATTTACACTCGATGGAGTACGCATTACGAAGCTGTGAAAGCCCTTCTACATTATTTTCTTGATGTAGTGAGTGCATTAAACAAGCTATGCGATCAAAACGAAAATATTGATACACGAGAAGCTCGTGGCATATTGGATGCAATTCAGCAATTTTCCTTTGTTTCTTTTTTACAATTTTGGATACAAGTTCTAAAAGAATCTTATGATGCCCAAAAATATTTACAGCGAAGAGGTTTGTCAGTGGAAAACTGTTCCCACAAGATGAATGCTTTTATTGCTTTTTTGGTCAATGATCGCAATGCGCTGGTTAAGCAAAGTATTGAAACTGCTATCAAGATTTGCTAAAAGCAAGAAATTCCGATTGAAGAGCGACGTCTCCGAAGAAAGAAAAAAATGCCTGGCGAAGATGCAGAAGACGTAGGTCTCTCGGCTGTTGAAGAAATCAAGAGATGCAGTCTAGAAACTATGGACCGATTTCGGTGTGAAGCAGAAAAGCGGTTCAATGAAATTTGTATGTTAAATGAAGTATTCGGCTTCTTAAATCCCCACACGTTATTGCGAAGCAAAAATATTGAAGATATAAACAAATTTAAGAACATATATACTGATGCCGTTAATTTTTCTGAATTAACTTATGAAATAGCCAGGTTCAAAAGGCTCGTACAATCCAGCGGCACTGCATTTCAAAGCAATGCCACAGCGCTGGATGTCCTGCAGTGATTGACCAAATATCGTTTATGTGATACACCTTATTTATTTTTGTGTCTTAAGCTTTACCTCACTGTTGCTGTTTCTATTGCAAGCTGTGAAAGAAATTTTTCAAAGCTTAAATTGATAAAATCATACTTGAGATCGACTATGGGTGAAAGCAAGCTATCTGCTTTAGCAATCCTGTCCATTGAAAGTGATTTCGTCGAGATGTATCTTTTGAAGATATACGACCTAATTTCGGAGTTTGTTTCAGTGAAAGCTCGACTTATTCAATTTTGAACTTTTGATAAGAATTAAACTATCACTATTATTTTTGTATTGTGTAGAACTTCATTAATATGTTCTTCGTTTTGATGGTGTTAAAGGGCGGCAGGTTACGTTGCCACGCCACTGCTGAAGAGCGTTACACGACAGCATGATTGTATCATAAATTTCTTTTAGTTGTACTGAATGTGCTACTGGTATAAACGGGTGAGTATCACCATCATGTGAAAACACTTCCTTTGCTCAAATCAATCATAGCACTGGTCCTCACACTCTAACTCCATAATTAAGCCATCAACATTACTACAGTAGCACAAGCCATTGTAGGAGTCAAAGAATGAACTGAGGTTTTTTATTGAGATGATGAAACCATAAAATTTTTGTTTCTTCATAAAGTAAGTTTCATTGTTTTAAGCTTGACCGCGAAATTTCAACATTGTATTTTGGCAATGCCAGTTCACTAACAAGATCGTTCAAGATAATTTAATCTATGATAACTGGATTGTTTGAACTAGTTGCAACAAATTCAAAACCACTTGGTGTAGTCTCACTGGAAATTTCTGGTTCAGATGAAGACTTTGGACGTTCAAAAATTTCTGGAACGGGAGCTTTAGGAATTGGAATGTCAGTATCGCGTAGATATGGTTTCAGGGCAGACTGGCAAAACTTGGATAAACAATTTTTGATTTGTATTTTTTCGAAAATCCTTTTATATCAATTTAACAAAAATAACAATCATAGGAACTGCAAAAGGCATTTTTTTTGCTTAGCAACAGTCCACCGAAGCAGCTGAGTGTTGCAAAAATGGCGGCACATGTAAGATACCCATCCTTTTGTCTTGACGAGCAACTTTGCAACCAAAGCATTACATTTATGCAGTTTTTTTTTATGTCCACTATTTCGTCGATGTGCTGGCAATGTATATTTTTCACTAACATAGCAAAAGCTATTGGGATTAGTTTTACATTTTTTTTATCTACCATTGTGCAAAAAATAACAAAGAATTAGCGGTTCGTTTTTAAAACAAAAACATATTTAAGACTTTCTCAGATACATTAATTTTACCATGCAGCTCACTGGAACTAAGAGTTGCCCTAAAATTTGTATCTAATTTTAATGTACACAAGGAGTATTAATACTCTTTCGCATCCAACAAACAAAGTGCTGGGTTGGCCTTTCAAAGTTTTTAAACTTTATAATGACCGATATGAAAATTTACGGTTTCACGATTCACCTGCTATGTTCATAACTCAAAAACTAGACGTCATGGAAAAAATTGGTTGCGGGTTTCGATTCAGCACTTCAAAATTACCCCAAAATAATTTTTAACTTATTCAGCTACAAAAATTTTGCTGAACAGTATAATTTGTATGGTAAATTTGCTTCACAAATAAAAACGAAAATTTTTTTTGGTTTTCACTTCATTGAGCAAGGCAATGTACCAAGATCGTGTCTTAAATTGGGTGAAGACCAAGAAAATAAATAAATAAATAAAAGGTTAACATACCAAAATGTTGTAAAATTTCACCGCAAAGGTGAAATACCTTTTTTTGGTCTTTGACTAAATTTAACGCACAATTTTTGTACATTCCTTGCTCTGAGGGGTGAAGACCAACGAAAAAGGTTTTTACCTGGTTTGATGATAGAATCACGGTGTAATTTTACAACTCTGATTTAACTTTTTATATACAAGTTGTTACGCCGACCCAGTGACGCTCTCTTATTAAAATGACTCACCAGTTGATTTCGCAACCTGAAACTCGTTTCTACATCTTTAAAGATAATTGAAAACTTTTTCCTTGCTCTCATTGTAAGAACTCGTTAGAATAAGGGCGAAGTTACATATAAGTTACATTATTACAATGAACGATGGCGTTTTCAGACTTAAACGCGTCGGCACTGTGACCGAATAGGTAAGAGTATTGACGACGAACACGGTCGACACGATTCAGAACCAAATCTCGTCATTCAGCTGCATCATCAAAAAAGACATGTTCTTGGCAGTCTTCGGAAGCAGCTTTGAATTTCAGTCATATCTAAACAAAAACTGAAACAAAAAATTGAAAAAACTTCAATTTGTGATCAATACCTTAGATTTTTGAAAGTACCTGACCTACTTTATTGTAATCGCTTGATTGTTGCCCTGACTGTTAAATCCTCCGACGTTGTTCTGCGAATCAAGAAGATAAATAAAGCTGATAATTAAGAAAAACTTTCTCATTAAAAATGGAATAAATACACTTTTGTTTCACTAGAGATAGAATGAATACACTTTTGTTTTATTAATTTTATTTTTTTATTGATGCTTTTGCCGATATTCATTCGTTTCATTTCATCTCTATATTTATTCTCCTGAATCACAGGAAAGCGTCGGAGGCGCTATACATAGGACAAACAATTACCTTGACCTGCTTTTGGAGATTCTAAGATATTGCTGTCCGCTTGAAATTTTTTATTTAGTTTTTTAGTTTTATAGAGATATATCCGGCGTAGTTTTCAAATCGCCTTCATTCTGGAGTTCTTCCGATAAGAGTCAGAAGTAAAGCTTAGAGATTGTGATTTCTTGTAACCTTTACTTAGTATCACCAACAATCTCTTCATGTGAACCTTTAACTGATTGAATTGTTTAAAAAAAAACTTTTACTTCAGGAAACTACTGAACAGATGAAGAAATCTTTGAACATTGAAAGAGTTAGCGATGACGACAAAATGTAAGATGTTCGAACTGCTTAAAACTAATACGAATGTTAACCATATGGTACTGTTCATCATTTTATCGTGCATTGATAACCGGGTTTATATTTTTTATTCCTTTGCTTCCCTCCCTCTTTATGACGCAACTCAACAGTGTCTGACTCGGGGCAAAGACCTTTAACAAATCAGTATTTAAACTTTCACGTTATTATTTTTATGATTGCTCTCAATTGATTTTATAAAAACTACAACAGGTAATTTTACAGTTATTGCCACTTAAAACTGACTTGAAACTGAAATTGATGTTCTTTTCCACTTAAAAATTTTGGAGCTTTTTTCATAATTTCTACAGTAATTATGATCATAATATGGTATATGACTATCAGTCAATCTCATGTTTGACCGGGTATGTTGCTCGCCGAAACAAATTGTTTTTTTTAAAGAGCACCCATTCATAAAGATGCATGATAATTAGAGATATAAGCTATCTTAGCTATTTTAATTAAATCGTATTTAAAATCCTAAAATAGTAATAATGTCGTAACTGTTGTTTAGTTTCTTGTATTATGCAGCGTGGCCGAGTGATTAAGAGAACCGTATTGATGGCAAATTTAATTAACATGGTCGCGGTTTAAAACCTACTCACGTCATTCTGTTGTGCCTTCAGAAAAGACGCTTTGGCATTTTCTTCTCCTTGGTACAAGCAACTCTAAATTTCAGTCATATCGCAAAATAAAAACGAAAAAAAATAAAATAAAATAAATAAATTCAACCGGATAGTAATATTTAGCATCTCCGGAGGCAGTCGGGGTAATCGCTTGACAGTTGCCCAAAGTATAGCGCCTCCGACGGTTTCCTGCGAGTCAGGAGGATAATTATAGAGATAAAAAAAATACTCACAGTGCAAGTGCTCTTATAGTGCTTAACGTGTATACCTGTTTTTGTTTCAGGAAAATTTGGAAAAAGATTGAAAATTGTCTTTGAAGTGATTCTTATTTGGTTGTTGCAACTTTTTTTTTTTTTTTAGATACATTTTTTATGAAACTGTTTTGTTAAATAAAGAATTAAATCTTAAGAGGTGCACTTACTTATAAATTAAAGTAAATTGTTTTTATTTAGATTAAATTCTTCTATCTGTTTTATTAAGCAGAACAGCTTACCCTTTGATTTTACTTCGTGATGTAACAACATTTAAAGAATTCGATGAGTCAATTCTAGTCAGGGTCCACGAAAACTTGAGTCTTTTCGAATCTGATGTCATCATAGATTGTACATTTAAAAGTTTTTGTTTGTTTAACATTGACTTCATCGACAAGTTGACACTTTTTTGTCTCCATTTGATTTTAAACAGCTTTTTTACTTTAAACGTCAATTAAACTGCCAAAAAATTAAAAGTCTGACTGTCATTGGGTATTATTTTGTAAATGTGGAGGCGTCTGCATCGCAATGACATGAGTCGAATCGTTAGTTAATTTGGAGATTCAAATCAGTCCAAGTTCTTTCTGGTAAAACTGGAATCAAGTCCCAGTCCTTTCAAGATTTTTACTAGTGGAGTTACTAGAGTCCTTCAAGCTGGACTTGTTTGGAGGTTTACTTTCACACTACTACTTTTTCAGATTTTATTCGCGTTTGAAGTGCTAATCGGATATGCAAGTTAACTAAGTAGCCTATGAACGATCATAACGATGAAGTTCGTAATTGATAAAATTTCTTGAAAGCATGAATTTTTCGAAATTAATGCTTTTCGCTTCTTTTCCATTCGGTATTAATAATTTTCAGGTCCTCCGTAATGATGTCGAAAATAAGAGACACCTTGATCGAACGTTGACTCTGTTTTGTGGGCAAAAAATTAGCAGGTGATCACAGAAATTTGTTTCATAGGCAGCGCACAATGAGAAAGATTTGTTTATTTTGCATCAAAATTTTTTCAATATATTAACGGTTAATACAGAATGCAACATGTTCTTCATCCGTTGATGTTAGAATACTGGTTTGATGTTAGTGTAAAACGAATAGCCTAGTGCTAATTTTTATGAAATCATGCTTATAGCCTAAGTCGTACAAACTCATATATAGGCTCCAAAAGGTTTGTGGTACAAAATTTTAAATATTCCAAACTCACTGTATATATCATGCAGTGATGGCTGGTGCTGAAACATCAGGGTGCGAACGAAATGGCCGCACTGGGCCCCCTTAAAATACAACAAAAAGTGGTCCTCCGTACCAAGATATTGCTCTATTTCTTTATGGTAGCACCAGGACGGTAGCATGTCTAAAAAAGACTTTTTTTTACAGATCACTTTGTTTTGATACACTAAAAAGTGGCCCCTCCAAAACGATGACTTTTTTTTAAAGATCACACTCTTTTGAAACACTAAACTGTGGCCATTCCTAAAATTAAGATCGTTTTTCTTTAGAAACAACTTTGAGACATAAAAAAGTGGCTCCCCTATAATCAGTGGTGGATATTCCAAATTAGGGGCCCGAGGCAAGAATTTTCAAAAATTCATGTTGTCTGAGAAAAAAAAGAGGTCTGATCTGGGCTTGGATATTTTTCTCCCAAAATCAAAGTGTT
Organism: Diplosoma virens; assembly: GCA_963680785.1. Taxonomy (NCBI): domain Eukaryota; kingdom Metazoa; phylum Chordata; class Ascidiacea; order Aplousobranchia; family Didemnidae; genus Diplosoma; species Diplosoma virens. The sequence goes on along the minus strand of OY796890.1, from coordinate 10,600,370 downwards.
CTCTAAAAAAAAAAAAAAAAAGGTCTTCACTCCAAATCGTCCACTGAGCGAATCCAAAACTGTATATGCTGTTTTCGAGGGGGGCCCCCAAAAAAAGGGGGGGCCTGAGGCGACTGCCTCATTCGCCTCACCCAATATCCACCACTGCCTATAATGAGACCTTTTTCAGAGATTATTTGCCGTGAAACACAAAGTAATGGCCTCCCTTATTTTTGCACCGGGCCCCCTATTTGTTAAGGCCATTAATGATATTATGTAAGCAATTCAACTCGAGGATTGAAATAATTTTTACATGAAAAATTAATCTTCCGTCTAATTCAAAAAATATTTTCAGGGGCGAAAAAACAGTCTGTTCAGTGAAGCTCTTGCTAGTTGACATATACATTACGCGGTTGATGGACTACTGTTTGACATTGGGTTTGAGATAAAGACTTGTTATCACTAATGACTGTTTTAGACCATTTGCGACATGGGTCTACTCCATCTTTGTTTTAACTCGACGATTCAAAAAGAGCTGCACGTTTCTTCGGCAATTTCAATTTCGCTGCGACAATAGTATTCATCACAGTGATGATAAGGCATACATACACGCAGATCAAAATTAATAAGCTAGTGAAAAATTGTATTTCGAAAAATAAGATTAACAATTAAACGCACGGCAGAACACGTGAAAGCAACTGGCTTAATTACACATGAAACCATAGATTGTAGCATAAACTGTACAAGTCACACAAGATTCAACTGTTCAATAGAAAGCGATATTCCGAATTTGGCCTTTTCTATAAGCATATTTGACCCACATCACTTGTCTTAAACACGTGACTCTCGCCCCCCCCCCCCCCCAGTAAGGACCGCAAGAGAACAGTGCGCGGCATGCAAGTAATTCTTAACTTTGAGATATTTTTTCATAGTTGTACTGAAAAAATAAAAAATTCACTTAAAACTTCAAGCAACTATACAAACTAAATACAAAAGCATAAGCCGGGCATGTCAAACTCGAGAGCGTATGCGAGACGCATCGGTGAAACTTTAGCCTAAAAATTTGCCGTGGGCCGCAATCTGGTTAGCAATCAAGGTGATGACCTTTTTTTCGGTCTTTACTTGAATTTAAATGCAAAATCATAAAATTTTTCTTCCTAGATTCTAGAATTTCCACCTCAGGTTTACCATTTTTTAATTTTACTTGAAATCAAAGACAAAAATAGTTCAGCATCCAATTAGTTCTGGCAACAAAAAAAAAAAAAGTCTCTGTTGTTTTCGTAGACAAAGCTTAGTTTAATAAATATTTCGAACTGAGCATTTGATCAAAAATTTAAAACACTTCACTTCGCCTGGGCTGAGTGACCCCGATTTTTTTCTGAAAAAAAGGGATTAGATATTTTGAGTAAAAAATAACGTGAAAAGACATGTTTGGGAGCATACATTACTGAAACAAATTTTTTGATTCATAAGGCTTTATAAAAAATAATTAAGGTTGATTGATCAACATTTGCAAGCAACAAGAATTTTTTTTAAAAATCATTTCGCGGAATAGTGAGAAACTTAATTATTTGAAATACTTCCACAAAAGTGGCCACACAAAACTATGATAGTAGTGTAAAGGCATTTTTTAAATATATTATTTATCTTTTTGCTCAACTTTTTATTTTTACATTGCAGCTTCTAACGTCAAATTAAACTCTTTTTAGCCTCTAAATCAATTTGAGTTTAAAAACGTTAAATAAATAGAACTATAAAAAACAGTAAAAGCTTTTAAAAATCAAAAAATACTCGAAAGGACTAATTAGAAGAAACTTTACACATGATGCGTCGTAACAAAACGGGAAAATCGCAAAAAAATTGTAAAACCCTCATCGACGAATTCGCTTGTTTGGATTGCCGTTGCAATGACCAGCAGCGCCACCTTGCCGAAGCTCTCCGATCACTTTGGACAACATTCTGATTGCAGAGCGCCGCGTAGGGATTCATTTGAACTAACTAATTAAGAAATTGATGTTATTGAGTTTTATCAATTAATTGCTAATTTTTACTCTTAGATGCATCGGGTGCTTCCATGACATGTTTATGAATGGTTACTAAACGGAGTCATTCCGAGAATGACATCGTTATTTCTTAAGCCCAGTGGTGCCCGACCGTTTGTATGTAGCGAACGTAAAGGTAAGCTGACAAGTACTGCAAAAAACTTTCCTTCAAATAAAAAAGCTTTTTTTTTTCAAGAGTCAAGTAAAATCCTCCATTACCCAACTTTGCATCGTGAGGACTAGTACCATGGCACATGCCAGGCCCTACAATAATCATTACTTTTGAGGTCTATTTCGAAAAGAAATGTGCGTAAACAGATTGGGCTTTGTCAGCTCATCGAACCATGCTCGTGAATACGTGTGATATAACCATAAAGACTATTGCAAGCAAAAAACAAAGCTTGATATAATTAAGAACGCAACAGCTTTGTAACCGCAAGATATTTTAAACAAAGCTATCATTGGTCTTTGAATTTTAAACAAAAACATGATGACTTAAAATAGAACGTGAGCAAAGCACATTTCTTTCTACTTAAACTTGATAGTATGCGACAATGGTGACAACAAAAGCTTAAAAAGTTAGATTAACTAGGTATAAACCAAGCCAGGGGTTCTTACTTGGTATTATTCACGATCACGATGCACTTAAGTCTAATTTTACAAAAGCAACTCCTTTTGATAAGTAATACACTTTCAAAAATCAGTGAAGACTTTTTTTAGTCTTCAACTAGTTTTTTTTTCAATTTCAGATTTTGAGGGGAAGACTTTACTATAAATCCAGGCAAAAACAAAAAAAATACTATTATTCCAATTTTTTCGTTACTTAAGGTGGCTTTTCACCAAGATAGTGCGCAATTACGGCTTCTGGTGCGCAGTCACGCCAGCTCTGGTGACGTTCTCGTAGTATTGAAATGTTGCACAGGTTGAAAACCTCTGCACCAAATAGTTGTCTTTTATTTCAAGTTTATGAAAGTAAATTAAGTATTCATATGTAAGGATATGTTGTATTATTTACCTCGCTTTTGGCAAACTTATTGCCAAGATCTGCTGCTTTAACCAAATCGGCTTTAACCTCTTCGTTGTTTCCTTTTAATTTGTTTATCAAGGCGCGTTGGGTATAAGCCAAACCGGCGACTTTCTTGTTATCTGAGCTTAATGAAATAGCAAGATTTAAATCTTCTAAAGCACCTGTATAATATAATCAGTTAGAGAACACTAGCATATGTCAGAAGACAAACTATTAATGAATTATAATCTATACAACATTCATTTTAATTTTATTGGCGCTCAAGTTAATCAGCTTGCAAATGGACAGTAAAATAGTGATTTTAAATAAGACCGCGACTAAACGATAAACGTTAAACAAATTTTTATCGTTCAGTCAGGGTTTTATTTGAAATCACTATTTTACTGTCCCAAATAACGTTAAACGATAAAGCAATTTATAATAAATATATAAAAACAAATAAATAAAAAAGTTATTACACGCCAAGGGAGATCGAAAGATTGTAGACAAAATTGTGATTCCAAAATACATTGCCGCTCAGTTAAAATCTTTTGCTAACGCTTAGTGAGTTAACAGTTTACATCCTAAAAATTTACCAGCTCGTTTTTCGCAGCAAAAGTCAACTTCTAGGATACCAGGGTTGATTTATTTAATAAATGTTTAAATCAAACCAACAGACTTGCACTGAAACCTTTTTTCTAGTTCTTGCTACCGATCGAACATAATCGATATATTCTTAAGAGTTTAACTGTATGCATAAGACGTATTCCCTCTAACACTGCTTTATTTTGAGTGTCGCTGGTCTCTTCATATATTTCGTTCCACAATGCTACAAAGCAAAGCATATCCAAGAACTAATTGATAAAGTTAGAACCATACCCAGAAAAAATTATAGTTACCGATCCGAAAATCGAGGGGAGATATATTACAACTTTACACCCATAACCACCTGATTTAAATTTTTATGAAGTTAAAACTTATCGAAAATTTTAGCTTTTAGACAATTTTTTTGAAAAAAGATCATAGCCGGCCAATAAAAGATGTCCCAATTCTTGGGGAGATTTTTTAGTTAAATGAACTTTAAAATCTACATTCACTACTTTTTTTTTCTTGCAGATTTTTCGATGGTAACAGGCACAATTGCTCTACGTGTAAACATTTCTCAAAAAGCTTAAACTTTCATTTCAATCACATCAAAACCTGGACACATCAAATGTGATTTATATACTTAATAATTTGCTCTAAATGCCAAAAACAATAGATAGGTGAAACAGGAAGTTAAAAACAGGCATAAAATGCAACACACCAACACTATGATTGGTGTATCACAGGTCACACAAAAATCATACCATTGAAAAATCCAGTCATTTTTTCAGTCATTTAGTTTTATCTGCAATCAAGTTAATACAGGTCTCTGTTCAAAACACACTCATGCCAATTTGTCATGTTCTTGGGAAAGACACTGGCGGTCTTGGCAAGCACTTCAAAATTTCAGTCATGTCTCTATTAAATTACAAGCAGACAGCAATATCTTAGCATTTCTGGAAGCAGGTCTGGGTAATTGCCTACCCTATGTATTAGCACCTCCATTGCTTTTTTGTGAGTCAGGAGGATAAACATGGAGATAAAATAAAAATATTAAAAATAAATAAATCAATTGTTCCAGTCTGTTGCTTGTTTCTGTTGCTTCATTCTGCTCAGTTGTTTGTACCTACCCCTCCTCCTCCAAAAAAAGAAGAAATCTCTGAAGATGAGTCAAGCACTATGAAGAACGAGCAATCAGACCTATGAATATTACATCACAGTTGAATTGGAGCAAAAAAAGCCCTATTTTCCAAAGCAGCAGAATATCAATAATTTGATTAGGGATTTTGGTCCCACAAAACCCAACACACAGTTGTTGACTCCAGACTTAAACAATGGACCTTGCTGGATACATCAGTTCAAGTCACTGAGCAAAGCAAACGTTAGCAGAGGTTCTTGAATGTTTTTGCAGCAGAGGATGGATTTTGTTTCTGTCATAAATTGCAAATGATTTTTTTCACTCTATTTAAAATAATTGCTGCCTTTTCACTGATAGCTCAAACAGGGTCTCAAAGCTGTATTGCTTCACAATGAAAACAAATATACCTCTATCCTCTGGCCCATTTTGTGCATCTTAAAGACAACCATGAAAATCTCAAAACTGTTTTGATTGTTTTGAAATACAGTATAACCAATTAAGCTGCAAGTAATTGAAGATTTCAAAATGGTGGCCTTTTTAATGGGTCTCCAAGGTGGATTTACAAAATTTTCATGTTACCTTTGCCATTGGGATAGTAAAGACACCAATGCACACTACCATAGACAAATATGGCCAAAAAGAATAGAATATTATGTTGGAAAAAACAATGTCAAATGGTATCTTTTAATTGACCCCAGCAAAATATTGATGCCCACCATTGCACATAAGACAAGTTCTTAAAGCATTAAACAGAAATTTAGGGGCATTCAAATACTTACAAAACTTCTTTCTCAAGATTTCTGAAGCAAAGATAAAAGCTAGTATTTTTATTTGCCCAGAAATAAGAAAGATCTTGGAGTGCACTACAATTTCTTAAAAATCAAATTTAAATTTAAGTAAAGTCAGGAAAAACTATTCAATGCAAAACCTGATGAGGGCTGAAGTTAGCTGAAAACGTTTGTTTAATTCTTATTTTCATTTCTGTCATGCTTTAATAGCTTAAATAAATCAATTAAAAAAAATGTTTAATCCAATATGGCTGCTTTCCTTAGCAATTTTATGGTATAAAAGAATAACCTCTCTACCAAAAATATATTTCTTGAATATTTACCAAAAAAAGAAAGGGCAGCTTGGAATATCTTTGATGCATTATTTCATGAATTTTTGGTCAATCAAAAAGCTGAAAATTATATTGAGCTGGTTGCCAAATTAGTAAAAACCTATGGTGAAATGGGTTATAGAATGTCACTAAAAGTTCAACTATTTGATGCTCATCTGGATGAGTTTAAGAAAAACATAAGTGCTTACTCCAAAAACAGGGCAAACCTTTTGATCGGGAAATATTGAATTTTAAAATTTGTTACCAAGGACAGTATAATGAGTGTATGATGGGTGATTATATATAGGGGGCTGATCCATAAAAGTGACTTACAGTATTGTTAAAAATCTAGAAAAACCATGCATTTCTAATTGATTGGTTAAAAGCTTGCTTCTATCAAAGTGTACAATATCATCATTGTTTTAAACTGTTTAGATTGTTAACTTCATATATAAGATAAAAATTCATAATATTTTTTTCTAAAGTAGCATAAACTACAATACAATATGTAAATCTCTCCAATAGTAAAAACAATCAAAAAATATTATCAGGCTTTATATATTAAATAACCCATTTGTATTTTGTTCACTGTCTGCCATTATTAGCCTTGCAGGCTTTGGGGATTCTCTGAAGTTTAAAAATTTATGAAGCTGGTGAAATAATGAATGAGAACCTGCGTTTTCACACAAAAATTCCAAATTAAAAAAAATCACTCTCAAATTCACAAAAGCAAAGTTCATCAAAAATTTTGTAAGTTTTCTTTAGTTTCTAGATGTAACTAATCAGAAAATAAGACTTAAGAGCCAGAAACAAAAATTGTGTTACATAATATTATTTATAATGAAATCATAAAGATAAAATTTAAAGTACCATCGACATTCCCAGTTAGACGTTTTGATTGGGCACGATTGTTATAAGCAGAACCTCTATCAGGCAAAAGACTAATTGCATCATCAAAGCATTTTAAAGACTTTTGAAACTCTCCAGCTTCAGCAAGTTTGACACCTTCCTTTTCCAAAATTTTGACTTCTTTTAAAATGTTTTGATCATACTTTGCATCAGAATCTAATTTAAAATCAAAGTAATTTATAAATACTGACACCATAATTTATTGTATTTTAACCTCATTTCAAAAAATACATAATATACCATAGCCTTATAAAATATTTTTGAAAATAGCAAGCAGATGTTTGTCTATTTTCAAAAATATTAACAAACATCTGCACACAAATTCTACAACACAAACATTTACTTGTCTGTGCAGCAAGTAAATGTTTGTGTTGTAGAATTTGTGTGCAGATGTTTGTTAATATTTTTGAAAATACTTGATATGTTGGTTGCACATTTTAATGCTTGTAAAAGTGCAGTAAACAATGCATCCTAAGTCTTTCATTAATCTTACTGCCTCTCAAAGCCACAACAATCTTTCTTCTCTTGCAAAGCTAATAATTTAATAACATCACCTATTCCATAAGTCTACCATTGGCCAGCATCTTTTGAAAAATAAGCAATGTACTCTTTATTTTATTGACAACAGATTTACTATTTGTGCTCAAAGTCATTTTACTTTTACCTTTCTACTCTGAAAGCTACTTTTATTAAATCTCTTGAACCGATTCTTTGTAATCAAAAAGATTTTGTCTTTGGTCTAAAGCTCTTTTAGCTTTCTCATTCTCATTGATCAATCAATAAGAGCTCTCTCTCCTTTACTTTATAACTATGTTCACCTTATCCCATTAGTTGGATGATTTCTCCTGAAAAATATTAGACAAAAAAGTTTAAGAATGATCCAACTCTACTTGCTATTATCAAATTCTGTACAAAAAATTGTCTTTTCAAAATATGTTTCCATATACTCTACAAATTTACTATATGTGCCCGTTTTGATGGCTTATTTTTGTCCATTGTTGAAAGATTTTTAAATGCTATTTGAAGTGTATAGTTGAATATTTTATAACATGAATAATTTATTCAAGGCAGCAGATTTTACAGTAATAAATTGTTTACAAATACATTCTTTCTGAAGTAAGATTTATAAAAACATTCTAAATATAGAGTCTCTTCATGAAGTCATTATAAGCAATTTTTTTCAGTGAAACTAACCTGGAATCCCTCTTTCAGCACCAGGGTGGAATAAAGGGGTCTCTTCAAGAAGTCATTGCAAACAATTTTTGTTTGTGAAACTAACCTGGATCTTCTGCAATTCCTATTGCTTCTTGAGAAATCCTTTTTCTCTTGGTTTCTTCTTTATTTTATTCTGGTGCCAAAAAGAGGATTCTGGGTAAGTTTCACCAAAAAAAATTGCTTATGGTGACTTCTTCAAGAGACCCAAATAAAGATGAAACCAAGAGAAGAAGGATCTCTCAATAAGCAATAGCAACTGCAGGGGCATCTGGGTTAGTTTCACAAATGAAAATTGCTTACAATGACTTCATGAAGAGACCCTTAATATATATTTTTGTTTAGATGCGTCTTGTTGGTAGTTCTATTTCAATAAATACATTTTAAAAACGTGGGCCAATAAATGTAAAAAAATTACTAATATGCGATACCATAATAAAAGCTTTTATTTTACTGCAATTACCATAAAGTTAGTAACCATAAACCAGCAAACTACCATAGAAATAAAGACTAGAAAACATAACTTATAGCTGTATAGTTTGATATAAAATAACAAACATTTTATCTAACTAAAATCTAATAGTAAATAAAAGAAGTATTACATTACCAATTTGATTCACACCATTAGTTGATTCATTAATGTCATCATTTAAAGGTAAGTTAGGATTTATAATCATATGCAATACATTTTGATCATTTTTAGATAAATGTGAATCCATAACAATATCGATAAATGTTAAAGTTTATTTCCCGAGTAACTCAGTAACACTTTTATTCTTTTTACCTTAATTTTTGAACCTATTAATACATCAAACAATGCCTTTAAAAGCTTGTTATAAGATAACTTCAGTTAATGCTAAGCGTACTCTTCATACTTTCACAGCACTTTTTTTGGATTAAGGCCCGTTTCCACTACGAGCCTTTACGCTATGAAAATGCGGATCTCTTTTACTATCGGCCGTCACCTTTATTTTTAAAACTTTTTTCTTCTCTCGTTTCTAAAACGCTCTCTCGTTTTCGCTACTCTCACTCACTTTTCTCTTTTCTTTCTCTTTTAACTAAAGAATAATCGGTCATAACACCAAGCCAAATTTTGTAATAAAAACACTTTAAACATTTTGTTTAAATTTTTTATCACATTATTTTAAATTAGTAAACATGGACAACGTGATTTTAAACCAAAATATTCAATTTAAATGCAGTTTTAATTTTGATTTGTGCGACGGCTAACAGTAAAAGAGATATTTAAACAGTGATACTTGAGCGACGGCTTGGAGTAAAAGAGATATTAATGGATCATACAACCAAGCCAAATTTTGTAATAAAAGCACTTTAAACATTTTGTTTATATTTTTTATCACATTATTTTAAATTACTAAACACGACAGCGTGATTTTAAACCAAAATATTCAATTTAAATGCAGTTTTAATTTTGATTTGTGCGACGGCTAACAGTAAAAGAGATATTTAAACAGTGATACTTGAGCGACGGCTTGGAGTAAAAGAGATATTAATGGATCATACAACCAAGCCAAACTTTGTAATAAAAGCACTTTAAACATTTTGTTTATATTTTTTATCACATTATTTTAAATTACTAAACACGACAGCGTGATTTTAAACCAAAATATTCAATTTAAATGCAGTTTTCGTTTTGATTTGTGCGACGGCTTACAGTAAAACAGATGATAATCGGTGATCTGGACAAGCTAAGCTTTGTTAAATAAAATACTTCAAACGTCTTTTTTATGTTTTTTAACAATTTATTTTAAATTAGTAAACATGGACAACGTGATTTTAAACCAAAATATTCAATTTAAATGCAGTTTTCGTTTTGATTTGTGCGACGGCTTACAGTGAAACAGATGATAATCGGTGATCTGGGCAAGCTAAGCTTTGTTAAATAAAATATTTCAAACGTCTTTTTTATATTTTTTATCACATTATTTTAAAGTAGTAAACATGGACAACGTGATTTTAAACCAAAATATTCAATTTAAATGCAGTTTTCGTTTTGATTTGTGCGACGGCTTACAGTAAAAGAGATATTTAAACAGGGACACTTGAGCGACGGCTTGGAGTAAAAGAGATATTAATGGGTCATACAATCAAGCCAAACTTTGTAATAAATACGCTTTAAACATTTTGTTTATATTTTTTATCACATTATTTTAAAGTAGTAAACATGGACAACATGATTTTAAACCAAAATATTCAATTTAAATGCAGTTTTCGTTTTGATTTGTGCGACGGCTTTCAGTAAAACAGATGATAATCAGTGATCTGGGCAAGCTAAACTTTGCTAAATAAAATACTTCAAACTTTGCTAACTAAATACTTCAAACATCTTTTTTTAAATTTTTATCACATTATTTTAAATTACTAAACATGGGCAACGTGATTTTAAACCAAAATATTCACTTTAAATGCAGTTTTAGTTTTGATTTGTTGCAAAACATCAAATACAGCTCTCTTATTTTTAGTTATTCAACAGCCGAGTATTGGAGTCTCATTTGTTGTCGTAGTACTTGGTTTATATATATGGTCTTGAATGACGCTTTGCGCGTAGTCACTGATGCCTCCATCTCTCTCAAACGGACTACTTACGACCTTTTTCAAACATCCAGCCATCAGACCTTTGACAACTACATGTAGTAGCGACAATTGTTTTGCCTAAAAGTGGTACTTCAGAGCTGTCCTCCTCTACTTTTTCGATCCTGCGGTACACTTTAAAAAGTTCCAAAAATCAGCAGAACATCTGGACCAGGTAAAGAGCTAAATTTTCAGCGCTTTCCGTTACCTAAAGTTTCATTTAACTGACATAAAAACCTAAAAATTTTAATGTCAAATCTAATAATAAAGTGATGACTTTCTTTCATATAAAGTTATCAATTTGCGCATATTGTGCACAATCGATTAATGGGTCAACGCGGGCCTAGATAAGCCTCTCGAGGATCTTGTAGGGGTCACAGAGCAGAGATATCGGTCGATAACTCTTTGGGTCGCCCAAAGGCTTTGCTGGTTTTGGGATCGCGACCACAAGCGCTCTTCTCCAGATCTTGGGAATTTTGAGTCGGCGCAAACAGGATGAAAGGAAGTCACATAACCAGGACTTCAAAGCAGCTCCATAATGGAGTATAAGCTTTGAGCAGATGGAATCAGGTCCCGGAGCTTTACCTGGTTTTAAATGTTGGAGGGCAGCAGTAAATTCTCTCTGTGAAAAATTGTCAGAGATATTTACTGCGTCTGGTGTTGTGGCCCTCCAAAGGTCAGACACTTCTTGATAGACAAGTCGAGATGACTTGCGGTCAACAGCCTCGTATTTCCCGTTTCTAACCAGTTGAGATGCAATAGCATTGGCTGTAACGGGACAGTGACGAGGTGACCTACCAGTAAGGTTGTTCAAAATACTCCACGCTTTTCGACCAGAGTGTGAGAAGTCAATGCTCCGAACTGCTTCGGACCATCGATCCCTCCGTTTTCTGTCAAGCTTGGCAAGCAGAGCTGTAGCAGCCAAACTTGAGTCGTCTCCCTGAGGAGACTGCAGAAAGGTTTTACAGAGGGATTCACACTCTGCATCACAACACGGTATATAGTTGTTTTGATACCCGCGTGGGATGGTCTTTTTGGCTGCTTTCTTGATGATGTTACAGAAGTCGTGGTAAGCTCCACATCAAGTAAATCAGGCGGCAACAAAGTCTTTGCGCACTTATTTGTCAAAGCAATGTAGTGACTCCATTTGGCACAAATCAAAACTAAAACTACATTTAAATTGAATATTTTGATTTAAAATCACGTTGTCCATGTTTACTACTTTAAAATAATGTGATAAAAAATATAAACAAAATGTTTAAAGTGTGTTTATTACAAAGTTTGGCTTGGATGTATGACCCATTAATATCTCTTTTACTCCAAGCCGTCGCTCAAGTATCATTGTTGAAATATCTCTTTTACTGTAAGCCGTCGCACAAATCAAAACGAAAACTGCATTTAAATTGAATATTTTGGTTTAAAATCACGTTGTCCATGTTTACTACTTTAAAATAATGTGATAAAAAATATAAACAAAACGTTTAAAGTGTGTTTATTACAAAGTTTGGCTTGGTTGTATGATCCATTAATATTTCTTTTACTCCAAGTCGTCGCTCAAGTATCACTTTTAAATATCTCTTTTACTGTAAGCCGTCGCACAAATCAAAACGAAAACTGCATTTAAATTGAATATTTTGGTTTAAAATCACGTTATCCATGTTTACAAATTTAAAGTAAAGTGATGAAAAATATAAACAAAACGTTTAAAGTGTTTCTATTACAAAGTTTGGCTTGGTTGTTTGACCCATTAATATCTCTTACTCCAAGCCGTCGCTCAAGTATCACTGTTAAAATATATATCTTTTACTGTAAGCCGTCGCACAAATCAAAACGAAAACTGCATTTAAATTGAATATTTTGGTTTAAAATCACGTTGTCCATGTTTACTAATTTAAAATAATGTGATAAAAAATATAAAAAAGACGTTTGAAATATTTTATTTAACAAAGCTTAGCTTGCCCAGACCACCGATTATCATCTGTTTTACTGTAAGCCGTCGCACAAATCAAAACGAAAACTGCATTTAAATTGTATATTTTGGTTAAAATCGCTTTGTCCATGTTTACTAATTTAAAATAATGTGATAAAAAATATAAAAAAGACGTTTGAAGTATTTTAATTAAAAAGCTTAGCTTGTCCAGATCACCGATTATCATCTGTTTTACTGTAAGCCGTCGCACAAATCAAAACGAAAACTGCATTTAAATTGTATATTTTGGTTTAAAATCACGTTGTCCATGTTTAGTAATTTAAAATAATGTGATAAAAAATATAAAAAAGACGTTTGAAGTATTTTATTTAACAAAGCTTAGCTTGCCCAGATCACCGATTATCATCTGTTTTACTGTAAGCCGTCGCGCAAATCAAAATTAAAACTGCATTTAAATTGAATATTTTGGTTAAAATCGCTTTGTCCATGTTTACTAATTTAAAATAATGCGATAAAAAATATAAAAAAGACGTTTGAAGTATTTTAATTAACAAAGCTTAGCTTGCCCAGATCACCGATTATCATCTGTTTTACTGTAAGCTGTCGCACAAATCAAAACGAAAACTGCATTTAAATTAAATATTTTGGTTTAAAATCACGTTGTCCATGTTTACTAATTTAAAATAATGTGATAAAAAATATAAACAAAATGTTTAAAGTGTGTTTATTACAAAGTTTGGCTTGGTTTTATGACCGATTATCCATTAGTTAAAAGAGAAAGAAAAGAGAAAAGTGAGTGAGAGTAGCGAAAACGAGAGAGCGTTTTAGAAACGAGAGAAGAAAAAAGTTTTAAAAATGAAGGTGACGGCCGATAGTAAAAGAGATCTGAAAATGCTTTATGCTTTTTTAATGCTTAGTTCTTTAGTAAACACTGTTTTGTAAAAATATGCAAAAAAATTACCACTGTGATTCTAGCAGAATAACTCCCATATCTTACAGAAAAAAGAAAAAAAACGAAAAAACCTTACGCAAATGACGCAAAACTTCATTTATTTCTATGTTACAAACAGCGGAACAATCTTACACTATTCAAGATTAATTTAAAGCAGGGAGTCGAACCGAACCCAAATTGGAGTTTTATAAACCGGTTTTACACCATTTTTTCCGAACCTTAACCGAACCCGAACCGTAATTTTAGAAATCAAAAAGAGCGAACCAGAACTGAACCGAATAATTTAAATAATCGTGAACCTTAACCGAACCCGAATCAGTTGAAAAAACCGGTTCGCTCCGTGACGTCACCAAGACCGCGGGCCGCATGCGGTGTGAAGACCTTTTTTTTTGGAGAACGCTATGATTTTGAAAATAGGAATTTCGGAGACCGATTCCAAGTGAAGACCTTTTTTTTTTTTTTTGGAGAACGCTATGATTTTCCGACGAAAATAGGAATTTCGGAGACCAAGTGAAGAAACTTTTTTTTTGGAGAATATTTTCCTAATGATGCTGCGAACCCGAACCGGAACTTTATAAACCGGTTTTGAGGTAATTTTTACAGGAGCGAACCTAAACCGGAGCGTTTCAATTGATCTGAATCCTAACCGGAACTGAACCGAAATTTGAAACAGTTGTTGAACCCGAACCGAACCTGAACCGGTAAAATCAAACGGTTCGACTCTCTGATTTAAAGCAGTGGTCCCCAAACTTTTGAAGCCGGGGGACGGATTTCGAGTTTTTGGACCTCCTCGGGCCAAAGCGAGAGAAAAAAATAGTCTTCTTTTTGATTCGATTTCTAAATCCGCTGTTTTACTCCCAAAATTGTAGTGATCTTTAAAAAAAAAAAAAGGTCTTCATTTTGATTCGACCCCTAATTTCGCTATTGTTCTCCCAAAATCTTGGTATGTTCCCCATTGAGAAAAGTTGAAACTGGGATGTTCCGATATAATTCTATCCAACTGTGGCTCAAAGTGAGTGTAAACGTTTTTAAAAAGAGGTCCGCGGGTTGGATGAAAAACCTTAACGGGGCCGTAGTTTGGTGACCACTGATTTAAATCATGTTCCCTATTGATTTGAATGTCATTGATTAGAATTTCACGTAGATTTCAGATATAAAATCAAGTTCCAGCGACAGCATATTAACTTTCCAACAAAATGCACTTGAATGACCTGCGCTTTACCAGATAACAATTAGCGTCGACGACATTTTGACTTAAAGTGATTTCGAGTTACGCTATTTCAAGGTTTATTTTGACCATGTTCCCTATCGATTTAAATCCCAAATTTGATATGACATTGATCAGAATTTTACGTAGATTTCAGATATAAAATCAAGTTCCGGTGACACCATATTAACTTTCCAACAGAATGCACTTGAATGACCACCACTTTACGAGATAACAATAAAAATTGTTGTATATCAGGAGTTATTACAATAGAAGTGTCAATGTCTTTTTCGCTTCAATTCAAAATTCCGATTAATCTGGAAGCGGTCGCAAAAATAGCAAGCAAAAACCTCAGACCCCAAAGCCAGAGGGTCAAGTCTAATTTGAAGAAAAACCAATTGGAGTGAGAGTTAGTTGTAGGAGAAGCAGAGTTAATTTTAGAGAGAAAGTAGTTGGTTTAAAAGAAACTAAGTTCTTCTTCAGCATTTTAGCAAACTAAAAAAATTAAAAAATTTTTTTGGCCCATTTTGGGCCTATGAGAACAATTTGCGCGGCGTTTTTTTCTCTTTTTAGCTCTTAGAGCAACTAATTTCGTTTCGTTTTTACTCTCACTCCAATTGGTTTTTCTTCGAATTAGACTTAACTGAACTAGAGGGCACCACAGAGCGGAACCGGAGTGAACATACACTAATTTTAGCGGAGTCAGAGCGGTTCTACGTAGATCTGTTTTTTTACCCAGGTAGCGAATGTAAAGCGGATGTAGATTCCAACTCGCATTTCAAGTTTTACTGTTCAATGCAATTAATCATTTTATGGTTTAATGCATCAACGCATTGATCGCTTAGGAAAATTTAAAGATTTAATAAAATTTAAAGAATTGGAAGCAAACCAGAATAAACAAGGGTCGAAAATTATCGGTGAAGGTTAGCAAACTTATTAAATATAAAACAACAAAGAAAAGAAAAGGAAAAAATTTAGGTTGTTTCAACTGTTTTGATCCAGAGACAATTTATTTTGCTTTTCTATTTGAATAAGTTTGTTGTTTACTTTATTGAAGTTCTGCAATAATCGTTTATCTGTAATATAAAAGTTTGACTTTTATTAAGTTTTTGTTTGTTGTAACTTTGCCCTTTTGAAAATCCAAGCGCACACGGATACAAATCCTTTTTTTCTGAGTTTCTTTAATCATAATCAACCTTCCCAGTTGCATAGTAAGAAATAGGGCTTTGCTAGTTTTTTAAAAAATATCTAGTTTGTTTTTTTGTGGTTTATATTGAACTCTTAACCAGTGTTGGGATTCAAAGTTTTAAGAGTAGGTTCTCTTTTTTATAGAAATTACTAAGAACAGGTTTTCTCATTGTACAGAGACATTGAAATACATAGATTACGTTAATTTAAAAGCGGGTTCGCTTAACGTGGTTAAATTCCAAGAACGGGTTCGCGCGAACCCGTGCGAACCCCCTGAATCCCATCACTGCTCTTAACCAATTTGATTAGAAAGATTAAAGTTTATAAGGTTTGGTAAACTTAAGTGACGTATGAATAAACGTGTAGAGAGGACGTGTGTTTTTTAATTTTCTCTAAAAATGACGCGTAACAAGCAAAATAGCAAAAATGTAAAATCTTGCAGTGAAGAAAATGTCGACAGTGCTTTTACCAAAAAAAGACAGAAAACAACTGCATGAAATTAACGACTTGATTAAAACTTTAGCACAAGAAGTGAAAACGTTAAAAGAGGATTTGAAAGTTAGTAATTTAAAAGTTAAAAATCTTGAAATTGAAAATGCGCGTCTAAAAAGAGCAACTAATTTAACTTTATTTAAATTAGATGCGTTAGAGCAATACGGTCGGAGAGAAAACTTAAGAATTTATGGCGTTCCGGAAACTAATAATAACAATGATGATGGTGAAGATGTAGTATTACGAATTGCAAAATTTCTTCAAATTGATCTACAAGGTATGGATATTCAACGTGCTCATCGATTAGGCAAAAAAACAAAAAACATAGAAAGAAAGCCTAGACCAGTAATTGCTCGATTTGTTTCTTTTAAAAAAAGAAATGAGATCCTATTTGCTAAATCCAAACTTAAAAACAGTGCTGATTTCAAAACGTATTTATCTCTGAAGATTTAACCCCCTTACGATTCAAGTTATTACAATACGTAAAAAAAGAAAATAATAATAATTTCGTTTTATGTCATACAATCAATGGAAATATTAGAATGAAGAAGTCCGCCAAAAAAGCTGGTTTGATTCAAGAACATGAAAAAGATGAAGGAACTGGTCCGTGGTTAAACGTGAGTTGCCCTGATGATCTTTTTAAATACAATGTTGACATTGACTTTGTAAAGCTAAACTATAAACCGCTCTTGTTTAACTGCGATACTATAAACAGTCCTTGTGATAGCAATAATAATGGTTTGTTTGTTTCTGAGTAATACGTGTATGTTTGTTGTTTTTTCTGTTTAATATAAATTTCGTACCGTTTCTTAAATTATAATGGCTTCTTCAACGTATACATGTTCTAAATTACCTCGATGTAAGTTTTGTTTTGATGCAAAAGAATTCCAAACTGATGCAATCAACCTTGCAAACTATTGCGCAATTTGCAGAGCTTGCCTAAAGCACACAACGCAATGCAGATGTAGTAAACAAAATGGTCATGTGATTTCCGCGACAGGCGCCCTGGATTACGGTATCGAATTTGAGAACGACAATGATATAACAGAATTAGAAAATGATGGTTTTAATAAATTATTATTTTTGGATTGCAACTACCATGATATAGCATCTATTAATAACCACGCTTCAAATAATTATAATGACCTCTTATTAATGCACTTTAATACCAGAAGTCTTCAAAAAAATATTGATAAACTAACTCACTACATTCTACAGTTAAAAAAATTACCTGATATTATACCCATAACGGAAACTAAATTAAAAAAAGATGAACTACAAACTAACATTGGTATAAATGGTTATAACTTTATACACTCTGATAGCGATTCTCAGGCTGGCGGTGTAGGTTTGTACATAAAAAATTCTATTTCGTATAAGATAATTAATGAATTAGATTTAAAACTCAATTTTGTTGAAAATATTTGGATAGAAATCGAAACAAATAAAAAATCAATTGTAGTTGGAGTTGTCTATCGTCATCCAAGATACCTAGTTAACCAAATTGAACTCTTTACAAAAGCAATCGAAAAAAATTTTTCAAACATGAGTAATAAAAAAATGGGATTTTACTTAATGGGTGACTTTAATATAGATTTATTACAATCTCATTGTAATCAAATTATAAAGACCTATGCCGACAATCTTCTAGGTTACTCAGTCAAGTGTTGCATCAATAAACCAACAAGAATTTCAGTAAGTAGAAAATCGCTTCTAGACCACATACAGGTGTTTCAAAAGTCACGCCCGATTTTATGTTTTTTCATATTAAAAATCGGGCGTGACTTTTGAAACACCCTGTATATACAAATGATTTCAATCGCTTGATATTTAGTGGTATAGCATTGTGTGACATCGGATCACCTTCCCACTTTTATTTTCATAAAAGATATTAAATATACAAAAAAGAAATCAGCGAAAATTTACATTCGTGATATGAAAATTTTTTCTGAAGAATTATTTTGCCAAGATTTGATTAAACAATTAGGTGATCTGCATGTTACAGAATCTCGTACGCCGCATAATCAGTATTGAAGAGTTTGTAAAAATATTTACTGATATTGTAAATTTTCATGAACCACGACGAAGAGCAACCAGAAAAAAAAAAAATTAAAAAGTAAACCGTGGCTTACCCAAGGATTGCTAAAATCGATTAAACTCAAAAATAAAATGTATAAACAATTTCTTATGCACCCTAGCAATTATCAATTCGACAAATATAAAAAATATCGCAATGTTCTAAACAGAACAATTGAAGGTGCAAAACGAAACTACTATAATAAAATTGTTACTGAAGAAAAGCATAACTCTGAAAAATTATATCAAATAATCAATAAAATATGCAAACTGAAAAATTCAAAACGTATTTTTCCAACAAATCTTTTAAATGATAAAGGTAATGTAACAACGAAACCTGAAGAAATTGCCTGCGTTTTAAACGAGCACTTTGCAAGCGTTGGGTACAAAATGGCACAAGATATTCCTGCACCTCCTTCACATATAAAAATGACCAAACCCAATAGTTGTAATTTCAACTCAATATTCTTATCTCCATCCACAAACACCGAAGTATGTTCAATAATTGATCGACTAAAAAATAAGAAAGCTCAAAGGTACACAGATGTTGAAACTAAATTTATTAAATATGGCAAGTTGATTATTTCTCCGATAATAAGTAACTTATTTAACTTATGTATAGAAACAGGTGTATTTCCGAACTGCTTAAAAATAGCTGAGGTTATCCCCATTTATAAAAAAGGTGATCAAAATATACCTACTAATTATAGACCCATTTCGTTATTATCGCAATTTGACAAAATTTTGGAAAAAATGTTATTTTTCAGACTGTTTTCGTATCTTGATAAAAACCAACTTCTCAACAAAAATCAATTTGGCTTTCGACCTAACTCCTCAACACAATTTGCTATAAGTACAATACATGATAAACTAATCAAAAACATCGATAATGGTCTATATACTTGCTGCATATTTTTAGACCTATCAAAAGCGTTTGATACGGTTAACCATACGATTCTGTTATAAATGGAAGTTGTATCACTATTTTGGTATTCGAGGCACAGCTCTTCATCTTATAGAAAGTTATCTGAACAATCGTTATCAATACACAAACGTCCAAGGTCATTACTCGAACAAATTAAAAATAACAACAGGGGTTCCTCAAGGATCTTGTCTTGGACCTCTATTGTTTTTGCTTTATATCAATGACTTACCTCTTGCCTCCGAATTTGATACCACACTTTATGCAGATGATACTGCTCTAATGCTATCGGATAGGGACTTAAACTCGTTAAAATATAAAGCTAATAATGAATTAAAAAAAGTTGATTTTTGGCTTCGAATGAATAAATTGTCTTTAAATTATTCTAAAACTAACTACATCATCTACAATAACCAACCACACAAAACCTGTAAAGATGAGTTTACTATAGTTATGAACAAAACCCGCTTGCAAAGAGAAAATTCCATTAAGTATTTAGGTGTAATTTTTGATGATACGTTGTATTGGGCAAACCACATTGACAATTTATCTAGTCAACTTGCCAGATGCTCTGGTCTGTTCTGTAGATTGCGCAATTATGTTCCGAGAAAAACTCTTTTCCTGCTCTATTATAACCTAGTTTACTCACGAATTCAATATGGCATATTAACTTGGGGTACTGCTACAAAACTGTTAACAAAAAAAATAGAAGTTCGTCTAAATCGCTTTATCAGAATTGCAACATTCAGCTGTATCTACACACCAATCAACACCATGTACAAGCAATTAAATATTTTGAAAATCTCAGATATATATCATCTTGAATTAGGAAAATTAATGTATCAGCTATACTCTGACAGATTACCTGCTGTTTTTGCTCAACTATTCAAAAAAATAAAAGAAATACACTCTCACGACACTAGACAAACAGAAAAATCAACTTCTTCCACGTGTATATAAAACAATTGGACAGCAGCTCCTCACCTTCCGTGGAGTCAAACTTTGGTATTCGATTGACGACACAATAAAAGACAGGCATTGGGTTTCTTTCAAAAAAGCGTACAAACAGCACCTAATAGATCAGTACTAAATTTTACTCTTTTCATTGTCGCCTTTTTCTGAGTTGTTATTTTTCTCTGTCGTTATTTTTCACTAATTTGTTTCTTTTTTACTGCATTGGTTTTACATCAAAAGATTTGTATCAGTATATTTAGTAAAATACTGAATGTAAATTTTTTTTTTGACTGTATTGGATGTGGGGGCACTTGACTTGATAACGTATGTTCTTCAGTGCCCACTGCCTTCACACATATTTCAATTTTCTTTTAACATTACCGTATGTCTATATCATAAAATTTATGTTTGTGTGTTTGGCAAAATAAATATATTCGTTATTCGTTAAGTGATGAGAAAATCAGTAAAATTGTTTGGTTAAGAACCTGTTCTTGTTTTATATTTTTATATTCTTTCTACTTTTTTTCAATGTTTTACGTACCACATATAGTAGGGGAAGTGTGGGGCCCATGGAACACCGGATTCATTTGAAAACGGAAAACGGATTTTTTGAAATTTTTGCATTTTGAAAACACACTTTTGTAAGACATGTTGATTTCAAAATTAAAATTTGAGGAACTGCATAGTTTAGAATGCAGTAGAGCTATTTTTTGATTTTTGGGGTAAAAAATGTCTTTTTAGGTTAATATTTGTAAGAGTTTTATAGTTGCTAGAAGTTACTAAAACTATTAGTGTTGGTTTTTTTGAAAGGACTACTTATCTAGCTAGCAATTGATCAAAAGTTTTGGTTGTCAAAGTGTAGTATGTACGTATAAGTTAAAAGCTATTTTCCATCAATTATAATTACGTGGGACCTTTAGAACATGGCGTTCCATAGGTCCTTTGTATTTCAGGTCATGCCTGCATTTAAATCTAGGCTATCAAATAAGGGTTTGTTTAGTGAAGAAGACTTACATAAAGCTTTGAAAGGTGTTCTTACTAATGAACTCAGTTTTAGAAAAGCTTCGAAAGTTTACGGAATACTTATTGGTACTTTGCACCGTTCTAAGAAAAAAATGCATCCAGGAAACACCGAAGTTAAGAAAATGTCTATGACTACAACTCAAGTAAGCAAATTTTTGTTGGGCTAAGTTTTCTGCTTCTAACCTAGGCCTATACTGACAAAGAAGCTAATAGATTTTGTCAGTTAGGTTAATGGTTTAATCTAAGCCTAATTTAGATTTAAGAATGAAATGTCGCCTAATGAAAAATTAGGTTATTAAATATGAAATTTGTTAACCTAGTTTTTTATATCCAGTTAATAGGCTAATTACTGTTTATATTTTTATAGATTTTCACGAAAAAAGAGGAACATGCATTAAAGGATTACATCATTAAACTTTCAAAGCTGTTTTATGGCCTTGACAAAATTAAAGTCAAAAAACTTGCTCACGAATATGCAAA
This sequence comes from Diplosoma virens, assembly GCA_963680785.1. NCBI lineage: Eukaryota > Metazoa > Chordata > Ascidiacea > Aplousobranchia > Didemnidae > Diplosoma > Diplosoma virens. The sequence goes on along the minus strand of OY796890.1, from coordinate 10,578,584 downwards.
AATAAAAAACAAAAAAATTCCTAATTCATGGAATGAAAATAATTGCTGGAGAAGATTAGCTAAAAGGCTTTCGTAAGCAAATGGGAGATTTAAGTTTGAGAAAACCTGAAAGTACAAGGCTTGCAAGAGCTATGGCGTTTAATCCTTTCGATGTTCATGCTTTTTTTGACAATCTCAAAAGTATTCTTAGCAATTCAAATATCCCTCCCATCACAATTTGCATAGCTGTACCTGCCGGGGGGGCAGGGGGGCGATGATCAACTGCAAAAAATAATGACCAAATTTAGGTGAAGACCTTTTTTTTACACCTTGATTTTGGGACGAAAATTGAAAATTAGGAGACTGAATTCAAGTGAAAACCTTTTTTTTTTTTTTTAGAGATCACCATGATTTTAGGACAAAATTGGTTTTTCGTCTGAGAACCCCAGACAATTTTTTGGTCATATCTGTAATGTACTATAAAATCATAATTTGGGAAAACGTCACAAAATTTGGGCAAAACTTCATTGCCCCCCAAATTTTTTTGGGCTGGTACTGCTATGACAATTTGGAATCTTGATGAGACTGGGATTAACACAGTTCCCAATTCCAGGAATATTTTAAGTAGAACTGGTACAAACAAGTTCACCAAATAAGATCAGGAGAACGTGGTTTAAACATTACAATGTGTTGCTGTGTTAGTGCTGCTGGAATGGCTCTACCGCCAGCATTCATATTTCCTAGGGTTCGATTTGCAAGCCACATGTTGCGCGGTGCTACTGCTGGTAGTCTCGGCTTGGGCAATCCATCAGGATGGATGAAACAAGACATTTTCCCACAAGTCTTGAAAGATTTTGATGACAGTATCCAAAGATCAACCGGGAGTGCTGATCTTGAATAATCATAACAGCCATATAACTTATTAGAGGGTGCTGAGCTAGCTAAAAACCATGGCTTAGATTTGCTTATTCTGCCGCCTCATTGCAGCCATACACTGCAATCTTTAGATGTGGGCGCATTTGGAGCCTTCAAGAAATTCTACAGCTCATTTTGTGATGAATGGCATCTGTCATATCTTGGGGAAACACTGTCTTTATATTATGTTGCTGAATTGTCTAATAAAGCTTTTGTTAAATCCTGCACCTTGGAAAATATTACCTCTTTATTCAGGCGGACTGGAATATTTCCCTTCAATTTAGAAATTTTTACAGAGGATGAATTTTTACCTTCCACAGTAACTGATCAGGTGCAAAACGTTTATTCAGGCGAGTCAAACATTAATTCAAGTGTGCTTGACACCACTGAGGCTGCTGTTCAATCTACATCTACCTCAGCGTCATCAACCCCAGGCTGTAGCCTAGAAGCAGTTCCTAAAACTTCTTAAATTGAATCATTCGCCCCACTGCCGAAAGCAAGGCCGCGAAAAATTTGGCTTCGCATGAGAGTTTCTTCTGCCATCACCACACGCACACCTGTGAAAAAAGACTTTTTTCTCAGCAATCAGGAGATAGTTCAACAGATGAAGAAGAGGCATTTGCAGATTCAAAAAGTAATGCCAGTCTGTCTAATGGTGATGCTAATGCCAGTCTGCCTTGCTCCACAAACTGACAAGCTTGTCATATTAAACGTGGTGATTTTTTTATTGCTAATGTGCACACTGCAGCTGGGAAAAGTAAAAAGTTTATTGGAAAACTGGTTAGTGGACCGGATAAAAATAAAAACTTTGAAATCAGTTTTCTGAGAGGTCAAAAAAAATTAAAAATGGATTTGTCTTTTCAGAAATGGAAGACCTAGCCTCCATTGGCAAAAAAAGAGATATTGAAAAAATTTCGCCGCCATCTCATGCAGCTGCTCAAACTAAACGGTTAGGTGGAGTGATAGAATTTGAAGTTGATTTATCATATATGTGATTTTTTTGTGTGTGTATGTTTGTTTATGTATACTTTTGTGTGTATTCAAAGTTAGTGTGAAAGATAACAACCACCCTGTGGGACCTATGGAACAAAATTAAAAATTTAATAATTGTTTGTAACTTGGCAACCAATTACCACACAGCTAAACTGTTTTATCCCAATGCAGAGCTTCCTAATCACAACATGCAGACCAATTATCAAGCAATTTTTAGTTAAAGTATAAAAGTTAGGACCGTTTAAAAAAATCGTTCCATAGGTCCCACACTTCCCCTAATAATTACCCATGTTTCTATGCAGCCGGAATGAGCTAACTTTTAAGCCGAGGTGGAGTCAAGACACGTTGCTCCGAGATCGAGACGAGACGAGACGAGACTTTGGAGTACCGAGAATGAGACGAGACACGGGACTTTACATATAAGTTGTTTTAGTTTAAGCCAGAGTTAATTGTGAAGTCAGAATCGAAAACTGGAGTCGCATATTTTTGGTTGAAATCGGAACCGAAGTAGTTTTTTAAATATGCTGAGCCCAGAGTCGCTTTTTTAGATGTGTTAGAGTTGGTATGGGATTCGCATATTTTTCTTTAGTCACTCCAAGTCCAATTTTCAGTCAATTGCTGGAAGCTATAGTCATATTGATTATTTGAATGATTCAAAACAAGTAGCCTAAGCGAAATACGGCGAGTACTTGGAGAGGTCGCATGTTGAACTTTGATTTGAAGTGCAAACTAAAAACAATTTTGGCTTTATATTGACGACCAAATTTGGCTTTTTAAAATTAAACTTAAGTTTTAGTTTGGGGGCTGTTATGAAAAATTTGACCAAAAATTAAAGAATGATTTTTATTAGAAAAAATGCGTCCAAATGTACGTAATTATTTTTAGCTTTTTAAAGTCAAGTGACAAATAAGCAGAAATTCTTTATTCAAATCTGTCTCCCCCTAAAATGTTGGGATTCTTTTAAGAATTTTCGGGACTTGTCTAAAGCTACCGCTTGTAATCTCTTATCATTCCCAATACTTATATTCAGTGATGGCCTTACAAAAAGGAGGGCCCGGTGCAAGAAAAGTAGGGTGGCCAATTTTTAGTCTATCAAAACAAAAGGATTTCTAAAAAAGAAAAAGGTCTTCATTATAAGGGGGGCCACCGTTTAGTCTTTCAAAACAATGCGATCTCTAAAAAAAGTCATTAAGAATTATGAGCCACTTTTTAGTGTAATAGAACAAAGTGATCTCTAAAAAAAAGGTCTTTGTTTTAGAGGAGCCACCGTCCTGCTGCTACTATGAAGAAATAGAGCAATATCTTGCGTAGGTAGGGCCACTTTTGATGTTTTTAGGGATTCCGGTCCGGCCGCTCCGTTCGCACCCTAATAAAGGCATCACTGTTTATATTATGCATTAACTTAACAGAAAAAAAGTGCTTTGGTCAGCGGTTGAGTGTAAAAGTAAGAATAAAAAAATTTTCAATTTTAACCTACTCTTAATTATAGACAAGAAAAGATATTATGAAATGGTAACTCTGCCATAGTAATTACAATTGCTAAAAGTTAGTTTTTATGTTATATTTTTGAAAATTCTAAGGAGGTTTTGCTCCTAAGAATTTTCAAAAATAGATCCTGCCTTGTTGCTAAGTGTGACTTATAACTAGGATTATGGAGTGGGAAAATTTTTTTTGGGACTTTGACTTCCGCATTTTAAAATATTACGATTCTAACTTTGGCTTTAGAACATTTGAAAAAACCACTCCGACTTCATTCTAAAACGTGTGACTCAAGCGGTTCCGATTTTACAACCTTAGAGGCCAAATTGTTGAGTAGTTCAAGCGCATTTAAGCGCAGTGGTTGTGATCAACATGTTCTCAGTTCAAAACCAACTCGAACTATTCTGTTGTGTCTTTAAGAAAAACATTTTTACGGCACTTTCCCCTGCTTGGCGATCTTGACAAGCAGTTCTTAAATTTACCCATATCTCTACGTAAAAAACTAAAAAAACAAAATAAAAATTTTCTATCGGACTGCAATGGCATCTCCGGGAGCAGGTTGGGGTAATCATTAGCCCTATGTATAACGCCTCCGACGCATTTCTGCGAGTCAGAATGATAAATATAGAGATAAAATGTAAAATAATTTAACGTAAATCGAAGTCTCGGAAAGCAATAAGAACTCCGATTCCCAACTTTACCGAATCTAAAAAACCGACTCCTTCTCGCAAGTCCAACTTTATCAAATCTAAAAAAAGTACTCCGACTCCGCTCTAAAACATGGACTCCGGGGACTCCGACTCCACAACCCTGCTTCTAACTATAGTTGAGTCGGAGTTTCCACAGCGGCATAGTTTAGAGTGGAGTTGGACTCCTTTTTCACATGTGCTAAAGTTGGAGTCGTATCATTAGATTTCGTATAGTCGGAAACTTCAAATTGGTGGAGTTGAACAATAATTTCTCCGACTCCACGATTGTGGTTTAACAAATAAGAATAAAAAATACACGATCTCCAAGGACTTTTTCCGCAAAAAAAATCTTTAACATAAATCAAAAAATTTCTTAAATTAAAAGATTAGCCTTACATTATCTCACTTATTACTCTTATTAGCCTTACATTACCGAGTTTTGCTTTGCCAGTGCTAGGCATGCCAGATAAACGATGGAATTTTTGCAGTGTCAAGTGAAAGTGATTACATTGCTCTAACAAACAATTTTGAAAAGACTTTGTTGCTGCTAAATTTACCTGATGTGGAAGCTGCTTACCAGGATTTTTTCAACGCCAACATTTCTGTTCGATCCTTACGTATCTTGGGGTAAAACTGGAAAAATCGCTCACGTTTTGTCACCACCTTGTGGCATTGCTCAAAAAATATCTTTCCGGGTCACACTGTTGCCCTATACGAGGTATTTGGTCAATTTGACAGCTGAGTACTTTGCAACACTCATTTTTGCCTCGTGAATAGTGTCCTGAATCACGCTTTAAACATTTTGGATGCCTCCAACAGACCACTTACCAATTCTTTCAGGCATCAATTCAACTAAACTTTGCCAACTAAAAGTGGAATTCTCCTTGTCTAACAGTGAAATTCTGGATGCATCTACTGCAAGCAGTTCATCCAACTTGCTTCCAGAAATGCTACAATTTCGCGGTCCAATTGAAACTTTTGATTATTTTTTTAAGACTTGTGGGCTTCTGCCAGAAGCATTATTGCACTGATAGAAGGGGCATTGTGCATCACGCACGCCAATAACCAGACGTTAGAAATACGAGGGCTGTTTGAAAAGTAACGGGACTGTGTAAATAATTATTTTATTTGAAATGCCACGTAAAAATTACAACTTGTCCCCTTCAAAGTAATCTCCTTGAGCTCGAATGCAATTTTCTAATCTCTGCTGCCATGCTTCTATGCACTTCTGGAAAGATTCCATTGGGATCGCTCGTAGTTCCTTCGTTACGGCTGTTGTTATGGCTTTTGAGTCTTGAAAACGGGTTCCTTTAATGACTCCCTTGAGCTTAGGAAACAAGAAAAAATCACAGGGAGCCAGATCTGGCGAGTAGGGTGGTTGCTCCAGCACGGCAATGTTATTTTCTGCAAGAAATTGTCGTATGCTTAAGGCATTGTGAGCAGGAGCATTGTCATGATGAAGCAGCCATGACTTTGTCTCCCACAATTCTCTTCTTTTCTCCCTTACCGAACGCATCAAACGTCGCAAGATGTCTTTGTAAACATTCTGGTTAATGATTTGGCCCTGTGGCAAGAATTCTAGATGAACAATTCCATGAACATCAAAGAAAACAATCAGCATCACCTTAATTTTGGACTTGAACAGCCTTGCTTTCTTGGGTCTTGGTGAGGATGCACTCTTCCATTCAAGGCTCTGCCGTTTGGTGAGTGGATCGTACTCGAAGATCCACGACTCATCACCGGTAACAACTCTACTCAGCAGATCTGGTGTAATTTCAAGTTGTTTCAGGATGTCTTGACACACTTGCACACGATTTTCCTTTTGCCCATCATTCAGCAACCTCATTATTTGTTAACAAAAGAAGAAAAAAAAAGAAAAAAATATTTACTAAATAAATTATCCCAAAACGAACTACAGTAAAGCACCTTTCAAGAAAAGCCTGTAAAAAAGCATATGGTTGTCACAGAATGCTGAAACTACATTTTTACAACCACAAGACATTGCGCCATCTTAAAAAACAAAGCTTTTATCACTGTTGCAAGTGTTGTTTGTGCAAAGCATGCAGTCCCGATACTTTTCAAACACACCTCGTATATCGAATTGTGAACAAACAGCACTAAGAGCGTCACCTGTGGCATTGTATATCACGCACGCAGAAGCCTAGCTTGCAGTCTGCTTACGCAGGTTTAGTTGCAGAACGGTCATATAAAAAGAGAAAAATTTAGGATTTGTGGGCTTCTGCCCCATGCATTGCTGCACTGCTAGAAGCGGTAAAACCTTGGCGAGCAGACTGTCCCTAATAAGAGTTTAAAACTCAAAACCATGGTCGGGCAGTAGGCTCGCGTTTGGCGTGCGTGATGCACAATGCCACAGATGATACTCTTTAATGTCATCTGTCCTACAACTCGATATATTTCTAGCATCTGGTCATCGGCGTGCATGATACACAAAACTGCTTCTATCAGTGCAGCAATGCATCTGGTGGAACCCCACAGGTTTAAGATTTTTTCTGTATAAATGATCAGCTCTAAACTTGGGTAAGCAGATTGTAAACAGATTCTACCAAAACTTGGATAAGCAGATTGTTCCTGATGAGAGTTTAAAACTCGAAACACCTTAGTCGAGCAGTGAGCTCGGGTTCAGCATGCGTAATGCACAATGCCACAGACGGTACTTTTTAGTACCATCTGCCCTATAACCCGATGTTAATTTTTTTAATTTTTAGTTTGTAACACGACTGAAATTTAAAGCAAAAAGCAGTGCCGTAAAGTATCTTTCCACAAGAGACAACAAAATCAAGCGACAAGACTTTGAACCGCAATCGTGTCAATTGCTTAATGCTTACACATGCAATGTATTACAATGTCATAGAACTGTATTGACTACAATTAAAAACACCATGATATAGCCGTTTTTCCAGATACCAAATTTTGCTATTTAAATTATGAAATACAAGTCGTTTAAATGTTGACAAAAAAAGGTCTATAATTTCTCGAGCACCTTATAGGGTGTCCAGGCTTCTTGATTGCCATGGTTCAATTCTACCGTGACTAATGGCAAATTTAAAGAGAGCTATGACGCTTGATTGACTAAAAAAATGTACAAATAAAAATAATCTATTTTTACCAAAAATCATGACATATTTGCAACATCTGTAAGCTTTGCCCACATCACTGCAATATCTCGATCTGGATTCGAGACACAGTGGTCCGAGACCGAGACCGAGATAAGACTTTGGAGTTACGAGACCGAGACGAGACCGAGACTTCGGAAAACGTGTCTCGAGACGTCTCGATCTCTCGAGACATGTCTCGAGATATCCACCTCTGCTTCTAAAGCACAGAAACCTTTTGGTGGTATTTTCCTTTTTCCTTCCTTAGTCAAATTAGCCAACCAACAATTAATCACTTATTTAAATCTTATTCAAATAGAATAAAAAACAACAACAAAAAAGCAACTATTAATCAAGAATCGAAAAAATGAAATTTGATAAAAAATAAATAGGCTACTTATTGAAAAGAGAATTTTATTTGCTGGATACTATAACTGATTTTACTACGATTTACTTTTCTCTAAAAAATTGAAATTCTTTAAGTTAAAGCGTTTTACGATTGAATGATTTTACAACTTTTCTGATAACAGACAAAGAGCGAGAGGGCGAAGCGGTGAAAAGCAATGAAAAAATTTTATGAATAACGAACTTTCAACTATTTACAATAGCGCGCGGGTAGTTTGATTAATCGTCCGCGTCTAGGTAATCTCATGGCGCTCGTGGCGCTCGTGGCGCTCGTGGCGCTCGTAGCGCCCGTGGCACATTATGGAGCTGGAACAATTCACAGTTTTGTGACGTTGCAATTGATGTAAATGACCTGTCGGCAGGGCCAGCCTCAGGTCACTGCAACCTATGCGGCCGCAGTGCGCCCCGCGCCAATTCTAGGTGTAAATTATTAAATTTAACCAATATAAATTATAATCATGTATAGGTCAGCGTGTTTATTCTGTTTTTTATGTTTATATTTTGTTCATTTTCTTATTTCATTAATCTGTTTATGTTTTGCAGTTATATAGTATGAGATAGATTGAAAATTACCGAAAAGATCAAAAGACGTTGGTAAAAAATATGTATCTGGTTGGGAAAAGGAAAAAAAATAGAAGAAGCAAATGAGACTTTAGCAAATAAACAGAAGGGCGCACTACATAAGTTTTTAAAACGTTCAAAACCTGAAAGTGAATAGCCACTTCTAGTGAGACAGTCGAAACAAATTCTGTGAAGAATGCAGAAACTGCAGTAGTGAATGTCGTAAAAAAAAAAGACAATGATGTAACACTAACAGGCGATCAACATGTAGTTATAGGTAATCAGCAAAACGTTGCCTATCGATTGATCAATCTAGATGATTCTGCCATGTGTCCAGAGAAAATGGAAAGATCTTGTATTGACTATTTGCTATAAAAAGGTCCGCCTGAGATTACATTGGACAATTTTCTGAAAAATACGAATGTTAAACATTTCTCCAAAGTGCATTTCAAACGAAAGCTGAGCAATGGTGAAAGTATTTTGCGTCTTTAAATGATATATTCTGTGTCATCAGACAAGATTTATTGTTTCTACTGTCACCTATACTGAAAAAACAAAAAAGCTTCTTTGTAAATGAAGGATTTGACCTGTGGGAAAGCTGTTCCACAAGGCAAGCAAAACATAAAAAATTGCATGTGCATTTAGATGCCATAACTAAGAGCAGTGTTGTGCGTTGACGGCGTTAATTTGACGGCGTCAAATGTCGGCGACAATTTTTTGTTAACGATGACGCAGACGCCGTAAAGATATTTTTCGATTGACGGAATAGGTGTCGCCGACAACTTTTTGCTTGTTTTTTGCGTCAAGCGTTAAGCGTCAATTATTTTTTGCAAGGTGAAAATATATACAAAAATTTTTCAATCGCTGACTCCAATGGCGCATTTTCATTTAAGAAAAAAAGTTACGAAAGCTACAGCATGTAAAAACAGATTTCATGTCAAATGAACTACTTGAAAAAACACTATAAAGTTATAAATGATTCCTCACGAATTCTTGCTTTGAAAATGCAGCTACTTCCAATTGCTAAAAATGTTCTCAAGGATCACAACCTTGCTTTCTAAAAGATTTTAGAAAATCCACCTGTTGGAACTTAATTAAAAGCCGCAAAATCAACAAAGAAGAGAAGTTGAGGAACTTAACCTCAGTTGTTTTTATTAAGGGCACGATAGCAATTTTCTTTGTTTTCGCAGGATGTTGTTTGAACACAAAAAAAAAAAAAAAAAAAGATACCCATGGTGCTTGAAAGTGTCGAGTTTCAGCTCAGTTGGCAAATTCAATCAAACTAAAAATCACATAATTGTAGTCTGAGGAAAATGTTAGGAAAACAGAGACTCATAACACAGAAAATTGTTATCATAAAAATAAATTTTAATTTTTGTTATAGGGCAAAGAGACTAGGCTACTAAATAAATGATTTTACAGTATAGTTAATTTTCATATTATTAAAACTACAAAAATAGTAATTGCAATTTCAATATAGTCTGTATAGATTACAATAGTAGGCTTCGACCGATATCCAGCGCTATCCATAGTAAGTGTTAATGCAGACTCGAGTTCAGTCAAGGTTAGATTTTTTAACCAAAATTGATATTTCCGTCAATATCTTTAAATCAAAAGTTGCTTTATTTTCGTTGCCTTACATAATTGTTTTTGCTGTTTACATCATCTAAAGTTGTCTTTTCCCGCCAATATTTCTTAGATCATAATTGTTTTATTTTTGCCTTACGGCAATGATATATCATCAGAAGTTAGTTTTTCCCCGCCAATACTTTGTAAACCAAAAGTTACTTTATTTTTTATTGCTTTACGTAATTCTTGCCAATAATGACATCATTTAAAGTTGCTTTTTCGTCCCGCCTCTCTTCATGTGTTATCTTAGTATGAATAGTTGGACCCTCGTGGGCCATTTTCAAATCAAACGCAAACGTCGATCTTGTTTGGGAGATTGTGAAGCGATTTCAGTTAGTAAGTGTTCGTGTGTTGTGTTAATTTTTGAATTTGTGTTTATTTCTGTTTTATAAGTAATATAGAAAACTGTATTCATCCAAGGTGCGAGTATTTTCATCCAACTTCACCGCAATAGTAAGAATGACGTTTGCTGAAAATACATGTAGATTGTACACAACCAAATAAACTTTTTTGTCCAGTTGGCTGTTGTCAAAATTTGATAGCTTGCTAATTTAATTTTTTTTGAGTTGATCAAAAAATTGTCTCCTGATTCGTAACCCAGCGTAACTCTTTATAAAAATGTGTTTCTTAAATTCAATGCTTTTTAAATTAGCGATAGGCCAGACTAAATTGACAAAAGGTTTTATAGCCTTCGATTAGCCTTTCACAGTGTTTCTGAAAATTGGTATTCAATTTAATAAAAAATATCATAAACCCGTCTAAGAAGCTACTAAACTATCTTATAGAAACAATGTTTAATGGTTAGTAATTTATAGTTGTAGATTTAGCAATATCTCGGCATCTGCGAAAGCTGGTCGAGGTAATCGCTTACCCTAAGTATAACGCCTCCGCCGTTGTCTAGCGAGCTAGGAAAATAAATAGAGATAAAAATAAATAAAAAATACGTAATAAGGATATATAAATTTACTCGCTATTACAGACATAGGCGACGGCATGAAGGACAAAAAGCGGCCGACGGATCTTTCTAAAATGACAATTGAGATGTGACATGTGTACAATCAAACTTTAAGAGACCCAGGCGTTTACGAAGAAAGAAAATATAGTTTCGATAGAGAGGTTATTTTTTTTGTACCATCAAATTGCTATTGAAAGCAGCCATATTGGATTTAACATCTTTTTTAAATGATTTATTTATTTACATATAAAAGAGAAAACAAAAAATTAAATGAATGTTTTCTGCCAACTTCAGCCCTCTTCAGGTTTTCATATTGACTATAGTCTTCCTGACTTTATTTCGATTTAAATAGAGAAATTATTTGTTAACGCTGACAAAGCAATTTTATACACGACGAAGACAGATTTTTTCGGAATTGTAAACACAATAGCGGTAGTTAAACGAAGCAGAAAAAAACAAGTGGATTTTAAAGACTGCAAACACATTGGCGGTGAATGAAATTACTTGAGCAGATTTTTTTTAATTTTTAGTAAAAAGATGTTTCATTGGCATATGATTGGCAATTTAAATTAGGACTGGACTCTCTTATTAAATATATTACCACAATGATTCCATCGATTACCACAATACAGGCTAAATTCCCACCTTGGCTAGCTGTGCCACCCATCATCATTACGCAACCTAATCATGCACTGGTTATTTAATCGCTCAGTTTGTTTGATAATATCATTATAATGTTTTTTTTCTTTTTTACTTCTTATATCTTTCTTATATTCTCATTCTTATATCTTTATCTGATTAAGGTATTGCGGTCATGCTTTCTACTGTCTTGTACTTTTACTTTCTAATTATCTTATGCATGTTTTAACGTCTGACGTTGTGCTGCTTCTTCCTTTTCTTGATCTTTTCAATATTTATAATTTTTGTGTTTAACTGTTTAATAATCATCGAGAATAAAAATGAATAAATGAATGATCTAAATTATATTAACAAAGAACATAATTTTGCTGTTATTCCTAACCTCTGTGAATTTAATTCAGATATATTGTCTGCAGATGTAGGGAGCTATTCAGATGCACAGCACTAAATTTTGTGGAGAACCTTAAAAGAAAAGTCAATAATAGCGAATTGATAGCATATTGTAGTTTTTGTTTTAACTTATAATGGAAATATTTAGAAACTAATCAATTGAAAATTCGTAGTTTTCTGCATTAAGTTATATCAATAGGCCATTATTTGGGTGGCTGCTTTGTCTGGTGGCAGGCACAGGTGGATTGATAATTTTAGCACAGGTACGAGTTGCCGTTAAATTGAGGACACCTTTATTCAGATAGAATCACTGTACTGTAGAAAGTCATTTTGGATCTTTCGTTACACCATGACCTTTTTAAACAGTCCTCACCTTGAAATTTGGTGAAAAAATGGGCAATTAGAAAGTGAAAGATTTTAGAAGAATTTTATTTTTTCAAAATTCCAAAACTTTTTTAGTGGCAATAGATTTCTATCTTTATCAAGACTAGCGCGTTTTTGCCCCCTGCCTCCCGAAAAATCGGTCTGCCCGGCGCATTTCGCAAGTGAATGTGGAGTTTGTGATGTGCTGTAGAATTAATTGAATCCCAGGTCTATCATAATATTAGGCTATTACTTTTTGATGCTATTTTAAGAAAAAGTATACGTTCACTTTCATAAATAGTAGTTTTCAGTCAAATAATAATTTCATTGATAGTCTTGTAAACTTAGATGTTCTTTTTAAATCCCATTTTTATGGTTTTTATAAAAATCTGCTGTGTATCTAAATTATTCAGCCCATGTTGTACTGTAGATCCGTGAAATAGTATTTACTTCAATGCAACTTTTTTTCTTTTACTGTTGTGCTAAGTTGTTATTATTTGTGTTCTTTTTTTGTACGGGCTCTAAACCTGAAGGAAATAAATGAATAAAACAAGTGTAACAATCATTTTGTGACGCATTTGTTTTGAAATTAAAGCATTTTATGACAATTTAAAACTTACTAATTTTTCTGCCCTACTACATAATCTATGATTTTTTTGTAACAGTACTTTCATTTGTGGGATTGACGCTAATCTTGACGCTGACGCCGCTAACATTTTTGAGCGTTATCGGCGTAAATGACGCCGATAAGAATTTGAAGAGGTGACGCTAACGCCGTCAAGATTTTTTGTTGACGGGCACAACACTGACTAAGAGCAACTATAGTTGCTGTGAAGCTGGAGTAAGATTAAGTAAAAAAAAAAGGCATTTACAAGATTCACCAGAAGATGCTTTAATCTGAGACTAAACGTTTGAGTCAAGTTTTTTAAAGACTAGTTGCAATTGTACGGTTTCTAACGGAGCGCAATTTAGCTTTCAGAGGATCCGTTGAAAGAATTGAAGAGCTAAATAATAAAAATTTCCTCGGTCTAGTAGAATTACTAGCAAAGTTTGACCCAGTAATGGGGAACATCTTCGACGTGTTACCAATGCAGAAATTCATAATCTTACCTGGGGAAGAGAATTCAAAACGAGCTCATTACTGTAGTAGCTGATGCTGTTCTAAATGCTATCCTTTGAGACATCAAGAATGCAATGTATTTTTCAGTAATATTAGATTATACTCCGGACATAAGACATAAGGAGCAGACGCCATTAACAATTCAGTATGTATCAGATGGGGTTGATGTACAGTAGAAGGGCCTGTGGCTGTACATGAACATTTCGTTGAGTTTCTTCCTGTGGAAAGACTACTTGAAAAGACTTATGCAATGTACTGGTGAATGAGCGGGAAAAGCTTGGATTAAATGTTTAAAATATTCGTGGACAAGATTATGATAATAGCGTTAACATGAAAGGCGTCTATACTGGAGTTCAAAAACAGCTTTTGAATATTAACAGCAGAGCATTTTTTACTCCATTTTCGTGCCATAATTACAATCTGTTTGTAGCAGACGTGGTTAAAACATGCCCTGATGCATTAACCTTTTTTCGAATTGTACAACGCATCTACAGCATCTTCTCAGCATCTACAAAAAAACGGTCATTATTCAGAAAGCATGTTTCCAATCTATCTGTAAAACCTTTGTGCGAAACAAGTTGGGAATGTAGAATAGATAGTGTCAAAGCACTTCGTTATCAATTGCCTGAAATTTGTGACATACTCAATGAATTAGTTAAAGAGGCTAAAGAGGTTATGATTAAAAGCAAAGCAGAAACACTATATGAAACATTGAAGCAGTACAAATTCTTAGTGTCGCTTGTCTTACGGCACCACCTGCTCTTCCAAGTCGAATTTGTGATTAAAGAACTGCAAAGTGAAATAATAGATTTGAGCACTGCAATGGATTCGTTCAACAACTATAATGACTTGGCTAAGGAAACTCAGAGTTGATGGGTTTGTTTAGATTCTTGTAACAGCAAAGGAATTAGCTAAAGACATAAAAGTTTGTTGCAATCTTTCCAGCCAAATGTGAAAAAAGGAGAAGGAAAAAGCAGTATGATAAATCTGCAGAAGACTTCACACTTGGAAATGCTGAAAATGAATATAAGATAAATTGCTTCAACAGAATTGCGGCCACAGCAATTCAGCCCTTGTGCCCGAGATTTACACTGCTGAGATCTAACCATACAATCTATTTGGGTTTCTTCTCAGGTTCAAGAACCTTTAGCGTGATAATACGAAAATTTCCAGAGAGCCTCGAGCAAGCATTGACATTATCAACAGACCAGTCGGCAGATATAGGTGGGCGAGAATTAACTGAGAAGTGGAATCTTTAAGACATATGCTACCAGATACTGCTAAAACCCCGGAAGAAAAGTTGACCTATCTGTCCACTAATGAAAGATACATTGCTTTCCCAAACTACTTTATTGCACTCAGAATTACAATACTAGTAACTGTGGCATTTGGTGAAAGAAGCTTCTCGCGCCTCAAACTAATCAAAAATTACTTGAGGTCAACAATTCACGAAGATAGATTGAACAACTTGGCAATTCTTGCCATAGAGCGAGACCTATGTAGAAAACAAAATTTTGACAATATGCTGTATGACTTCGCTAGACGCAAGGCTCGTAAAGTAAAGTTATTTCAATCGTGATTTTGTACTTAGTAAAAAGGTAATAGAATGTAAAAACGAATTTATTTTCTATTACAAAATCTTAATTTTCAGTTATTATTTTTACCCCTACCCAGACTGGGCCGCGCAATCCGTTTCGCATTGAATCCCGCAATAGTTAAGGCCGGCCTTCCTGTCGGTTCTTTACTACCTTTTTATCAAGCCATGCAAGCAACAGCTTTCTGGAAAAAATTTATGACTCTGATTGTATGAAAAAACTGTGCTTTTTTTTCATTCGAAGCTGTCCTGGATCTTACAACACAATGTTAAAACAATGTGCATTCGGTGCGGATACGGATCGGTTTCTACCATAAATCATCTTATCTGGAACCTGACACTTCTGATCTGAAACAAGCTGAGAAGTTAGAAATATTTTAATTCACATTGGTTCAATTGGTTCAGATTTAAAGTGCACGCCAAAAAACAAATGGAAAGCATAATTTTTGAAAGGGTAGCCGAGAATTACGCTTTTCGCCTGTTTTTTGCGATCGCTTTCAATCTAAACCAAACTAAAAAGTTGAAATATTTCAATTCAATCTTTGTTCGCTGAGCACGAAAAGTTTTGCACTTTAGCGATTTTTTAATTATTACGCTTCCTGCTTTTAGTCTAAACCAGGGGTGTGCAATTTTTTTTAATGGCGGGCCAAATACCAATAAGCCCAATATTCTGCGGGCCGCACCTTTAAATAGGATAATATTTTACCGACTATTGATATTGTCAGCGATAAAAATAAAACTGCAATAGTATCAAAACGCAGTTTACACACCCCTGGCCAAAACAGTTTTTCCGCATTGTTTTTTACGTAAAGTGGACGAAGTAGATGTTTGTGTGCTGCTGTGATACGTGATACTTGATACGTTGGTTGCACATTTTAGTGCTTGTAAAAGTGCAGTAAACAGTGCATCCTTAAGTCACAGATCAATCTTACAAATAATAATTACCGTATTTTCGGGATCATAAGGTGCGGTATCAATAAACGGCTTTTTACGCTTTTATTATCATACACAGTGTTTTTTTTAAGGTTCGGCTTGAGGAACCTCTAAGCAACTTTGTAAGACAGCTAATTTTTTTCTTATTGTTCCTGAGCGTACTTAGCTTTGTTTACACTATTGTAGAAGCAGATTTTGAGAGACCGTTGGACAATTTTGAGAGACCGTTTTGGTTCCTCAAAACGCCTTAAAAAAAACACTGATCATACATAAGACGCACCTGTTATAAGGCGCACCAAATGAAACAAAAACTCACTTTGTATTTTACTCAAAAGAAACGATCAAACGAATAAACAAACAAACGAACGAACAAATAAGTTTATTTGTAACACCACGGTCTGTTTACAAAACAATTCCTGTCGTTTTGAATGCACAAAAAGCAATCTTGGAAATCAGACACGTGCAGGTCTCATAGTTAAGCTGTACGTAAATAACTACTACCGGGTATATACTGTAAATAAACAGCACCGTTTGCAACTCGTAAAATTGGTTTAAAGCTTTGTTATAAAACACAACTTGATCCATACATATAACGCACCAAAGAATAAGGCGCACGTTTGATTTTTGAGAAAATTTAAGGATTTTAAGTGCGCTTTATGGTCTCGAAAATACGGTACTTATATAAAATATAGTTTCATTGCAGGTTATTCATTTTGTTAATGGAGAAATCTGTGCAAAGCAAGAAGAAGAAGCTAGAATTGTGTTTAGTAAACAGGCTGTTGCTTCTCCAGCACAAATATCAGTAACTTTTTTTGTTTTTTGAATAACTATTAAATGCTCAGTAATCAATTCTAACAAAATATCAAACTGCCTGAAATGTCGCTATAGACGTGGCCATCTATATAGACAAAACTCTTTGATAAAAGAGGGAGTAGCCTTGAAAAAGGCTGTTTAGGAAAACTCTAAACGTTTTCGTGTAGCTCTCATCAAGAGAAATCGCTACCATGAGTAAAGAACTGAAAATTCGAAATTTTTTTGCATAAGATTGTCGTTTCGCCGAGTAAAAAGTTATACAAAAGCGCAGTTGATTTAGAAGCACCAGCCACCAAGCGGTCGAAAAGTAAAAAATTTTTTACTATATAATTAGACAGTTTTCCTAAACAGCCTTTTTCAAGGCTACTCCCTCTTTTATCAAAAAGTTTTGTTTACATAGATGGCCACGTCTATAGCGACATTTTAGGCAATTTTAAAATTTTGTACCACAAAAAATCTTTTTAAAATATCAAACAAAAACAAACTTTTGCATTATCATAATTATTATAGTTTGCAATAAAAGGTACTCCAGTAGATTTACCAATGACCCAAAATCAGTAGATATTTAATGTAAAAGATACTGTAAAATTAGACAAAATTGAAAAGTTCCTCTCTATTTTGAATGCTGAAAAGCACTTTGGCTGGATTCATCAATAAAAAGTCACCTGCAGGGGAAAAATAAGGGTTATCATCAGTGGCATTGAAAGCAGTGGAGCAACTGCCCTTTTGAAAAAGAAAAAGTAAAGGTGGGCAGCAGTGCCAGATTACCCATTAGGCAGAGTAGGCAACTGCCTATGGGCCCCGCGACTTTTAGGAGCCCCATGAGACCGTGACAAAAGAAATTTTGGTAACTGTTACTTTAACGAAGCAGAACTTTGTGGAAAATGTGGTACAACCCACGAAAACAGTTTTTCGACATTTTTTCTTTTAGCACACTTTTCGCTCTTTTTGCTTGGAACTGGTGAAACCAAAACTTGTGCCACAGCTGTTGAGGTTATTGCCTGAATTCCTGAACTGATGAGTATTAAGAAATATAGGGGAGAGTGGTTAACAGTGGAACAGCGTACACAGTGGAACAAAGAAAATCGTAAAATAAAGAAACTGCTGACATCCCTGCATTTTCCAAGAAAAAACCCGTTCCCTCTTGGCGCAATGTTTATTCAAGGGGGGAATTCGCCAGTGTGCGCATTGTGATGTGTAGATGCATTTTTTCAGTTTTGCAAAAGTAAAGTTTTTTTTCACTCAAATGTTTAATTTGTTATAACTTTTTACCTATAGCTCCAGTCAATACCGCGGTTATGTCATTGTCTAAAGCAGTTTCCGATGGATTTAATTGCAGCTCAAGTGTCTTGCAGCTCTTTTTAATTTGCACAAAAATTCCTCCATAATTTTAAAGTCAGGAAGATACACAATGGAACACTGCAGTGAGATACACAGTGGAACTATGTTCCACTGTGTACCTACATATCTTAGCACCTAAACAAGCTAGGGTTCGGTCAAATCCGATTGTTTATCCTTTATTTTCATTACTTAGTTCATCTGCTAACCTACCTTTTTTAATTAATTAATTAATTAATTTTTATTTTATTTTTTTATTTTATTCACTTCACTATTTTTTTACTTTTTCAGACTCCTAAATTAAAATGTCGACCAACGAGAAAAAGAGATATGAAAGTGGAGCACAGAAGCGAAGAAAGAAAAAGGAAGCTAAAGTGAAGCTTGATAAAGAAATGAAAATGACTCTGTCGCTTTTCCAACTTGGCTTCACTCGTTCGCCTGCAGAAGATCAAGCCTCTGGTAGTACTGCCAGCAGTGTCGGCGATGTTATGGCAACAGACTTGCCTTTAGAATTGACTGCTGTACAAATGGTTGAGCCTCAGGCTACCATAGCTGACACTGTCAAAACCGATAAGGATTTTAATGTTATTGATCCGGAGAGACAAATTCAGCAACCTGAATTTCAAAATGACGTAGGATTATGGGAAAACATTACTAACGCAGTGCAAGAATATTGGTCTATTAGGGATCCTGTAGAATGTCAGCACTTTTACTGTGATTTTTCGGCTTCACGTAGGCAGTACGACGATGGTACTGCAAGATATTTTATACATTTCATGATGTTTCGGAAGCATGTAAATGGAGAACAAATTAAAAGGGAATGGTTGATGTACTCACCAATTTCTGGTAATGTATACTGTTTTCCATGGGTCTTATTTTTTGATGCATGTAAAGCAAATCAAACTCAATTCTGTGATGGATTTTCAGACTGGAAAAATGCTGCTCAGCGCATCCAAATGCACGAGAACAGTGAGATGCACAGAACATGTATGCAGGCGCTTATCACTAGGCGACGTGAAGCATGTCATGTAGACTATTGTTTACAAATTCAATTCAACAAAGAGAAAGAATGCTGGATAAAAGTTCTGCGGCGAGTAGTGTCGGTTGTCAAGTTTCTCTCGTCGCGAAAAATGGCCTTTCGCGGTAAAAATGAAAATATACGTAGGATTGCAACACAACAAAAATTACTGGAGCGTTTTAGAGTTGATTGCGCAGTACAATCCTTTCTTGAGTTCTCATTTAGCCAAATATGGTAACCAAGGCCGCGGAAGACCGTCCTACTTATTATCTACAATTTGTGAAGAAATTATCGAGACAATGGGAAATCAGATTCTGGCAGTTATTGTAAAAGAATTGCAGCAATCCAAGTACTTTTCTGTAAGCATCGATTCCACGCCGGACATATCGCACATAGACCAGCTGACAATAGTTGTTCAAATGTCAGACGGCGAAGTGGTGGAACGGCTTCTAACCTTAATCCCAATTGAAAGTCACACAGGAGAAGCTCTTGCTACGACTGTCTTGAAATTTCTAAACGAATGTGACATTGATATAAAAAATCTGCGAGGACAATCTTACGACAATGCCGCAAACATGTCGGGTTGTTACAACGGTCTTCAGGTACACATTTGTCAAATCAATCCATTTGCACATTATATTCCCTGAGCAGCACATTCGTTAAACTTGGTTGGAGTTTCTGCTGCAGAAACCTGCGTTAAAGCACTCTCTTTCTTCGGACTTGTCAAAAAATTGTTTAACTTTTTTTCTGCGTCAACTACCCGTTGGGCGATTATGTCCAAATGTCTTGAAAATGAAGCTGGGTCTGGACTCTTTTTAAAGAGAGTGACTGGAACAAGGTGGTGTGAGCGGGCGGATGCGACCAAGGCGCTGTCTTATGGTTATAACAGCTTCCAGAAGGCTTTGTTGGTCATTGCAGAAGATGTGAAACAAAAGCCAGAGACAATTCACGAAGCCAAATGTCTGTTACAAGGCCTGTCGAAGAAGAAAACAGCCGTTATTTCAATTTTCTGGGCTGTCATCTTGGAAAGATTCGATGCAGTCAGTAAGTCATTACAGAAAGAAACGATAAAACTCCAGACGGCCCTCAATATGTTGAAATCACCGTCAGATTTTCTAACATCACAAAGAGATTTGTTTGATGAATACGAAGAGAAGGCGAACGAAAAAGTTAAAGCACAGTGCTCTGACGACTGCAATCGGTTGCGCAAGTGAAAACGACATCAAGCCAACGGTGATGAGAAAGAAGTTGTACTTATTGGAAAAGACAAGTTCAGGATTGAAACCTATTTACCGATATTGGACAGACTATCTGCTGAGCTCAACCGTCGCATGCAAGCATACGTCAAAATTCAGTCGTTGTTTAGTTGAATTTCCATCCAAAACAAATGACGAATTAAGACACGCAATCGAGACATTTGGAGAGAATTATCCTGATGACATCGATATCCATTTCCAGGAAGAAATGGTTCACTTCAAGTATTACGCATCGCAGTTTGAAGATTATGATGATAAGATATCTGCATCGCAATCATATGAACTTATTTGTAACAGCATGATTCAGTCAACTTTTCCAAACGTTTTGACCGCACTACGAATTTACAGCTGCTCAATGATCGCAAACGCGACCGCCGAAAGAACCTTTTCCAAATTGAAAATTTTGAAAAACTGTCATCGATCTTCAATGACGCAAGAACGATTGCTTGTCATCGACCTTCAATGACGCAAGAACGGGCTTGCCATTATAGCCACTGAAAACGACGTTTTGCAAAACATTAACTTTCATAATATTTTAAACGACTTCACTATTGCAAAATTAAGACAAAAGAATTTTTGAAGGTTCGCTACATAAAGAGATTAGTAATTGTAAACGGTGGACTCGTAGTTCGTGGATTGTGGTATGGAAGGTAACTACTTATCATATTTTGAATTTTATATTTTTTCTTTCTGGAAAAATAGTTAAATACGAATTTACACAGTGCTTGTATTCTTAAATTCATAATCTAAAAATGCCATATTGCTACAATTTACGTTTTATATTCTGGGACTGGTAGGATAATTTAAATGATTGAAAACAACTGGCGTTCTAGTAGGCACCGGGCCCGGGGCCCCAAACGTTTGACTGCCTATGGGCCTACAGGGTGCTTAATCCGGCACTGGTGGGCAGATACATAAGCATTAGGTTAAATTGGCCCCTACAATCATAGAAACTCGACCAAACTATAAGATTGATTAAAAGTGAAGACCTTTTTTTGATTAGTTTTCACCTTAAATTTGGGACAAAAATAGAGATTTTGAATAATGATTAGAAATGATGACCTTGTTTTTTCACTTAATTTTTGTGCTGAAAACGGTCACAATTCTAAGTGGTAATTCTTCAAATAATAACAAAACCATGAGGTACTGGTTAAGTATGCAGTTTACCTAACCCACTAAACCAGATAATAGACATAGCAGTAAGGGTTACGGTTAGGCAGACTGCATACCAGTGGCGTGCGATGCATGCCAAAATGACATGACTTGCATGACCAAAAAATTTGGTCATGCAAGCATGTCATGACCAAATTTTTAGGGATTGCCTGACGAACTTTTGCGCGATGAGGCATAGATTTTTTAATTTAATGAGAAATGGTACTGGTTTGGAATGAAATTAGAGAAATTTGAGGCCGATTCGAGACAAAGACTTGCGATGTTTGAAAGTGATAACCTTTTTTCTTTTTTAGAGATCACCACAATTTTGGGATGAAAAGTATAAAATCTGTGAATAATTTTAAGCGATAGCTTTTTTTTTTGGAGAACACCATGGTTTAGGGACAAATAATCGATCTAAGTTTTAGAATCTCACACAGAATTCTTTCTGCTACCCACAAAATATTGCATATCCTACCCATTAGCTACCCAGAAAATATTTAATTGCATGACCAGTTTTTGGCATGCCAGTTGCATGACCAGTCTCAGAGGTCACCACACACCACTGCTGCATACTTAACCAGTGCCAAACCATGATTTGTTAAACATCACTTATATTTGGGCAAATTTGCATTGCCCCGTAAACTTTATTCGGCTAATACAGCTATGAACCTTAACTATAAAACCCAAAAACGTGTCTTTTTTTAATTTTGCTCGTTTTTGCCAAAAATTTTTCCAGCGCTCCTGATTATCGTTAAGAAGGACTATGGAAAAAATTTTGATAGCCTACATTATTTTGGATTCGTTCAAACAAAAACCTTTGTAATCATATTTTTAGCTATTATTATAAGTCAAAAACATTTGTCAGGCGAAAGCAATTAATATCTAAAAAGCTTCTGCAGTTTAGTTTGTAGACTTAAAAACTTTTCTTTCAGACACGCTTTCTATTGAGTAGTCAGGCTTTATATTTTAAAATTCTTTTTTTAAATCAAATCAAGTCAAAATAGATAAGTCAAAATAAAAGTCAAACTTTAAAAAATCTAATTAAAAACTAAAACATTTCTTATGGTTTATGTCTAATAGTTTATTTTGAGTTTTTTTCACTAATGTTTTTTGTCTTATAAACAGGGCTGCCATAACGTCCTTATTTCTAAGATTTGTCCTTTTTTTGAAGGTTTTTGCCTTAGAAAATATTTTTGTCCTTATTTCTAAGAAATGTCCTTATTTTGACTTGTGTCCTTATTTTTGTTTTATTTTAGGTTTGGAGGTTCTCATACCGGGCACTTCAATTGATTAATTCGAATGTTTTCATTCATTTATTCATTTTATTCTCGATCATTATTAACATTTTAACATAAAAAATTATAAGTATTAAAAAGATCAAGAAAAGGAAGAAGCAGCACAACGTCAGACGTTAAAACATGCATAAGATAACCAGAAAGCGAAAGTACAAAACAGTAGAAAGCATGGCCGCAACACCTTAATATGTTGTAACTTAAGTTGTTGCTTGACTTTCAAGTTTTTTTGTTAATATGCATTTATGACGTAACAGCAGCAAAATTAATTTCCTTAATGACATCAAATCAGTGCATTTAACTGGAATTAGAATGCAGTAGTTAATCAGAACTTTGCAGTTGACTAGTATTATTTAAGATCTGATAGATTTGATAATTTAGCAGTAGCCTACTGATTTAGTTTCTAAAGTTTTGAGCGATTGTCTTTTCTCCAAGCATTTCAGCTTGTGTCAAATTCCACCTCATACTAGTTGAGAATCAGTGCTTTTGGACTAAACACGAATATAAAATTTGTTTAGATCTGGAACTTCACAAGAGATAAAATGAGTAAACGCAAAAACTCTTATCGTGATGAGTATGAGAAAGAATTCAACAACGTCAAAAGAAGCTTAAAGGGCCAGTGTTTTGCGCACTGCAGCTTTTGTACGTGTGATATTAATTTGGAGGCCATAGATAAAGCAGCTCTTTCTGCACACAATGCAACTCAAAAGCACAAGAACTCTGCTCTACAAACTAAGTCAAATTAATCTGTAAAAGCCTTTTTCAAGAGTCAATCTGCACCAACTACCCTGGACTACAAAACAGCTGCTGCAGAAGGTACGTACCTGGGCTTTCCATACTGTGAAAGCATCAGCAGTCATTCCTCTCCAACGACTGTACGTCACATTTATTCAAAACACTCTTCCAAAAAAGTTTGCCTCGGACAGAACAAAAGCAAAAAGCATCATCACTGGAGTTTTAGGTCCTTATGCTCAAAAAATATTATTGTTTGAACTAAAAACACAGCCTTTCTCAGTCTCAGTAGATGCTTCAAATCACAATCTGTTAAAACTATTTCCTCTGGTCATCAGATTCTTCAACGCCGAAGTTGGTGTGCAAGTACTTCTTCTTAATTTGCGATCAATGCCAAGTGAGACCTCACAACAAATTATAGACTTTATACACACATCTTTGCAGGAGAACGACCTAGATGTAAAACAACTGACATCTTTTTGTGCCGACAACGCATCCGTAAACTTCGGCGGTTCGCAGCTGAATGGAAAAAATAACGTATTCTATCGACTCAGCGAGCGAGCGACTCAACTTATTCCAGTGGGGTGCCCTGCACATATTTTGCACAATGCAGCAGAGAAGGGATCAGATCGCTTGACAGTTGATATAGAGACAATCGTAATGAAAATTGGCAGCCATTTCAAAAGTCAAACCAGTAGAGCAGTGAGCCTCAAGCAGTTTTGCAAAAAACTTAATACTAACTACTCAACTTTGCCCACTCATACTCCGACCAGATGGACTACACTAGATTCTGTCCTTGAGCAGATGATCGATCTCTGGGATCCACTCAAAGCTCATTTTCTGTCGCTCAAACATCCACCACGAATCTTGATGGATTTCTTTAAATCGGGCGAGTCTCTGGTCGTCGTAACGTTCCTCAACATTGCTCTCTTGTTGTTTAAGAAACCAATCCTATTTTTGCAATAAACAACTGCATTATTTCCGTAACTAACTCATCATTCAAGTGTAAACTATTGCAGCGACAGAATTCAAATTTTTTTGGAGCAACAACGGCTGAACTATTAAGATGTATTGATGACGAGCGCGCTAAAATTCTCAAATCGAGCTTCCAAGAATTCTATACTATCAGTTTAGAATATGTTGATAGGTGGTTTAACATTGAGAATCATCCGACGCAAACCAACTGACCTTGCTAAGAGAACAAAAAGTTAGGTACGAAGAAGTCGTGGACTTGGCTAAGCAACTTGATCCCCAAACGGCAATGATGGATAAACTGTTCGGCGAAGTCTCGGCTCTCAATGTTCTTCTGAAGAAAATTCCACTTGATGTTTTCCAAAAAGAAAAAGCTGAGAAGAAGTGGATGAATATTTTTGCCAGGAATGACAATTTTCCGCTTCTCTACAAGCTGATAAGTATTGTTTTCTCCATACCTGTTAGCAATGCATTTGTGGAGCGTATATTCTTCCTTGTTTCAGCACAGTGGACCAAAGAGAGAAACAGCCTTTCTGAAAAGACAGTCAAATCCATTCTACAAGTTAAAGTAAACTTAGAAGTGAGCTGTGGTGAGGTGCACCAGATAATTTCTAAGAATAAAGAACTGATGGAGCAAATCGTTTTTAGTGCAAAGTACTGAAGTATGATTAGATATAAGTCGCACTAGCATAAATAGATTTTGTTTATTACTTTCCGTTGTTTGTTATCTTATTATGTTTTCCTGTCGTCCTTATTTTGGGGTTCATATCGATGGCAGCCCTGCTTATAAACCAAATATTGACCACGAAATCAAACTTATATTCATTAGTTTAAAACTTATCAACTTTTTTTATGTAATTTAAAAATTTAATATTAGTAATGCTATGTTTTTATAACGATAGATGGTTTACTTCTGAAACAACTGATTGAATTTGCCTAAGCCTACTGCTAAAAAGTAAAACCGATAATACAACTTCTACTTGAATTGACAATACTGCATAATTATTTCTTGATAGGTCAAAAAATAATAAGTTGGATCAATGAAATTTTTTGCTTCATGGACTATAAAAAAGCTTTGTATGAAAAACGCTACTAACTTCATCTTTTTATTTATACTTCTCATGCCTTGTAGACTGGCAACAAAATTATTATTAAATGTTACTTTAGAAAGAAAATAATTGTCTAAAATATTAGCCAAAAGCTCAAACTTTGGATAAAAACCAGTCGTTTAAAATTTTACTTGGTTGTTCTATTCTGATGTCAATAGATTAAATTATTAGTGATATCTAAAACTAGTCAAAAAACAGAAAAAAATATTCTTTTTTTTAGGAATTTGCTGTTGAAGAAAAAAGTATGCTACTCACCCACCGTATCATATATGATAACAACATATTTTTCTATACTGTAACAAACACTTGCATTTTATTGAAAAGAAAATTAACAAAAAATTACATCCTGCATGTTAGAATGTAGTCATAGTTTTCTCTTACTTAGATATCACTGGGTTTCTTGCGAAAAGTCAGAGGTTTATCCTTACTTGACAAGGTTAAAAGCACTGGCATTCGTCAATCTCTCAACATCAAACCGCTACTACACCGCTTACAGTAGAACGATCGCCACTGTGCTGGTATGGCCATGTGACACGAATGTCCCACGAGCGAACAGCAAAGCAACTAATGGATGCTCTTCCAAGTGGTAAAAGGCCTAGAGGGTGACCCAGAACTCGCTGGCGGAATTATGTTGAAGACCTGGCATGGTCACGCCTTGGAGTTCTACCAGCAAAATTGCCGCTAGTTGCTGAAGATCGGGATGCTTGGAGATCCCAACTCGAGCTGTTGCCCCGGCAACCCCAAAAGGGCAAGCGGGCAAAGGAAAATACACTGAACTAATTCAATGTTTTCCTTAAAAATGATGATAATGATGATGATGATGCTAATAGATATCACTTCCAAATCGGTTTAAATAACTTTTGAAAATATGATTTCTACCCACGCGCTAAATCTACTTATGAACTACGATTAAAATGCATTTATATCTTACAACGTCACCTGACGGATGAAACAAAAATATAGTTTTCATCAGTAACTATCAGAAATAATATCTCATATAGTAAAAAACTAAAAATTAAAGCTGAAAATTTGGTTCATAGAATATACGATAAACCATGCAGTGAAGAGTTCCAGCATACTTTCTCTGTCAAACTAGTTATTGTTCGGCAAGTGATGAAAGTAGTTGGGTCGAGCTCGAATGTTTTAAGCAAAGGTTAATTTACTGAATCTGAAGAACACCTATCAAAAAACTGGCAGCCTTTTTTACAATACCAAAAGTTTAAAAATTAGTCATGACCAGAGGTGCTGGAAACAAAAAAACATGGTCATTTGTTTTAAATGTTAAAAACTGTAAAAATTCAAACAATTTTTATTAAAAGGTGTACATCATTTAAAATTAAAAAGTTTTTTGGCTTCTTGTTTTAAAAAGCAACTTTTTAAAAATTAATTTATAAAAAAAATTTTGTGTCTTCAATGTGGACAAAGAATAAAACTTGGGCAAATCTGAAACTCAAGCCTCTTTTCCAAAAAATTATTTGATCCTCCGCTGGATTAACAAATTGAAAGATGCAACACCAAGAAGGAGGCATTAAAATATAATGTGAAACTGAAATTGTCGGCAGCGTGGTCGAGTGGTTAGTGCGCCGTGATTGTGATCGACATGGTCTCGATTGATTCAAAACTTACTCGCTCCGTTTTGTTGTGTTCTTGGAAACGACACTTCACACGGCACTTTCCACTGCTTGGTGGTCTTGGCGAACACTTCAAAATTTTAGTCATATCTCTATAAAACTAAAAAGTCGAAATAAAATATTCCAAGCGGACAGCAATGTCTTGGGATATCCGAAAGCAGATTGCGGTAATTGCTTGACCTATATATTAGCGCCTCCGTCGCTTTCCTGTGAGTCAAGAGAATATATATAGAGATAAAATAAAAAAGAAAAAATGAACACAATTTTTCAATAAAAACCACCACACGACGAAACTTCTCGATGCACAGCGGCTTCAATTTCATCTCAAGTCTTCACCACCGCAGGCAAGTCATGTAACTCAGAGAGATCGAATTGGTTTAAATCTTGAATTATTTTGCCTTTCTCACGCGTATGTCAATGATTCGGATTCGTCTCAAATTGAGCTTAAATTGAGCTTAACTTTAAAAGCACACTTCCACTTTGAACACCGAATAAATTTTTAGTTATCAATAGATTTTTGCGCTGAAATTTTTATTTTTTTTATTTTAATTTTAATCACCGTTTCGATTCAAAAGTGGCAACTTTGTAAAATGTTCAGAAGTGGCAACTTTGTAAAACGGTTGCGATTCAAAGTGGCAACTTTGTAAAATACCGTTGGGTATATCGTTTGCTAATTTATATACAAATGACGTCGTAAATTTTATCTTTCATTCGATTGAAATAAGGTTTAGCAATCGTTTCGTGTCGAACAAAATAATGATTCAGGCAGTTGTCAATAAACTTTGATCAAGACTGTATTGCACCTTCAAAATTTTTTAGCTGGTACGGCTATGAACCTTAACTCCATTTTTTCTATCCAACAAAGCAAAGGTGACTTTGCTTTACATTTTCCCCCGCCAAAAAATGCTTCGGCGCCCCTTCTTGCCGTCACATAAATTTAAAGTCAAAACTTTTTTTATTTTTTTGATTTTCACTAGATTTTTTAGACGTAAAAGAAGCAACATCACACTAATTAAAAGTAAAACTCTTCTTTTGTTTTACATCAGATTTTGTTCTTGAAAAGGAAGCGTTTGTGGACCCCTGCTGTCACTAGATGTATCACAGTTTTACTGCCGCATAGATTGTTTGAAATTGTTCCGTCAAAAAATAAGGTGCAAACGAGACAGCGGATCGTATTCTTTTAATGTCTAACTGGGCAGATGGTAGGTGCTTTCACGCAGCCTGGGCCGTGAGTAAGTCTGCTCATTGATTTTAAAAATGACAGACCGAAACCGAACCTACCAAAAACGGAAGGGTATCCACCCATTCCGATGTTCAGTGTGGGTCTGTTAATCGGCAAACGTCCTTTTCAGGACGGGGCAATGTCAGGATAAAACTGTCCTTTTCAGGGCACATTGCCAACAAGTTCCGAAGACCCACTATTCTTCAGCTGAACATCGAAGGCCTCACTGCAAGCAAGATGAATGTTCTTCATCACCTCGCTATGCAGTCTGAGGCACTCGTCATCCTACTGCAGGAGACCCACTGCACTGATGCAGAGAAGTTGGTGCTACCACACTACCAACTAGCTGGGTCTTCTTTAAGCAGGAAGCATGGCCTTGCCACGTTTGTTCACGAGCGACTGAGATACACGCTTTTGGACCAATCTCCACCGACATCGGAGATCGAGTGGCTGTGTGTGGACGTTGATGGCTATAAAATAGTCAACGTCTACAAACCACCGCCAACGCGATTGCGAACCCTGGATCTCCCAGTGTTTCCTCACCCCTGTCTGTACGCTGGCGATTTTAACTGTCGTCATGCTGACTGGGGTTATGATGACAACAGTCCGGATGGTGAGTGCTTGGCTGGATGGGCAAGTATTAATTGTCTTGCCCTCCTATATAATGCCAAGGACGCTGCCAGTTTTTATTCCGGCCGCTGGAACACTGGCACCAATTCAGACCTAGCTTTCGCTAGCGTAGGTCCAAACAGTCGCTTACCGGATAGACGTGTCCTTGAGAAGTTTCCCAGGTCACAACATCGACCCTCGCTTATTACACCACCAAGGTTTGCTATGGCAGTGCCAAGCATGCCTGTTAAGCGATGGAACTTCCGCAAGGCCAATTGGAGTCACTACATTGCTTTGACGAATAAATTCGCAAAGACTCTGTTGCCGCCTGATTCACTTGATGTGGATGCGGCTTACCAGGACTTCTGTAACATCATTAAGAAAGCAGCCAAGAAGACTATCCCACGCGGGAATCGAAATAACTATATTCCGTGTTGGGATGCAGAGTGTGAATCCCTCTATAAAACCTTTCTGCAGTCTCCTCAGGGAGACGACTCAAGTTTGGCTGCTACAACTCTGCTTGCCAAGCTTGACAGAAAACGGAGGGATCGATGGTCCGAGGCAGTTCGGAGCATTGACTTCTCACACTCTAGTCGAAAAGCGTGGAGTATCTTGAACAACCTTACTGGTAGGTCACGACACTCTCCTCGTCATTGTCCCGTTTCAGCCGATGCTATTGCATCTCAATTGGTTAGAAATGGAAAATACGAGGCTGTTGACCGCAAGTCATCTCGACTTGTCTTTCAAGAAGTGTCTGACCTTTGGAGGGCCACAACACCAGATGCAGTAAATATCTCTGACAATTTTTCACAGAGAGAATTTGCTGCTGCCCTTCAACATTTAAAACCAGGTAAAGCTCCGGGTCCTGATTCCATCTGCCCCGAGCTTATACTCCATGCTGGAGCTTCTTTGAAGTCCTGGTTACGTGACTTCCTTTCTTCCTGTTTGCGCCGACTCAAAATTCCCAAGATCTGGAGAAGAGCGCTTGTGGTCGCGATCCCAAAACCAGCAAAGCCCGTGGGGGACCCAAAGAGTTATCGACCGATATCTCTGCTCTGTGTCTCCTACAAGATCCTCGAGAGGCTTATCTACGCCCGCGTTGAACCATTAATCGATCCACTGCTCCCTAACGAGCAGGCTGGGTTCCGACGCGGGAAGTCAACCGTAGATCAAGTTGTTCTGCTAACCCAGAACATCGAGGATTCTTTCGAGGCTAAAAAGAAGGCCGGTGCCGTATTTATCGATCTGACAGCTGCTTATGACACTGTCTGGTACCGTGGCCTTACCTGCAAGCTGCTGAGACTACTTCCGGATAAGCACATGGTCAAAATGATCATGGAGCTTGTCCGAAATCGAAGTTTCACCCTTACCACCGGTGACAGCAAGCAAAGCAGGCTACGCCGTCTTAAAAACGGCGTTCCTCAGGGATCAGTCTTGGCTCCCCTCCTATTTAACATCTATACGTACGATCTTCCTTCCATGATTTCCAGCAAGTTTGCTTATGCTGATGATTTAGCATTGTTGCACTCTTCTGGAAACTGGAAGGACTTGGAGGGGACATTAAGCCAAGACATGTCCACACTGTCAGCGTATCTCCAGACTTGGAGGTTGAAGCTCAGTCACACTAAGACGGTGACGACAGCCTTTCACTTAAACAACCGAGAGGCCAAACGTGAGCTAAAGGTCTACAACAATAGTAGACTTTTACCGTTCTGTCCAACCCCTACATACCTTGGGGTAAAACTGGACAGATCGCTCACGTTTCGTCACCATTTAGTGGCATTGCGCAAAAAACTATCATCGCGCGTCACACTGTTGAGGCGACTCGTGGGCTCGGGATGGGGTGCTGGTGCTAAAACACTACGCATAGCCACCTTGTCTCTAGTCTACTCAACAGCTGAGTACTGTGCGCCAGTCTGGTGTCGCAGTGTTCACACTCACCTCATTGACAGTGTCTTGAATGACGCCTTGCGCATAGTTACTGGATGCCTGCGTCCCACTCCAACGGACCACCTACCTGTACTTTCAGGCATCCAGCCAGCTGAGCTTCGCCGACTGGGAGCGACACTCTCCTTGGCTTACCGTGGATCTCTGGACCCCGATCATATTTTGCATGGTCTTTTAAGTGGGTCCTCAGATACTCGCCAAGTGAGACTAAGATCCAGACGCCCGTTTGTGCCAGGTGCGCGGAATCTCTTGGACAATCTTGCCAGACTTGGCATCCGCGCCTCTGAATGGACAAATCATAAATGGAACGCGGAGTACTGTGAAAGTGCTTCCAGGCTCCGTGCTTTTGTGCCCGGGACCAGTGTCAGGCCTGTTGGGATGGGCTTACCCCGAGCAGCTTGGGTTAAGCTCAACCGCCTGCGGACTGGTGTTGGGCGATTCCATTCGTCCATGCACAAATGGGGTCTCGCTCCTTCACCGAATTGCGAGTGTGGCGCCTCAGAGCAAACCACAGACCATGTACTAACAATGTGCCCCATACATCGGGCACCACATGGAGCACGCGGTCTGACGGTTTTGGATGACGAAACTCGATGCTGGCTTAATAACATCACTGCCAGCATCTGATCCAGGCAGTGCAGCAGTCTGGGGTAGTAAAAGGATAAACCCTCGGCCCCAGTTCTGTTTGTGTCTGGCCTGGAGTGGATGGCCTTCAAACGATGACGACGACGAATGTCTAACTAGCATGTAACGGGCCGGATGGTTTTGCTTGGCAGGCCAGATCCGGCCCGCGGGCCGTAGGTTAACGACCCATGGTCTATAGCAGGGTTTTCCAAACTTTTAGTTCAACGGCACCCTTTGGACACTTTCATAGGTTTCCATGTACCCCCAAAATTTTGTTACGTTTCTCTGAAAAAAAAACGTCTTCAGTGAGAAACAGTCTCGGATCTTACGAGTTCCGTTCCAAAATCAAGGTTATCTCTAAAAAAAAAATAAATACATAAGGTCTTCACTATAAATTGGTCGAAAAATTTCCCAAATCAAGCCCAAAATCAAGGTGATCTCTAAAAAAAAAAGTCTTTACTCTTATTTGTTCTGTTTAACTTAATTATAGTTTACTGGATTCTAAAATTTCAGACATTTGAGTCTCTTTTTAAAATTTCTTTTGGACACGCAATTTAACTTAAATAGGTATATTTTCTCACATAACAATGTACCCTTTGAGAAGCTAAAATGTACCCCCATTTGGGAACCCCTGATCTATAGCAATGCTCGGCAACCTTTTCGCGCTCACGGCATACTTATAAAGCATTTTCAAAATTTTGCAGGACACACGAAATAAATTGAACACTTTTTTTTGATAGATTTCCGACGCGTTTTTACCTAAAAAGCATAGAAATTTTAAGTTTTTTGCTTTTTAGTAGTGAAAACCATTTTTTGTTTACTCTAGATTTAAAGTGGGTTTATTTTATCTGAAATGACCAGAATTTATCTGAAATGGCCCAGATGGGAGGTGCTTTCTCGCAGCTTGGGCCGTGAGTAAGTCTGTTCATTGGTATTAAAGATGACAGACCGAAACCGAACCTACCAAAATGAAAGGGTATCCATCCATTCCGATGTTCAGGGTGGGTCTGCTAATCCGCAAACGTCCTTTTCTGGACGGGGCAATGACAGGATAAAACTGCCCTTTTCAGGGCACATTGCAAACAAGTTCCGAAGACCCACTATTTTTCAGCTAAACATCGAAGGCCTCACTGCAAGCAAGATGAACGTTTTTCATCACCTCGCTATGCAGTCTGAGTCACTCGTCATCCTACTGCAGGAGACCCACTGCACTGATGCAGAGAAGTTGGTACTTCCAAACTATCAACTAGCTGGGTCTTCTTTAAGCAGGAAGCATGGCCTTGCCACGTTTGTCCACGAGCGACTGAGATACACGCTTTTGGACCAATCTCCACCGACATCGGAGATCGAGTGGTTGTGTGTCGACGTTGATGGCTATAAAATAGTCAACGTCTACAAACCACCGCCAACGCGATTGCGAACCCTGGATTTCCCAGTGTTTCCTCACCCCTGTCTTTACGCTGGCGATTTTAACTGTCGTCATGCTGACTGGGGTTACGATGACAACAGTCCGGACGGTGAGTGCTTGGCTGGCTGGGCAAGTATTAATTGTCTTGCCCTCCTATATAATGCCAAGGACGCTGCAAGTTTTTACTCCGGCCGCTGGAACACTGACACCAATCCAGACCTAGCTTTCGCTAGCGTAGGTCCAAACAGTCGCTTACCGGATAGACGTGTCCTTGACAAGTTTCCCAGGTCACAACATTGACCCTCGCTTATTACACCATCAAGGTTTGCTATGGCAGTGCCAAGCATGCCTGCTAAGCGATGGAACTTCCGCAAGGCCAATTGGAGTCACTACATTGCTTTGACAAATAAATTTGCAAAGACTTTGTTGCCGCCTGATTCACTTGATGTGGATGCGGCTTACCAGGACTTCTGTAACACCATTAAGAAAGCAGCCAAAAAGACCATCCCACGCGGGAATCGAAATAACTATATTCCGTGTTGGGATGCAGAGTGTGAATCCCTCTATAAAACCTTTCTGCAGTCTCCTCAGGGAGACGACTCAAGTTTGGCTGCTACAGCTCTGCTTGCCAAGCTTGACAGAAAGCGGAGGGATCGATGGTCCGAAGCAGTTCGGAGCATTGAATTCTCACACTCTAGTCGAAAATCGTGGAGTATTTTAAACAACCTTACTGGTAGGTCACGACACTCTCCTCGTCACTGTCCCGTTTCAGCCAATGCTATTGCATCTCAGCTGGTTAGAAATGGGAAATACGAGGCTGTTGATCGCAAGTCATCTCGACTTGTCTATCAAGAAGTGTCTGATCTTTGGAGGGCCACAACACCAGACGCAGTAAATATCTCTGACAATTTTTCACAGGACAACTTACTGCCGGTCTCCAACATTTAAAACCAGGTAAAGCTCCGGGATCTGATTCCAACTGCCCCGAGCTTATACTCCATGCTGGAGCTGTTTTGAAGTCCTAGTTACGTGACTTCCTTTCTTCCAGTTTGCGCCGACTCAAAATTCCCAAGATCTGGAGGACAGCGCTTGTGGTCGCGATTCCAAAACCAACAAAGCCCATGGGGGACCCAAAGAGTTATCGACCGATATCTCTGCTATGTGTCCCTACAAAATCCTCGAGAGGTTTATCTACGCCCGCGTTGAACCATTAATCGATCCACTGCTCCCTAACGAGCAGGCTGGGTTCCGACGCGGGAAGTCAATCGTAGATCAAGTTGTTCTACTAACTCAGAACATCGAGGATTCTTTTGAGGCTAAAAAGAAGGCCGGTGCCGTATTTGTCAATCTGACAGCTGCTTATGACACTGTCTGGCACCGTGGCCTTACCTGCAAGCTGCTGAGACTACTTCCGGATAAGTACATGGTCAAAATGATTATGGAGCTTGTCCGAAATCGAAGTTTCACCCTTACCACCGGTGACAACAAGCATAGTAGGCTACGCCGTCTTAAAAACGGCGTTCCTCAGGGATCGGTCTTGGCTCCCCTCCTATTTAACATCTATACGTACGATCTTCCTTCCATGATTTCCAGAAAGTTTGCCTATGCTGATGATTTGGCACTGTTTACTCTTCTGGAAACTGGAAGGACTTGGAGGGAAGTATTTCACCCTTACCACCGGTGACAACAAGCATAGTAGGCTACGCCGTCTTAAAAACGGCGTTCCTCAGGGATCGGTCTTGGCTCCCCTCCTATTTAACATCTATACGTACGATCTTCCTTCCATGATTTCCAGAAAGTTTGCCTATGCTGATGATTTGGCACTGTTTACTCTTCTGGAAACTGGAAAGACTTGGAGGGAAGTATTTAAGCCAAGACATGTCTGTACTTTCAGCATATCTCCAGACTTGGAGGTTGAAGCTCAGTCACACTAAGACGGTGACGGCAGCCTTTCACTTAAATAACCGAGAGGCCAAACGTGAGCTAAAGGTCTACAACAACGGTAGACTTTTACCGTTCTGTCCAACTCCTACTTATCCTGGGGTAAAACTGGACAAATCGCTCACGTTTCGTCACCATTTAGTGGCATTGCGCAAAAAACTATCATCGCGTGTCACACTGCTGAGGCGACTCGTGGGCTTGGAATGGGGTGCTGGTGCTAAAACACTACGCATAGCCACCTTATCTTTAGTCCACTCAACAGCTGAGTACTGTGCGCCAGTCTGGTGTCGCAGTGCTCACATTCGCCTCATGGACAGCGTCTTGAATGACGCCTTGCGCATAGTCACTGGATGCCTGCGTCCCACTCCAACGGTCCACCTACCTGACTCTCAGGCATCCAGCCAGTTGAGCTTCGCCGACTGAGAGCAACACTCTCCTTGGCTCACCGTGGATCTCTGGACCCCGATCATATCTTGTATGGTCTTTTAAGTGGGTTTTCAGATACTCGCCAAGTGAGACTAAGATCCAGACGCCCGTTTGTGCCAGCTGTGCGGAATCTTTTGGACAACCTTGCCAGGCTTGGCATCCGCGCTTCTGAAAGGACAAATCACAAATGGAAAACGGAGTACTGTGAAAATGCTTCCAGGCTCCGTGCTTTTGTTCCCGGGATCGGTACCAGGCTTGTTGGGATGGGCTTACCCCGAGCAGCTTGGGTTAAGCTCAACCGCCTGCGGACTGGTGTTGGGCGATTCCATTCGTCCATGCACAAATGGGGTCTCGCTTCTTTACCGAATTGCGAGTGTGGCGCCTCTGAGCAAACCACAGACCATGTACTAACAGCGTGCCCTATACATCGGGCACCACATGGAGCACGCGGTCTGAAGGTTTTGGATGACGAAACTCAATGCTGGTTTAATAACATCACTGCCAGCATCTGATTCAGGCAGTGCAGCAATCTGGGGTAGTAAAAGGATAAACCCTCGGCCCCAGTTCTGTTTATGTCTGACCTGGAGTGGATGCTCTTCAAACGACGACGACGACGACGACGACGACGACGACGACGACCAGGATATATATTAAGCACAAAACAAAGTTCGAAATCAAGCGAAAATTAATAGCAAAAAAAGGTTTTCACTGCACAAAAGAAAAATTTCCACCACAGTTGATAATTTCAATCTTTTTATCTGACAGCCACGATGTAACTTAAGTGGTTTTTAACATTTAAAATATAAAATGTTCAACTTTCAAGCCACCCTTGTTCGACAGCCATTATTAACTTCAACAACTGCTTTAATTTTTTGTTTTTTCCCAAACACATAAATACTAAACATACAAGAAATTTTGTTGCAAATAAACCGCGGTATGTTTCTTAAATTTGGAAAATTTCAAATCAAAGAAAAAAATCAAATTGTAGCCAAACTATAATTGGTACCCACAGTCCTACATATATATCAATCAAGATGTTTTTAGTTGGTCCAAATATAAAATTATCTTAATTCAAATAAGCGGTTTAGAAAAAAAAGTTTTGTTGTTTTATAAGTTAGGCTATGCCTTAGGCAAGTTATTGATACTTGTTTAGCGAAGTTAAATGTATTATTATTATTTAGTAAAAGATTTTAATAACTTTTAGTGTTCAAGAAAAGATTTCTTAAACCGTAATCCTTTAACTTGTGATCGCTTAAAATCAGTTAAGTCAAACCAAGTAATTTTCTAAATTTTTAAAAATTTTTTGACATTAGTTCAGAATTGGGATACAATTTAAGTGTACTGTGCCCTAGTAAATTAGCCATAAAATTACATGTAAAACTTTTTGAAAGAACTAAAACTGGAAATATTTCTTTAAAATTAAGCTCAATTTGAGACGAATACGAATCATTAACATACGCGTGAGAAAGGCAAAATAATTCAAGATTTAAACAAATTCGATCTCTTTGAGTTACATGATTTGCCTGCGGTGCTGAAAACTAGAGATAAAATTGAAGCTGCTATGCATCGAGAAGTTTCGTGAGGCGGTTTTTATTGAAAAATGGTGTTCATTTTTATTCTCTTATTTTATCTCTACATATATTTTCTTGATTCACAGAAAAGGAAAGAGGTTTGAGTTTCAGATTTGTCCAAGTTTTATTCTTTGTCCACATTGAAGCTCAAATTTTTTTTATAAATTAATGTTTGAAAAGTTGATTTCTAAAACAAAAAGTTGAAAGAACTTTTTGATTTTAAATGATGTATACCTTTTAATAAAAATTGTTTGAAGTTTTTACAGTTTTTAACATTTGGAAAACAAATGACCGTGTTTTTTTGTTTCCAGCACTCTGGTCATGACTAATTTTTAAACTTTTGATATTGTATAAGAGGCTGCCAGTTTTTTGATAGGTGTTTTTCAGATTCAGTAAATTAACCTTTGCTTAAAACATTCCAACTCGACACAAGTACTTTCATCACTTGCCGAACAGCAACTAGTTTAACAGAGAAAGTATGCTGGTTTAAAAAATTTTTTCATTATATTTACCACTTTCTAAAATTTCTGAGTTTTTTCTGGCCTTTTTAAAACTCTTTTTCACTGGCCTTTGTCGCTCAATTAAATGCAGAAGGGTATAATTTATCAGGGTGACTAAAAAAGATTTTCACTTCAATTCATTGGTGAAAAGTTTTTTGACAGTTTTTATAAAAACAAAAAGAAAACAATCCACAAATTTAGAACAGGGCGTCCCGGCTAGGTTTCTTTTCGTGGGACTAGATAAGGTTTTGCAAAAAATTTCAGATAAAAAATTTATGAAAAAGATATATTTTTTTAACCCTACGTTGGTCACGAAGGATTTTCAAACATGGTTAGTCACGTGGGGTGTCTGCGCATCCCATTAGTCACATGGGGTATCTTTCCAGGTAAAGATATAAAGAACAAAATTATAATATAGAAATTATGAG
Source organism: Diplosoma virens (assembly GCA_963680785.1). Lineage (NCBI taxonomy): Eukaryota > Metazoa > Chordata > Ascidiacea > Aplousobranchia > Didemnidae > Diplosoma > Diplosoma virens. The sequence goes on along the minus strand of OY796890.1, from coordinate 10,540,835 downwards.
CATTTAAAAAAAATTGGGGTGTTCAAACACTCCATGTGACCAACGTAGAGTTAAGTAAAACATGGACAATAAATATATATATATATTGTAAAGACAACCGCAAAATATTGGTGCTCTTCAGAAGAGTACTTAATGACCTCAATAATCAGAGCGATTTTACCAATTTAACTGAACACAAATTGAAAAAACATTTTGTTAAAATAGTCCCAACAGACTGTTTTGACTATGGGGTTCATTAGGGTACACAACATCTTATACTATTAGAATAGAATAAAATGTTGTGTCCCTTGATAAGCAGCACAGGCGAAACAGTCTGTTGGGACTATTTTAATAAAATGTTTTTTTAAATATTTGAGTTATGTTTAATTGGTATATACAGTATATATATATATAATAATTTTTGTATATGGATATATACTGTATATATTTTATCAAAAGCTTTATGTTTTGCAAGATTTTTTTAAAGCAGAGTTGTAGATCTGCATTTTGAAAAAGAAAAACATATTATTGCCTGTTGATAAGCTCTGTAAGTTCTTATAGCAAGCTTGTGCTCTATATATGTTGCATGAACGATAATATGTTCGTAAATCAATTATTGATGATTCTTTGTGAGTAACATTAACCATATCTAAAGGTTTTGTAAGATTTCAATGTTGATCGTGTAGCGAACAATAAAACTTTATAGTAATGGGACTTAATAAACAAAACAGCCATGGCGTCAAACGATCAAAATTATTTATTTTAAAAGAAAACATTTGCAAAATAAATGTGTTTTTGCAATACAGAAATGTTCATGATTATTATAATTTTTATCATTCAGGGTGTTTGCGGGGTGCGGACCCCACGTTTATTGCCGAATCTTTTTTGAGTGGCACCCGAGATCAAAGAAAAAAATAATTTCTTAACCTACACAGTATTCAACTTTTTATCTTTTGACTTGCACTATAAGGTCTCGGAGTCTTCAAACTTGGGGCAACCGTCAAGAACAGGGGCCTCCAACCCGCGGCCCGCCAAAGCCTTCAAAATGGCCCACTCATGTTCACGCAGTGATAAAATACCAAGGTCGGTTACAGTTCAAAAATTTTGAAGAATTCTAATCTATGCCGAGTCGCTGTCCAGTGATAGGTTTTTGTAATATATTGTTACCATGCCGCTAAAAAAGTTTAGTTTTCAATTAATTTTAAGTACGGCATTTTAATACATTTAATATTTGGCTTTAAGTATGGCGAGTAAAAAACGGTGAATCGGTGATGGTGGCTGGATATTTCAAGACAGATGAACCAAAGAATATTTTTTTTGTTTAAGACAATAACAAGCATATATGCTTAGTAAGCAATGGAGCAGTATCGAAGTTTAAAAAATATAACATTAAACGGCTGTAGCATGAGTGATTACTGGCACACAACTAACTTTGACACCTTTTTATTAAGAAGGGACACAACTTCAAATAAACGTTAAACTTCGGAATTAGAATCAAAGTTGAATTTTTGCTCAAATCAGTTGCAAGAATATCTTTGAGTCGATTTACAGGTCGCTCATATCAATCTCTAATCTAATCTGAGGAGACGACTCGCTCTAGCGCGTATATGTAGTCGTAATGCTTTTATGTGTGTATTATTGTGACGTCTGCTTTATTTGCCGATAAAACCACGTGATCAGGCTACGTCCTGAAAGCTGTGTGTTAAGAATGATTACATGAATGGCCTTGATGGCGCGATCAGCCAACGCTTAACTGGGGGGAAACAACAGAAAGGCGGTACATAAGCAAAATATAAAGAAATGCGAAATTATCACATGACAGTTGTCATCGCAGTAGATAAACGTTGTGCAGCGAGCGGAGGGCGCTGCAAGCCGAGCTGCAGCGAGCGAAATACAACGTGGGAAAATACATTTGCGAAAACTTTGCAATAACGAATAAAAGCATTAACAAAAGACGGTTTGCGGTGATGAGTTCGCTACACGGCAATAAGTGACCAATTATGCACCAATGCATGACGAATTTAAAGATCAATTTAGAAAAGACAAGATTGCGGAATTGAAAAAGATGCTCGTTGGACTTTAATCTGTTTTTACAAATCTTTCCTTTCAACAGGAATCAGTTGCGGCAGTTAGATATGCAGTAGTGAAAAAGATTCAAACCATTTTAGGATGGAGAATATGTGAAAGATTGCTTTCTTTGCGTTGCAAATGTCATATGTCCCTAAAAAAAAAAACTGTTTGAAAAAATAATTCTTTCAAGGCAAACCATTGCATGTCGTACTGGAGAGTTAGCAGTTTCCATTTTAGAGAATGTGGTATCAAAAGCTGGAGATTTTGCGTTTTATTTATTGGCTCTTGACGAAAGCACGAACACTAAAGACATTGCTCAGGTGGCCGTTTTTATGCGTGGGGTTGATAAAAGTTTTGGTGTTAATAAAGAACTAGCTTCCGTAGCCCACTTTAAGGCACAAAAAGGTAGTAAGATATTGGAAGCTGTAATAACAACGCTAAACCATCTGAAATTAAATCTAAACAACATGGCAGATGTAACTATCGATGGAGCCCCTTCTATGTGTGGGAATCGACAAGGGTTAGTCAAGTTATTGCAAAATGAGGCCAGCAAAGCCGGAAACAATTCTGTGCTGCAGTTTCACTGTATAATTCATCAAGAAAATTTTTATGCAAAGTCGTTGAAGATGAATAATGTCTGTAGTTACAAAAACTGTCAATTTCATCCGTTCTAAAGTTTTGCGTTATAGATAACTTCACGATTTTTTACGCAGCTCAGAAGCAGATTTTGAAGAAATGCCATACTACTGCAAAATATGTTAGCATAGCCGTGGCAAAATGTTAGAGCGATTTTTTAAACTTGACGATATTTAACTATTTATGAAAGAAAAAGATTATCCCGTTTTTGACTTTGATGATGCGGAGTGGATATGCAACTTTGCCTTCTTGTTGATATAACATCCCATTTAAATGAACTTAATTTTCGTCTTTAAAGAAAGGGACAACTGATTAATTACATGGTTGATCATGTTAAAGCCTTTCTTATAAAACTATCTTTTTGGGAAAAAAAGATAAACAACTTAAACTATGCCTATTTTCTTACTTTGCTAAGCTTCAAGGATCAAAACATTCAAAAGTAAGCAACATTCATTTCGGAACCGATGAAAGAATGTACAAACAGATTTCAAGACTTCAAAAAAATTCGTCAAGTTTTTTCGTGTCCTTTTTCGGTCAAGCCAAACGATGACTTTGAAAATATTTAAATGGAATTTGTTGACTTTGAGTGTGATTCCAGCTTAAAGGACAAATTTAACAATCGTTTATCAATAGGTTTTTACAAAAACTATGTTTCACAAGAAAAATACCTTAGTATTTGCATATATACCCTGGTATTGTTTATGATTTCTCTATTTGGAAGCACATATTGGTTTGAGGAAGCTATCTCCCGAGTGATCACTCCTCTCTGACGGTCACTTGGAGGATTCTTTGCGTGTTACTACTACAACATTTGAGCCGAATATTCTGAGACTTCATTGTAATAAGCATTGCCTAAGTATTGCATCAATGTTTGAATCGTTCTGTAAATAAATTGTATTTTTGCCTGCTTTCTATAAAGTTTGATGTCGCTATGGCGCTTTACTGAATTTTGTCCCGCGAAAATTTTTTAAAAGTGAAAGTAGCCCGTCACTCAAAAAGGTTGGACGCCTATGGTCAAGATATTACACTGAATTGCTTCACAAAATACCGATGTATTGCAGTCCGGTCGAAATTTTTTGTTTTGTTTATATAAAATGAGATAACTATGATTAAGAGCTGCTAGTTAAAAATGCCAAACAGGAAAAATGACGTAAAGTGTTTTTTCTAACGTGTGACGAAGTAAAAGTTGAACCGAGATGACGTCAAACACAAAAAGCGATGGTTACATTAGCTGACAATCCATTGCATAAAAATTAAAACAAAATGCTTTTAAATTAGGGTACTGTCAATGATAGTCTGTGAGAGGAGTGTGTAAGCTTTTTAGCTCGAGGGCCACATCGATCACGTGATTTAAAAAAAAAGACTTTCACTTTAAATCTGTCTGAAATTTTCAATTTTCATGCTCAAAATAAAGTGACCTCTAAAAAAAATATCTTCACTTTTATTCATTCTTTGATTTCTTAGTTTTCATGCCCAAAATGAAGTGATGTCTAAAACAGTCTTCGCTTTAAATTTGTCTCAGATTTCTTGATTTTCGCACCTAAAACCAGTGATCGCTAAAAGCAATAAGCAAGAATTTGGTTGAAGACAGAACAAAAATTAATGAATATTTTAATTATTTGTAAAGCCTTTGTGGGCCGCACAGAAGGTCGTTGCGGACCGTAGTTCACCCGCCCCTGGTCTCTGGAAATGTTTCAAAAAAACACTGATAGACCAAATACTAGTATGCTTTTGAATATATTGTGTTGAGCTTTCTTCGGTGCTCAACACTAATTGTACAATTGTTTGTTCATTTTTGTAAATTAAATAGATAAGAAACTTACTTTAGATTATATAATGATCCACGAAAGTTATGAATTCTACTTAAAATTGTTTTTGTATGGAATTGCTAAATACTTTGAGTCTTTAATGTTACAAAAAAACAAGTACTTTTCCCAACTTAGGGCTAAACTGTAAGGAGAATAAATGATATGATACGATGACGTGATAATAGTGTTAAGCCAACGTTAAGCCTTGTGGAGTTGACTGTCACCAATCTGGCCGAAGTGGGAGTATATAATACCTCGCAATGGTTGTGACTTAAGAGTGATTATCAAAATTGATCAAAAGTGAGAAAGCAACATCAAAAAAACTCATCATTCACTCTATTTGTTTAATCCAATGTTTCCCAATTTTTGTTCAACCGTAAACCATTTAGAAAATCTTCAAATTACTTCGAACTATATACTTTTCGAAAAACTACATTTTGTCATTTGATTATACAAATGAATAATAAAAAGAAAAAACACAAAGCAATATTTAATGTGATTGTTTTATCCCTTTTTTTCTCCACCAACTCGTCGATACGTTGCCCAGGGGGCCAAGGGGGCATGTGCCCGGAGTGGCCGTTTTGAGGGGGAGGCAAATTATGTAATTTCATAATACTAATAAAAAAATTAAGGTTAACAGCCAAGAAAAGTTAAAAAACCTGGCTCTTAACATTAAATTTAAAATTTTTAATGAGATGGATTTTGACGATCTTATTAAAAATTTTGCACCTTGTTAAGAAAAAAAGTAAACATGATCTGTTCAAAACTTTGACACCTTTTCAAATAGATTAAAATGAATATAAGATTTTGAAGTCGTACTGAGGGAGCAGAAACAAAAGTTTACCCTGGGACGCCACCCAGGTTTGTTCTTATGGCTCTGCTGCTAACAGCGCATCAAAAATCATGCGCTGCTCCAAAAAAACAATTGTGGCTTTTTGACTAATAATATTGAGCATGCGATAATTGTGATTTCTAATAATTTTTGTCTTTCTAACCAGACGTTAACTTATCGCCATTAAAAGTTCTTACCAGATTTCCTAGCGAACCACCAGTAATTCGATAATCAGCGGTTGGAAACTCCTGGTTTTATCTCCTCAATAAAATCATGTGCGAAACGCTTGAAAATCAAAATTATATTTTTTTATTACAAAACGGAACTTTATTCGTTTCTCCGGCTCATGTCACAGTCAATTTTCAGTTTTTTAGCTTGGCGTAAAGAATTGTTTTTTGTCTCTTAGCGAAATCAGACCGGCGATATCACGCACGTTTGGCGACATAAACCGACCAGCCAACTATTTCCGCAACCTTAATGGATTAAGTAGTTCAAGAAAGACGATCAAGACTGCACCGTCTGTTCTTAGAGTTGGTCATAATCTTTTTTATATTGAAACCTGAGACTGCTCGCTCGCAAGGTTCAGATGGCACATGATGAAAATTTTTAGTTTTCAAGACAAATGTAGAAATTGCAGATTGCTTCGAATTAGAACAATATTTCCTCGTCTCAACGATTTCTGGTTGACCCTTTATGATCTAAATTACCACAAATAAAAGTTAGCACAACACTTTTTTTATTTATATTGTAAATGATGAAATTTAATAAGGCTTTCGTAAATAAAACGTTGCTTGGAGCGCCATCTATTGGGAAGCTTGGAAGTGATTAAATTTTGACACTTTTTAGTACTACTAGAATTCCATTTAAAATAAGAAAATAATAAGAGAATTTTCATGTCGTTAGTTATAAGTATTGCTAGAACATAAGGGATTAAATGATTCAAATTCGTTCTTTTATCTAAGTTACAAACTTTTATAGTGGATATTTCAGTTCTTTGTCGATTTATTTAATTTTATTAAAAATATTTTTTTATTTAGTTTAAAAATTACAGTATTATCACGGGCGTAGAGAAACCAAATGGAAAGCGTAATTTTTAAAACTGTAGCGGAAAATGGAGCTTTCCGCTTGCTTTTTCCGCAACCGCTTTTAAGGCCCGTTTCCAGTACGAGGGTGGAAAAGATTATTCTTTGTTTTATTGATTTTTTTGCTTTGCTTAGCGCTCGATTCAATTTTAAGCGCGAAAAGATCAATAATAGAAACAAAGAATGCTTTTTTCCACGCTCGTAGTGGAAACGAGTCTTTAGTCTTAACCGAGCTAAAAAATTTAAATATTTTAACTTCAATATTTTTTCGCTTTTACCCTTTTCTCTTTCCGCTTTGTTCTTTTGCGCTTTCCGTTTGTTGTAGACTAATTCAAACAAATGAACATTAGTGTTATTTAACTAAAAGGGCGCCCTTTCAACCAACTGTGGTTAGCAGCAACTGAAAACACAGATTTAACCACGTGATGACCGTCACGACAGCCGCGATCCACACAACGAATCACACAAAAAGATCACGTGATAAGCACACCGAGTACCAGGTACAGAGTGGGGGTTCGATTACATGACACTGCCACACGCTTTGCTTTTTCCGTTATGCTTTTAGCTTGAACCGACCATTAGGCTACCAAATCGAGAAGGCAGAACGCTGCAGCAGATTAAGCTTTCCGATCAACTTCGCAGCGTAGCGCAGTAGGCGGAAGCGTCGTATTGATGGCGAACATGAGCGACAGCGTCGCGCCTCGAATTTTACTCTCGTCGTACAGTTGTGTCTTGGAGAAAGATGTTTTACGGCACTTCCCTCCACTCGGTGTTCTAAGCAAGCAGCTCTAAATAGAAACAAAAAAATTGACTGACAGCAATACCATAAGTATCTTTAAAAGTAGATCAGAGTAATTGCTTAATGACGATAGCCTGCCACACTCTCCTGCGAGTCAGGAGGATAAATAAAGATGACAATAATGATGTGCAGCTTATACTGTCAGGAATGGGTAAAAATTTAATCTTTCTTTAATGGATGCAGTCAAATGGATTTATGAAATTTTAAATTATTGTTTGTCACTTAGAAGACGGGTTTAATTAAAATTGACAGCAATTAATAATGTCAAGAAAAATTAGATTGCTGTGTTACTCAGATTCGTTTGCAATAGGATTGTTCGAATAATCTTTTTGTAGCATTCGCAGGACATCAATGATGCATGACATGTATGTCACTTCCGTTATGCATTTCCACCGTGTGTTTATAAGTCACAGCGCTTGGTTATAAAAGTTTTTGAAGAGAACAATTATTATATTACTAGTTATATTTATTGAGCTGTTAGCCTACGACCTTTAACAGATTGAATCAAGTTTATGTTGAGCAAAGTATATTTACTCAAAACGGAAAAACATAACAGCAGACAGTATCAAAATTATAATTTGTAAAAATGTTTGTTTTAATTTATCATCCGGAAAGAAATCGGTAGAAATAATTTTTGGTCAAGTTTACTCGGACACAGAGTGAAGTACAAGAGTTTGGATATTTTTTTCAACGCGAACTTATAAAACAAAATCATCCGTTTTTTTTAGTTTAAGCTTTAAACTACGTGGTTTTATTTCGATGTTTGAACTAACTTTAAAGGTTTTAGTGTATTGTGTATTGTTTTACAAATCAATATGCTTGGTAAAGCATAGATTACCCAATGTTCCGCTTCTGCTTAAGGTTTATCAAAACGTTAATAGTTGAATTTTCTTGTGAAGATATCTCACAGTTGCAACTTGTACAAGGTCTGTCCAAAAAGTATCCGACCTTATCTCCTCCCGCCAAAAATAATGCCACGCCAGCAAAGTGGTTTGGACGGATTGTAACGTCACAATATCCGCCCACGCATAAAAAATTTCAAACCGATAGTTGGTGTCATTCTCTTTTTTTGAAGCATTTAGTGCAGTTGTATAGTGCATGATCGTCGATTTTTTGCTCGCAAGCGTAATGACAGAAAGCATCAAACAAAGATATTGCATTAAGTTCTGAAAAAAACTGGACAATAATCAAATTGAAACTATTCAAAAGATTCTGCAAGCTTTTGGAGATGAGGCCGTAAGTCAAACAAAAATAAAGGAATGGTTTAATCGCTTCAAAAATGGTCGAATGTCAATGGAGAGTGAGGTACGCTCTGGCAGGCCATCCGCAAGCCGAAACGAGGAGGTGATTGAAAAGGTTCGCCAAATTATGATGGAAGATCGTCGTCTAACACTCCGGAAAATTCTTGAAGAAGTGGGAATAAGCAGAGGGATTTTACGTCGCCTTCGTAATGCTGTACAAAGAAAGCGGCCAGACATGAGGACAAGGAAAAACTGCAGGTTCACCATGACAACGCTCCCGCTCATTCCGGCCATGTAATCAAAGGTTTTTTTGCCAAAAACAATACGGCACTTGTGCGACAGCCTTCTTACTCTCCTGATTTGGCACCATGCGACTTCTGGCTATTTTCCAAGTTAAAAACTTCACTGAAAGGGACGCGATTTCATTCACGTAAGGACATTATGGAAGAAACGACAGCGGAGCTCAGGAGCATTCCAGAGGAGGAGTTCAAAAGGTGTTTCCAAAAGTGGCAGAGACGCTGGGAAAAGTGTGTGCACTTGTAAGGGGAGTATTTTAAAGGAGATTAAATAAAATTGTGATATTTATTTTGTTGTGTGTTTTATGCCCAAAGGTTGGATACTTCTTAAACAGACTTCGTAAATAAAGGAATACTATGCAATGTTGAGTGCAGACCGCAGCTTTTTAGTTTCGTCGACAGGAACTTGATTAAATGATTTCAAAAACTTTTATCATTGTTGACTTTCCAATAATGAATTTGAGATAACCTCAGAAGTTTAACCTAATTAGTTGAAATAGCTAATCCCATTTAATTGGAACCTTTATATTAACCGTTTTTACCAGAAGGTAAAAAGTTAAAAGTAGGAGAGTAGGGGAGCTGCAGCCCTTTCCAGAAAACTGTCTGCCCCCTAAAATTTTCTAGACCCCTTTCTTGACGTAGCTACGACCAAGTTAATTAGTATGAAGAACAGTTGATAAGCTTTAATTGCTTTTAAATTTGCAATCATTTTTTTTATACTACGAACCCACTCAAATAAATCCACCTTTATTTAATTACAGCATGCAAGGGCGTATATAAAAGGCCAGCGGCTTCAAAAGGGGCTACTTTTGCAAGTAAAAACTTTTTTTATTTTTAGGGGCTTTGCGTGCATAAACTCTGCTTTTTTGGTTTCTAATCCGCTTAAAAAGAAAAAACAAGCAAAGACCAAAAAAACAAGGTCTTATTTTTAAATTATCTACATTTCAATTTCGCTCTCCAGATGTTACTGCAGGCGTATTAAAGTCAGTCCACTGCTAAAAAGTAGTTCTAGCACCACTGCCTGAAAAAATTACATTATTTTATTATAAAAATAATACTGTTATGACAAGAAAAGGACCGTTTAATTAGAAAATCTTACTTTATGACAACTTTGTGTAAACTTCTCACGGGGAAATATAAATTAAAAACTTGCCCCAAATCTATACTTATCTCAGGTTCGGATGATTTACGGTTGAATGGTCACACCTTTTCAGACAAGAAGTTCATTTGTTACAATTTGAAACTTAGGCGGGAGTTGTTGAGGCAGAATTACGAAAGGTCGCAGCGCAATTCAAACACGCGCGTCGCACGTTGGTGCCGCGCAAGAAACCACAAGAGCAAGCGCACTCTGCGACAGTGTTATGTAATTTTTAAACAGTGATTGTTGCGTAATTTCATTTTTTCAAACCAGTTGGGGCGCATAAAGGAAACGCTGCGTTATAAAAACCCTGCGGTGAATGCATTATTGAAAAAAGTCGGAGACGTTTCGCGATACAATTATCCTATTCTCCTTAAGCGCATAAATTAGATTACTATTCAGTAGTTCCTACAGGGACAAACATTTAAAGTTTAATATTTTCTGAATTTTGAGGTTTTTATTGAAAAGCAGAATAGATATAATTACGACTAAAATATGTATGAAAGACTGAGACTACAGCTGTGAAGTTCAGCAAGCTTATCACAACCCAGTTATATTGTCAAAACCAATTTATAAAATATTTTCAAACAAAAATTTTACATTAGAAATATTTATTTAAGCCACGAAGAACTTGGTTCGTCAAGTCTAGCTTCCATATTACAGTTGCATAAATACCTGTAATGTGTATTTTGTTTAGTTTTTGTTACTTAGTTAAAGAATAATAAGTTGTTTATAGAATGACAAAGAAAGCAACGTCGGATTTACCTTTCTTCAAGACTGATTGTTTGCTGTTTTTTGTCAATGGAAAAAAGGTTATTTTAAGTATTAATGCTTTTAACAGTTTTCCATAAACATTAAATAACATTGTGCATTACGTTTAATGGCCGTGATTTTGACACATTTTCAATTTGATTATTTGAAGAAGCATTTCTTTGTAGGCAATGCATGTGGTTCGCTGGCACTGCTCGGTCAATATACAACCAGATAGTTTTTTTTGGTTTTTTGTTTTTTAAAATCTAAGTCTTTTTGTTAAAAATCAGAACAATTTTTTTGTTGTGAGCGACAGAAACTTCGCAATTTCAAGTAAAAGACGACATATAATCAATACAGTCGTTAATTAATTTTACAGGTTGTAGATCATTATCCAGACCCCGAAATATCTCTTTTGACTTATCTTCGACGAAACCGTAAGTGATCCTGTGGTTATAATGCGTCATATATAAATTTCGATGAAAATACTACCGTCATTTTTTGTATATTGTTAAGCTAATGAAAAATATAATTTGATAAATCCGAAAAGTTTTCGCCTATCATAAAATTGTTTTTTTTTTTTCTTCTATCGAGCTTCTTGCGGACCAATTAAAGCGTGATCACTATGGATTTTTCATATAATTTATTTTAAAAAGATGTTTTATATCGAGTTTACCTAAACTTTTTGTTACGCCAGCTGCAGCGAGCTTAATTATGCTTTGCAGTTCGCTTGGTGGGGACGAAGCTGGGATGCGGAGAAGGTGGATGCGGAGCGTGTACAGTTATGGTATCCAGATGGAATTCAGAAGATGATAAAGTAGAGTAAGTCGTTGAAAGCATTTGAAATTACTACTGATCAACATCCCATCTTAACTCAATTTTGTCCAAAAATATCAAAAGGAAAACTCTACACTCAAAACATTTCAGTGAACACATTTCACTCTTATGCGACTCTCGTGACATTTACAGGCGTGAAGTTTAAAATTTAATTTCATATAATTTTATTTTAACTTCAAAATAAATTTGATCCGACATTTTGTTCAGACATCTCTCTGTGAACGCCTGCTTGGCTCCTGTTGTATCAATGCATGGGTGTGCCGTTACTACTGTAGAGGGTATAGGGAGCACCAAGACAAAGTTGCACGCAGTACAGGTGATTCTTTTTGCTTTTTACGTTTCTTTGTCGGCAGCGTGATTAGGTAGGTTGAGTAAATAGGAGCCATGTTTTAATGACGATCTCGATCGACATGGAATTGTTTTAAATCCTAGTTCCCTCATTTTACTAGGTTTTTTGGAAAGGCACTTTTCTTTGCCAAGTGACTTGAGCAAGCAGCTCTAAATTATAGTCATATTGCTGTTCAAAAATTGAAAACAAAAACTAAAACCGTCAACCTGACTTGGCCAGGCAAATCGGGTAATCGCTTGACGCGTTGCTCTAACAGAAACGCCTGCAGTATCCGGCGAGTCAGAGCACTGAAGCAATTGATTTGATGCCGATGTCGATGATTTAGTTTTGCTGGGCAATAATTATTCCGACTGAAAAATTATAAATGTTTTGTTTTACATTATATAACTTTAAAACATGTTCAGCTAACATATTTACGTTATACAGTTATCAAACAAGACTATGAACGAAATAATTTCCCATTGAAAGACGATAAAACTTTAAAAATAGGATTGCGACTTCAATTCATTCGGGTGCAATCTTTTCTCATCTTTTGCCCAAGTATATTCAAATATCCTTCCAAGTTATTTAAATAAATTTTAATTTAAAGGAGCGCTTGGCAAAAAATCACGGATCTCAATGCGGTTTTTGTACTCCTGGCATTGTGATGTCGATGTACACGTTATTACGCAACAATCCACTGCCAACAATTGAGGAAATTGAAATGAGCTTGCAAGGAAATCTGTGCAGATGTACAGGTTATCGACCCATAATCAAAGGTAATTCCAATAGTGAAAAGATATCAAAATAAAAAAAATTATGCCATCGGTTGAGTTAACTAGGTTCAAAAAATTCTGATAACATTCAAACATTAACATGTAAAAAACTCAAATGAGACAGTTACATTTTTTGTATTTGTTTATTCTTTGAATTTTTTACAAAAGCCAAAGAGGATTTAGCGTCAAATAATTTTATATCTTTTTTGTAGATGTTGTCCTATCAAATTTATTTGCATAAGAAATTATTTTTTACAGCCTTTAGTACATTTTCAAGCGGCAAAATTTCTTGTGGTAGAAATGGAAATTGCTGCCGAGAACAAAATTCTGAAATCGCAAACGGAAATGGTAACTAAATTATGATCAGTATTCTTTTTACTTATTCAAGCATTTCAGCTTAATATTTTGCTGCAGTGTGCAGTCAGAGCCCCATAAAGGATATATAATTGATCCCTCACATGCTTTTTAAAGGTTAAGTAATTCTGGTAACATCGAACAAGATGATTGCACAATTAAGATTCTTTTTTGCTTTGCTTTGTTTTTAGCACCGGTATATTAATGTCATGCCTTGGGTGAGTGAAATCCAAAACTTAAAGGTAGGGTGAACAAAACCAAAAAGTTTGAAAGCACTGTTTTAAGGAATGCTAAAATAATTATCAAAAACAGTGTTTTCATACTATTAACATTTTTTGAAAGTTATATCAAATCAAAAAGTTTCATATGTTTAGTTCTGATTTGGGTGTATTTTGTTAAACGTGATGTGAATTTGAATTGAATCAGTTTGTGTGCTTTGTTATCTCACAGATGTCAATGACAACGGGCTGCAACTAAACGGTGACGCAACCGATTCAGGATATGACCCGACGCAAGAGCTCATTTTTCCGCCGGAACTTCTGGTACTAAAAATTTAATTTTGTAAACTTGAAAAAGTGTTTCAGGAAATAGCTTCATGATAACTTTATTTTACAACCAAAATTTATTACAGAAAAACCAACTAAGGGTATAATTTCAATACTTGACATTTTTTCTCTCCAACATCGCAAAAGTAGCTAAAATGTAAAAACAAATTTTTCATGAAAAAAATAATTAAAAATATCATTGTTCCATCTTCTTTTTTTCTTCGATAAAACGAATTCTTAAATGATATCACACTGTGAGCTGCTCAAATTCACTCAAAAAAACCTAAACAGCCAATCAAGTTTTCTAGGTGCTCAAAATACATATAAGCCAACATATATCAAAATATATTTATTCACGGAATGTGCAATTACTTATCATATGTATTTTAAATAAACAGATATGAATGAAATTGTAAGTGACTTAAGCAATTTAAGAACTCACAAAAAAACTGCTTTAAAATCAACGTGTTAAATGCGTGTAGTTGATTTATGATTCGTGTTCATTTCACAGTGAGCAGTAGTGAATACGATTAGCAAAACCAGCCATATTTCAGTTCATTTCGTATTTTACTATTATTCGATAAAACTTTTTATATAGATTATGAGCAGAAACCGTTCTTTCGCCAAACCTCTCAAGTTTGTTGGTGAACGAATCACGTGGTACAGACCGACGTCACTCAATCAGCTGACTCAATTGAAGGCTACTTTCCCGGATGCTCATTTAGTGGTTGGAAATACAGAGATTGGCATAGAAACGTGGGTTAAAGGTCGATCTTTTCCGGTCATTGTAACACCCGCTCACGTTGAGGAATTGTCGAAAATAGAATCAGATAACAAAGGTGAGATTCTATTGAAAAGATTTTACAACGAGTAATAGAACATTATCAAGGGTACATTTTTAGATTTATTACGGGTTCAGAAACATTAAAATGATTTATTGTTACTGGAAGTAGTGCACCAATTTTTTTTCATTTTTACAGCCTGATCTTCAAATAATTCTGAAGAGAAATACAAAAAGTTTTTAGGAAGTCTATCACACGGTAATTCCCTGCTAAGTTATGCTAACCTCATCTGGCTGTAAGAAGCTAATACGAGAAGCAATTTAAACGATTTGCGAATATATCGTTCTCAACATAATATCTTTGCAATTCTTTTTTCTAAGTTTTTCTCGACAACGATTGGCCGAGATGGAAAAACAACCAAACAACTGCACTTTAAGAAAGACCTCATTAACTATGGCAATTCAAAATCAATTTGTATTGATTTAAGAAGAGACCAGGTCTCAGTTCTTTTATTCTAGTCCATATTTTACGATATGTAGCTTGCTGTTTGTTTGTTAGCAATGATTACAAAAATACAAGGTAAAAAATTGCTTCTAAGCAATACAAGGACAGCGAAACTTGATAGAACAATTTTGGACGGGACATTAAATGTACCGTCGCACATCCAGTTAGGCGAATCGTGCATTTCTTGAAGAAGCTGATTGTTGTTGAAAACGAGACATTGATATCCGTTTCTGGGACCGCTGTCATAGAAAAGAAATAAACGTTGGTTCCTTGCCTATCTTAGATTTGGATGTACTATTAAGTCTACGACAGTGCTAGGTGCTGGAGGTTGCGCAGACTTTGCTTTCCACTTTCGTTTGACAGTCTGGCACAGATTTGCTGCAGGGTTTAGAGCCGCTGCGACTTTCTCTGCAGCTCGTCCCATTACACATTGAACTATTCTGCAAGGTGGGATACGAATTGCTAAAGCAACTGTTTTTATACTATTTTCTACCAGTCAAACTTTAGCTTCTGATGAATTTGCTGGGTGTCAGTGACTTTTTGGAAGAATTCGAGGTTCTATCTGATGACGAAACAGAACGTTAGTCACAAGTCAACTTTTGCAACCGGTTTTAGAACACCAATAGTTGATAGTAGTTAACTTAGTTTTATCTTTTCTGTAAAGAAAATCCTTCATAAAACACCATTTTTTGACCTTTTCTAGACTGCAAATATTCCGTAATTAAAGGTCATGCATTGTCGCAGTGAAAGTTTTTATTAACAATCAATCTTTTGACTTTGTAGCAGTGAAACTTTTTATTAACAAACAATCTTTTACCGTATGGTACATTTTCGAAAAAAAGTAAAGTAATCAAATGTTTATCGCTCTGAAAAGTCGATCGCTGTGTCGTTGCTTTAATCGTTTTAATTACCGCTCTTAGAAGTCAATCGCTGTTTTAACAGTCTCTATTCTGACCTAGTTCTGATCAGAATTTGCTGTTTTGGCGGTTGCTGTCTGACAGTAGCTATTTTGATCGCACACCAAAAAATAATAAATCTATCTGTATTCAAACCTTTTTCTCAAAAATATTTATGTACTATTTGTAACAAATAATTGATTTGAAAATTACAACATTGTAAAAACCAACTAATTAATTCGTACCAAATCATTTCATCCTCTTTTTAACCAGTAGAAATTGGTATTTTTTCATACAGTATTTTCCAAAAACAAATGCAATTCTGTGTATTTAAGAAAATATTCATACATCTGGTTTTTTTTGGTCGGTGTTTCTCAGAAAAGTGCTTGATGACGTCAAGTCGGGTCGATTATAATTAATTATCACATCACAACATTTTATTTTAACATTAATTTTATTTGCCTTAACAAACTGTTTCGCCTGTCTAGGCTCAGTAGGGAAATATCTATTTGAATAAAATTTTAATTTCTTTCAATAAGCTTAAGTAGGTAAACCAGTTCTGTTGGGGAAAAAAAATTAATATTAAAATAAAGTTTTGGGTCTAATAATTTAATGAATGATATAATTTGTATATATTGGCCAAATGTTAAATCGCCATATTGATGGCGAACGTGATCGATACAGTATAGGTTCAAAACCTGCTCGCGTCATATTGTTGTGTTCTTGAAAAAGACACTTCAATTATGGCACTTTTTTGCCCTGGTAATCTAAACAAGCAGCTCTAAATTTTAGTCTTTCCTCTAAATCCCAACTAAAAGATTACATAAAAAATTTCAATCGGATGACTATATGTTAATTCACATTTTCGAAAGCAACTCGAGGTAATCGCTTGATGGTTGGTCTAATAACGCTTGCGTCGTTGTTTGAAAGGGCATCCACTCCAGGTCATACACAAACAGGACTTGGCAGAGGGTTTATCCTTTTACTACTCCAGGCTGCTGTACTTCCCGGACCAGATGCTTTTAGTGATATTGTTAAGTCAGCGTCGGGTTTCGTCATCCAAAATCGTTAGAGTTCGTGCTCCATGTGGCGCCCGATGTATGAGGCACGTTATTAGGACGTGGTCTGCGGTTTGTTCAGAGGCGCTGCACTCGCAATTCTCCTAACCCCCAGGCGTTTTATGGTTATAAAACGCCTGCGTTCAGTTCAGTTCAGTTTTCTTTCGTGTTAAAAGCATAAATGTATACACTAATTATAATAAACAAACTCAACTTTGTTGCTATTGACGATTTTAGGAGTCACAATCGGAGCGTCTTGCACATTTACACGGATACGAAAAGAACTTACAAAAATTATCAAACAAAAGGAATTCAAACCAACCCAGCCGCTTGCTGCCATCATAGAAATGTTGTATTGGTTCGCCGGAGATCAAATTCGAAACGTCGGGGTAAAAACTTGCTTATATTTAATTAAGGCATTGATTGTGTCTATTCAAAAAAACAACCAAAAAGTTTTATTAATTGTGGTCTACCACAGATTTAATTTGGAACGTCATGAAACACTTAATTTACTGAGAAATGATTAATAGGCAAGGTAATATTTCTTTATTTTAACTTGTGGTTTTTGTTGGAGACTTATCAGTAAAGCAAACATAAGAAAAAAATTTATGATTTCAAATTAAAAGTAATAGAAATGATATATATTGTGCAGAGCTTTTAAAAGTTTGTTGGTTTTTTTCGAAACAAGTTTTTTTAAGTTTGCGTTTCTTGTATTTTTCGGCTACTTTTAGTTATGCCCGTACACAGATGTGGTCGCATCTTTAAAAAAGTTGTAAAAATTATTGCTTCCTAATTTCGATAAACACAAATAAAATGTTGCTCGTCACATTTTTAAGTTTTGTTGTCTTTAAAAAAATTTGTTAAGGTTCTTGGGGGAAATATTATGACTGCAAGTCCTATCTCCGACATCAATCCAATTCTAATGGCGTCCGAAAGTGAGGCGACATTCAAAATGCAATCTTGCAATGAACGAAAAGTTCTGATGAATCAATCTTTTTTTCCAAGCTATCGCAAAACCTCGGCTCATCCCGGAGAGGTTTTAATCCGTGTTAGGATTCCCTTTACCGAACAGGTGATTTTTTCGAACCACGAACCTGCATTTAGATTAAACAAAATAAAAGGAGATGAATCAAAGTGAAGTGAAATCTTATTCCTTTCTGCCTTGCCACTCTATGAGTTTAAAAAGTGAAATTTCATGCTTACTATTGTCCTCATTCAATCATTGTTTCAGAATGAATATATGAAAGCTTACATGCAATCTCGCAGACGAGAGGACGACATTGCGATTGTAAACACAGCCATGCGAGTCCGATTTTACCCCGGGACATGTAAAGTCAGCAAGTTTGTGGCAGCGTTTGGAGGCATGGCGGCAACGACTGTCATGCCTCATTCCACTATGAAGAAAATAATTGACAGGTGATCTCACTTTTACCAAACCAAACAATTTAGTTTTTAGTTTTTGTAAACTGCAAACCATTTAGTTTTTGTGAGCTGTGACAGACTTACAGTAAAGTTTTGGTTTGTTAATGAGTTTAAGATTTTTAAAAATTAGTGAAGAAAATTAGAAGGAAAAGTTATGAAAATAAATCCAAAACCTGATTGCAAAAATACCATGCAAGCTAAAAAGATATTATTAATTGTAATTAATGAATGATGTTAGGCTAAAAAACTTTTCTAATTATCATTACCACTTTGTTTTTGAAGACCTTTGTACATGACCTGTTATGTCAACCCACACAACGTAATTCTATAAGAAATTAAACAACCTTTTAACATAGGCAGTGGGACCAAAATCTACTTGAGGATGTTTTCATGTGGTTACGTCAGGATCTTCCTCTAAAAGCTGATGCTCCAGGAGGAATGGTAGAGTACAGAGAGACTCTTGCCGCCAGCTTTTTTTTCAAATTTTTTGTTTATGTTCAAAATTGCCTTTCCAGAGACGGTATTACAAAGGTAAAGGAACATATGAAAGTAAAATATCAAAAATAACATAATATAAAACTTATCAACAATATATAAAACAAAATGTTAATGATGTTAAACACAATATTACACTTTGAGTTAATTTCAGTCTGCCCCATCAGATGATGACAATTCAGCGTTGATTGGACTTGGTGGAGAACGAAGAGAGCTTGTTGAAACACAAACTTGGCAAGATGTTAGGTTTTTACAAATATTTTGACCAATTTGTTACCGTTAATTTGTTATGATTGTTTTTGTATTTCAGACTATAAAATATATTTTATTTTTTTGGAAAAAATAATCTTGTTAGATTTTTAACAAATTTGGCTCTAGAATCTTTTTGAAAAAGTTTTAAAATTAATCTGCAGATTAGAAACATAAAACATATTGTAAAACGGACTAAACGTGTAGAATTTTTGATGTGACCTGTGTAGATTTTAAGTATCTGTATCGTGTACAAAATTATAAAATCGTCTGCTCAATTTACAAATTGCTATTCTAATTGATTTTTACAGGTTCCAGATGACCAATCAAAAGATGACGTTGTCGGAAGACCGTTGATACACCTTTCAGCTGCAAAGCAAACAACAGGAGAAGCAGTTTATGTTGACGATATGCCTCAATATGCTGGTAAGCTGCGTAACTTTCAACCATTTTATTTAACAAAATGGTAGCACCACTCCGACATGAAACGGGATTTTCGCCTGTATGGTTGCTTAAATTTCGACAAAACGTTCAACTTAAATCGGTTTGATGTAATTTAGGGTCAAATTCCTAGACAAGTAGGATGCGAATTTATTTTTACATTCAAGTGCATTGTATTTCAAGTTTGTTCATGTTCACTGTATTCACATGTTAGTGCTACTTTGTTGTAGAAAACTGATTGTTTACTTTGCATTGAAATGTACCAAATGTATAATTTTAGTCAAAACTATTTTAATTTTTGGTATTAGTTGCATAAACTGAGTGGGTGCAGGCAAAGGAATTCTATGATTTAACAGTTGCTTCCACGATGTTCCAACAATATCCTGGCGCTGTTGCAATCATTAATAACCATCACCAACTTACCCGTGTAGAATCAATATTTATAATTCGATAAGCCTTACGCCTGTAGGCGTGTGACAGGCACGCCCAATGTAAAAGTTAAACAGCGACAAATTAACTTACCCACAGTGACAATAACTAAAATCAAAAATTACAAGCACTAACAACACTTTAGTGTCGATGTACCTTACTCATAATAAGTTAATCTGCGATTGTTTTTTTAAGTAAGAGCGATTCAAAATCATTGTACACGGAAGATTCAGACCCTGATTAACTAAAAGCGAGCGACCACCACGCTAAAATCGTAAAAGAAAAACGAAAAAGAAACGCCCGACCGTCACTGGCCAATCAGCAGAAAGAACAGCGCGACAAGAAAGTGTCACGTGTAGACCAAATGCAGCGAAAAAGCAAGCCACCTCCGCTGAATAGCTTTCATTCGGCCCTGGCGGACAAGCAATTAGCAATGGCTAATTCTATTAAAAAGATTCAAAGTCAGCTTCTATCGAAGATAAAATTATAATCCTACTATCGAAACGCTTTTTAAAGCAAACCGATTGTGCAAGTAAAAATGTAATGCCAGTTGTTTTTTAATGAACCTTATTTAAAAAAAAGCAATTGGTGTAGAAAAAAAAAGAAATTAAGCAGCGGTGCGTAGAATCTACTCGCGCAAAATCAACTTTTATTGCTTATTAGGGTTCGTTTCCGTACGAGAATGGAATGGAGCATTCTTAGTTTCTTTTATTGATCTTTCCACGTTTAAAGTCTAAGCGAGCGGTAAGCGAAGCAAAAAAAATCAATAAAACAAACAAAGAATGCTCCACTCTACGCTTTTAGTAAAAACAAGTCTTAGTTATTGTTTATTTTTATTTTATTCTTTTATTTGCTATCCCTATTAATCCTCTCTCATCTACTCAGTCAATAGAATTATTTTATTTTTTGCCGCGATTTAAATAATTTTTTAAAAATATTTTACTCTAGTTGGTTCTGCTTGTTGCACCTTATCAGTTGGGATTTTTTAAAAGTCCTTTTTTATCAAAAACTAGCAATTCATTAACCAAATACATTAAAGAAATTTTTAACCAGATGAACTCTACATGGCTCTGGTGACAAGCACAAAGGCCCATGCCAAGATCCTCAATATTGATATTGAGGATGCCACGCAATCACCAGGATTTGTATCCTGGGTCGATCACAAGGATGTTCCGGGGAAAAACGACTTGGGGATGTGGGGTGAAGCATTTGCTGAAGGCGAGGTTGGTAAAGTTTGTTCTTGTTCTGTAGCAAAGTGATGTCTAAATGCAAAACAATGTTTATTGAAACCGATTTCATTAAAGACCTTACGTATAAAAGATTAATGTAATAATTTTGCTAACCAGGCATTAATATTGCTAAAAACTTCAAATGTTCTTTCGGTGATAATACCACACCAAAAATTATCAAGGTATTTTTATTTTAACTGACGTTTCGACGGTATAAAATCAACAGACATCTTCAGAGATTAAAATGTTCACAGTAACAACTGCTAAAAGCTCGTCATCACTAAGCGTAAAAATACGTAGTATAAAAGATTGTTTTTTTTGTTTTCCTTGCTTGCAATTAAACTGATTGCACGAGTTGTTCGCCATAAGTACTTTTTTTGTCCAAAGGTAACCTGCGTTGGTCACGTAATCGGCGCTGTTCTTGCAGACAATCACGAGCATGCGCAAAGAGCGGCAAAACTCGTGAAAATAAAATATGAAGAATTACAACCAGTCATTATAACAATTGAGGTTAGTAAACAGGTGATAAGTTATGTAAACCTTGAAAGTTATTTTTCCAAAGTCAACTTTTGTGATATTAATTATAATATGAACCTTGGAAGTTATTTTTCTAAAGTCAACTTTTGTGACATAAATCTTGGAAGATGTTTTTTCTAACTCGACTTTTGAGATTGCTTAGATTAGACATTTAAAAAGGTATAGTGCAATTGTTTCAGAGATGAAATTAAAATTTATAAATTATTTTATAAATCTGAAAATCTTTTTAAACTCTTTTCCGTAGTTAAGGCTCGTTTCCACTACTAGCGTGGCACAGAGAATTCTTTGTTTCTTTTATTGATCTTTTCGCGCTTAAAATCTAAGCGAGCGCTTAGCGAAGCAAGAAAAATTAATAAAATGAACAAAGAATACTCCATTCAATGCTCGTAGTGAAAACAAGCCTTTAACTTTTAACAGCAATAGAGCGTAATAAAAAGTTTCAAAATTTCCGAGCCCAAGAATTAAATTCGTACTTTCCGCTTGGGGATTAGAAATCGCAAGCATTAGTCCAAAACTTTTTTTTGATTAAAAGTTCTATAGTTCTCACTCGCGGTTAATTTGTTAAAGTTCATTTCCGCACTTTTTCTATCAGCTTCGCGATTTATCTCTTGTGCTAAAGAGAGTTTTTATCCTGATTTGTGGGAAAATGCATCCGATTATTGAGGAACTGTGAGCAGAAATTATTTCTCAGTGTCATCATAAAAAATCAATCATAAAGTTAAAATTTTCAAAATAGATATTTAAGTATTAAGTACCGTCAGGGGCGCCGGAAAATTTTTTGGGGGAGGGTCAAAATTTAAAACAAAATGACATCTTTTTTGTTGGATAGAAAAAATTAGATGTTGCTGTGGTATGCAATCTCAGCGTTTTAAAATTACTTGGTATGTGATCTGACTTGCTTAATGTGATGTCATACAATCTTAATTCATTTGGTCTAAATCTATCTTGATCTTAATTTAAACTGGTCTGATAATAATGTACAATAGATCTTAATGCAGGGGATTATTCTATCTTGATCTTTGACTCAGACTTAATTCACTTAAATTACAATAACCAGACAGTTAATCACCAACTAAATTATGTGGATTCAGCAATCGGAGCCCATACAAAGCCTTTAAAAGATTATGGTCAGATTACAAAATTCGAATATTAAAACATGAGAGGCGCACCTGCTAATGCTTTCCAATCTTGTCTGGAATATTTCCGCTGGAGAAAAATGAGGAAATCTTCTAATAATTTTTTTTTGCTTTTTGTATTTGATACTGTTCAATTTTACGATAAATAAATCATTTCATTATTTTTAATATTTTATCTATTTTAAATATGCAAATCATATTTTTAAAATGTTGAGATCACATACAAAGTAAAATCTAAACTCTTGAGATCACACAACCGCTGAGATCGCATACCAAAGCAGCACCAAAAAATGTAGTTAAGGTATCAAAGCTAAATGGAATTGTCTGAAATGAAAAGTTAAGTGATCGAAATATAGTTGAAGACAAAAAAAAGTCATAAAAAAAAACAACAGGTGCTAAAATCAAAATGACGACGTTTTTTTTGGTCATCAATTATGCTTCGAGCAGGTAAGCAAATGTATTTAACATGAAAAGTTAATTGAAGACTGAAAAAAGTAATTACCTCTGTACCGCAGTTCATTCATCTAATGAGGTTTTGGTTTTCTTGTATACATGGAAAAAAGTTTTTATGTTTTACATTTGTTGTGCTTTATCAGTCAAAGAGTGCCTCTTTTTCTCAATTTGCGCCCTTGCAAACTTACTGTTACTTGCTATTGTCAAATCGCTATTTTATAAACTTTGCTAGATTTAACTTTGGTCAAATTTATATAATGGTAGAGACACATCCAACTCAAATCAATGCTTCTATGCTTCAAATTTCAAAGGGCAGTATCTGTCTCTGTGTTTTCTCGTTTTGAAAATATTCAAAGAGCAATTGCCCCCTGTCTTCCCACTTTTGGTGCCCTTGAGTACAGTACATTTTAAAGGCTTAGTCCTTACCAATTCGTTATCATTTCAATATTTAGCTGAAGTCTGCGGCAAATCCATAAAATATGTTGGAGGTGTAATTTTGGCGTATATAATTTTCTTTGACAAAAAAACTAGTTTAAGAGATTTAATTAACATATAATATTTTTAATTTATCAAAAGTTAGGGGCTATGTTCTTTTGGTGCTTTAATTTTCCGCCATCGCTGAAACGAAATTGTAAAACTATTTTTTGTTTTTCAGGACGCAATAAAGCACAAATCCTTCTATAATTCACCTTATCGAGTGGTTTGCGGCGATGCGGCAGCTGCTATGAAAGATTGTGATTTTGTAATCGATGGAGAATTTCGGTGAGAAATTTTATTTAAAAGTTTGTTTACAAATGAACTGTTGATTTCAATTAAACGAGTTCCGACAAGTTTGTAAACATTGGTGTTGTTTTTTCTGATTTTATTCGCAGCATAACCTAGCAAAGTAGAATCTGACAAAAGTGAACTAGCAGATCGACTCCGTGATCTCCTTCGTCTAATCTAAAAGTTAATCCACTTCGAGTCAGATACAGGCAGGGTGGGAGCCGAGGTTGTATCCCTCACTACCGTAGCCTGTTACTCTATCGAAATCAGATGCTGGCGACGATGAAATTGCGCCTGATCACCCTAAAATCAATATTTAAGATAATGAAAAATCATTATAAAATGTTTGAAATTAAAAATTAAAAGCAAAACTGGAAAAAGTTTGTGAGTAAGCATGAATCCAGACATTTTGTGATATTTTGTATTGGGTATTCCAGCTGCATCGGACACTTTTGTTCGGTTTGCTTTGTCATGAGCTCGAAATAAAGTCAAATATAAATTTGAAACTTACTGACTATGATTCAAAACAAATAGAACTGAATGTAATTTGCATTTCAACAGTATGGGCGGTCAAGAACATTTCTATCTTGAAACACAAGCTTGTTTGGTTGTACCTAAAGGTGAAGACGGCGAGCTTGAGATCTTCGCGTCATCACAAAATCCTACTGGTCTACAAATTGATGTAAGATTGCAAATAACTTGTAATTGTTTTTAACTTAAATTGAATCATAAATTACAACTGCATAAATGCACGCTAAAAAATTATTGAGCTCCTTTTGCAAAATGTATGCTATTGTCTTATCAAAGCGCTTTTTTTTTTAGGGAGACAGCTGCATGTTTTTTTTTGAAAAAAAATAATTATTTGCTCGTCTTTCGACAAAAAATTGTTCGAATTAAATTTAATGAATTTTTTCGCCGACCATCCTACTTTTGAAAGTGTGATCCTAAAAAAGATTTGGTAACATTGTATAATAATTTTCTTGTAAATTTAAATTAAAAGCAGAATAATTGCTTTGACGTAAAACTCGAAAGATTAAATAGTACTTTGATAATGACAAGCGACTTTCCATACAATAAAGCCGTGAAGCCTTTTTTAATTTTCCTCTATAATTTTTCAAAAATAATTTTAGAAAGCTAAACCAATACCAAACTTTTGTACTCATTTTCAACGTTAATGCGTGTCAATGTTAACAGTGTTCTTGTCGATATTGCGCCAGGACACCACAGCTACGTAGGCAGTGGTATCCTGGCGTCATCAACAATGTGCCCAATTTAACTGACTTAAGAATCCAATACAGACGTCTTGCGAGGGAAAACATGTTTACGGAAAACTTTTCGAATCAAATTTATTAGTTATGGATGAAAATTTCGATACAAGAAAACTATCTTTCTCTAAGTAGGCTGAATTTATGACTTTTAAACAAAAAATAGAAAATATAAAATTTTGAAATCACTTGTAGAACAACTAACAAACTTCTGTGGCAGTTAGCTGCATAGCTCACTATAGCTTCCATATTATTTTTCATAAAATGTTTTTTACAAGTATTTATGGTATCTAGGTTAACGAAAAAAACTGGTTTTTTATAAACTACTGACTTCAATGAAATGCCAAGGATAAGCTGTGATTCACATTAGGTTATTGAATAGGTAACCCTGTAATCGCTGAAGCGAATCAAATCCATTCAAATGTAAATTGATTTTTGACATATTCTTCTAAACAATTTGGTCAAACTAAAGTTTTATAAAATCAATCCCTGTTTTTCTTTGATTATTATTTTCAATTGTAGGCAGCTCAAGTTTTAGGGGTGGATTCAAATAAAATCGTAGTTCGGGTCAAGAGAATGGGTGGTGGATTCGGAGGAAAGGAAACAAGGTACAACGTGATCACCAACCCAGCTGCCGTGGCCGCCAATAAGTAAGTAATATGATAGTAGATAAGTGTAAGTCGATATTTCGACACAACGAATAAGCTGCCATGACGTCATTAGCACAAAAACCTGAAACAGGTATTGGACAGACGAAGCTCTTCAGAGACATTTGAAATGCTAAACTCCAAACTGTAAATAGCGAGTTTAATCAAGTTTTGTCAGAAAAAATCTAACATTCTTCTGCAGTTTTCTTTGACAATCTTATTCTGATTTGGTTTAAATTTGGATTAAACACACTAAAGATTTAAGTTTAACACCTCATAGTTCTAATTACTGTATTGCATTATCGAATTAATTGCAAAAGTTTTATAAACTTTTCGAAAAGCTATCTATAACGGTAAGAAAAACAATCATAGATCCACAAAACTAGTTTAAATTGATAATTATTCTTCACTTGCAAATCTTGAGAAAATAATTAAATTGTAATAAAAAGCTTTGTCGATTAACGTTTCAACCATTTTTAAATGTATTGAAAAATAACACTCCTTTTTGTGTTGGTATTACCTTTTGCGCAATGTTTCCTCCCCATAAATGCAGTTTGAAATTCTTTTGTCAGATGCCGGAAACCAATCCGTTGCATGCTGAGTAGGAGTGAGGACATGTTAATTACGGGGGGGAGGCATCCGTTTCTATCTAAATACAAAGTAAGTAACAGAAAAACTAAAACGTTGCAATCCATGTTTAATTTGTCCCATCAAAAAATAATACACCAGATTGTAATGGTTTGGATCAATGTTTTCACGTAAAATTGTTCCCAAAGTATTTGATAATTAATTTAATTGCTTTTGAAGAAGCAGCGGAAAAAACGAAAAGCTTGAGCAAAGTAAAAGAATTGTTTTTTTAAGTGTTTAATAACTTAGAATACCATGAAGAATTAGGATGTTTTGTTTGTTCTAGGTTGGATTTATGAAAAGTGGAAAAATCATTTCTCTGATTAGCGATATGTACAGTAACGCAGGAAATTCGATTGATCTTTCACTTGCGGTGATGGACAAAGCCTTGATCAAATCTGACCAATGTTACAAGTATATTTGAATTATAATCTACTAATTGAAGAACTCATTGCAGAATGACGCTTTCATTACGTCTATTCCTTGATTACGCCTATTCCTTCAAGAAAACTCGGCTTTAACGTGTTTGTCAAACAAATTATTTAAATTATGCTTTAAAAAGTGAATTACTTTCTTTTTTGTCTTTTACTTGATCACTAAAAATCGTTTTTAATTTATTTATGTTATTAAAATTATCGTTAGGCTTTGTGGAAAGTAAAAATAATTATGAAGAAGCAAGCTGGAAATTACTCCTAACTCTGTTACACTTTAAACGTGAAAACATATGATGATAATCATTTCTGAATTCTAATATATTCCATTCAGTGAAAAATACACACACGCCATAATATGGCCTTTAAACTTCTAGGCAAATGACATGTTACTGTGCAAAACTACAGACTCATTTGATTTTAACCAAGGGCACTTTACGTTTACAACTGCATTCGGCTAACTTCGAGCAATCACAATAAACACAAGTGAAAATTAATTAAACATATGTAGTTACGTAATTAATTATCAAAATTTAAGAAGTAGTCTGGCGTGTTTTGTAACTTATCTGACTGAACACTGACTTAACAAGACCTTCATTGTCAAAACAGCTATCTGACGAAGGTTTTGGCTTTTCAAGACAGTCATTTTGTCTATTCTTATTTTTCATTCCATTTTCTCCAAATATTTCTTAACTTTTAATAATTAATGACTAGATGTACTCGTTTTATTCTCCCCAATTATAGTTTGTATTTTTCAAAGTTAATTTTCACTTTCTTTTGTTTTTGTTGTTGAAAATCAGCATAATGCTGTCGTAAACAGTTAAATAAATTGATCAAAATCGAATTAAATTTCGTAGTTTTGCATAATAATTTCACTTTTGCTTTAGTAATAACAGATCAAATAACACTTGGGTCTGCATTTTCTCGATTGGTTGAATATATTAAACGCGAAAAGTGACTGTAGTCGTATTATTTAGTGTAGCAGATTTAGACTCACCTTTTCATAATCGTTAAATCTAAATTTACGAAAAGAATAGAATTCAAATTGTTTAGAATTCCAAACGTTTCTCTCAAAGGATTCGTGTGTCGTACCAATGTGGCCTCAAACACAGCTTTTCGTGGGTTCGGTGGTCCCCAGGGCATGATGACTACTGAAGACGTAATCAGTACAGTTGCGGGTGCATTGAAGATGACACATGAAGAGGTAAACGGTCCTGTCTTTGTAGAGCGTTGTGGTTAAGTTAATTGTTGTCGTTGTAGTTGATTGTTTAAAACTTGGACACGTTTACGCTGCAATGAAAACAAAAAGATTACCGCAAAAAACTCTTCTTTCCCGAATATCCACTCTTTCCTTCCCTATGAAAAACAACTTACGTAATCTGAAACCAAATAAATTTGATCAT
Organism: Diplosoma virens; assembly: GCA_963680785.1. NCBI lineage: Eukaryota > Metazoa > Chordata > Ascidiacea > Aplousobranchia > Didemnidae > Diplosoma > Diplosoma virens. The sequence goes on along the minus strand of OY796890.1, from coordinate 10,512,595 downwards.
TAACCTTGAGGTACTTGTCACTATCACGTAAACTCATCTTTGAGAGCAGCATAGCTAAACCTCAGTCGAAGCTTAATTTTTGCAAAGTTTCAGAAAATCGTAGAGCAACCCCCGACGCCGAAAATTTGGGATGTATTTTTTTTTGGTTAGATACAGTGTTGCCAACGGGTCGCCACCGCTAGGTCGTCGTCGTCGTCGTCGTCGTGGTCGTCGTTTGAAGGGCATCCACTCCAGGCCAGACATAAACAGAACTGGGGCCGAGGGTTTATCCTTTTACTACCCCAGACTGCTGCACTGCCTGGATCAGATGCTGGCAGTGATGTTATTAAGCCAGCATTGAGTTTCGTCATCCAAAACCTTCAGACCGCGTGCTCCATGTGGTGCCCGATGTATAGGGCACATTGTTAGTACATGGTCTGTGGTTTGCTCTGAGGCGCCACACTCGCAATTCGGTAAAGAAGCGAGACCCCATTTGTGCATGGACGAATGAAATCGCCCAACACCAGTCCGCAGGCGGTTGAACTTAACCCAAGCTGCTCGGGGTAAGCCCATCCCAACAGGCCTGACACTGGTCCCGAGCACAAAAGCACGGAGCCTGGAAGCACTTTCACAGTACTCCGCGTTCCATTTGTGATTTGTCCATTCAGAGGCGCCGATGCCAAGTCTGGCAAGATTGTCCGAGAGATTCCGCACCTGGCACAAACGGGCGTCTGGATCTTAGTCTCACTTGGCGAGTATCTGAGGACCCACTTAACAGACCATGCAAAATATGATCGGGGTCCAGAGATCCACGGTGAGCCAAGGAGAGTGTCGCTCCCATTCGGCGAAGCTCAGCTGGCTGGATGCCTGAGAGTACAGGTAGGTGGTCCGTTGGAGTGGGACGCAGGCATCCAGTGACTATGCGCATGGCGTCATTCAAGACACTGTCCATGAGGCGAGTGTGAGCACTGCGACACCAGACTGGCGCACAGTACTCAGCTGTTGAGTAGACTAGAGACAAGGTGGCTATGCGTAGTGTTTTAGCACCAGCACCCCATCCCGAGCCCACGAGTCGCCTCAGCAGTGTGACGCGCGATGATAGTTTTTTGCGTAATGCCACTAAATGGTGACAAAACGTGAGCGATCTGTCCAGTTTTACCCCAAGGTATGTAGGGGTTGGACAGAACGGTAAAAGTCTACTATTGTTGTAGACCTTTAGCTCACGTTTGGCCTCTCGGTTATTTAAGTGAAAGGCTGCCGTCACCGTCTTAGTGTGATTGAGCTTCAACCTCCAAGTCTGGAGATACGCTGACAGTGTGGACATGTCTTGGCTTAACTAGTTCCCTCCAAGTCTTTCCAGTTTCCAGAAGAGTGCAACAATGCTAAATCATCAGCATAAGCAAACTTTCTGGAAATCATGGAAGGAAGATCGTACGTATAGATGTTAAATAGGAGGGGAGCCAAGACCGATCCCTGAGGAACGCCGTTTTTAAGACGGCGTAGCCTGCTTTGCTTGCTGTCACCGGTGGTAAGGGTGAAACTTCGATTTCGGACAAGCTCCATGATCATTTTGACCATGTACTTATCCGGAAGTAGTCTCAGCAGCTTTCAGGTAAGGCCACGGTACCAGACAGTGTCATAAGCAGCTGTCAGATCGATAAATACGGCACCGGCCTTCTTTTTAGCCTCGAAAGAATCCTCGATGTTCTAGGTTAGCAGAACAACTTGATCTACGATTGACTTCCCGCGTCGGAACCCAGCCTGCTCGTTAGGGAGCAGTGGATCGATTAATGGTTCAACGCGGGCGTAGATAAGCCTCTCGAGGATCTTGTAGGGGACACAGAGCAGAGATATCGGTCGATAACTCTTTGGGTCCCCCATGGGCTTTGTTGGTTTTGGGATCGCGACCACAAGCGCTTTTTTCCAGATCTTGGGAATTTTGAGTCGGCGCAAACAGGAAGAAAGGAAGTCACGTAACCAGGACTTCAAAGCAGCTCCGGCATGGAGTATAAGCTCGGGGCAGATGGAATCAGGTCCCGGAGCTTTACCTGGTTTTAAGTGCTGAAGGGCAGCAGCAAATTCTCTCTGTGAAAAATTGTCAGAGATATTTACTGCGTCTGGTGTTGTGGCCCTCCAAAGGTCAGACACTTCTTGAAAGACAAGTCGAGATGACTTGCGATCAACAGCCTCGTATTTCCCATTTCTAACCAGTTGAGATGCAATAGCATCGGCTGAAACGGGACAGTGACGAGGAGAGTGTCGTGACCTACCAGTAAGGTTGTTCAAAATACTCCACGCTTTTCGACTAGAGTGTGAGAAGTTAATGCTCCGAACTGCTTCGGACCATCTATCCCACCGCTTTCTGTCAAGCTTGGCAAGCAGAGCTGTAGCAGCCAAACTTGAGTCGTCTCCCTGAGGAGACTGCAGGAAGGTTTTATAGAGGGATTCACACTCTGCATCCCAACACGGAATATAGTTATTTCGATACCCGCGTGCAATGGTCTTTTTGGCTGCTTTCTTAATGGTGTTACAGAAGTCCTGGTAAGCCGCATCCACATCAAGTGAATCAGGCGGCAACAGAGTCTTTGCGAATTTATTCGTCAAAGCAATGTAGTGACTCCATTTGGCCTTGCGGAAGTTCCATCGCTTAACAGGCATGCTTGGCACTGCCATAGCAAACCTTGATGGTGTAATAAGCGAGGGTCGATGTTGTGACCTGGGAAACTTCTCAAGGACACGTCTATCCGGTAAGCGACTGTTTGGACCTACGCTAGAGAAAGCTAGATCTGGATTGGTGTCAGTGTTCCAGCGGCCGGAATAAAAACTTGCAGCGTCCTTGGCATTATATAGGAGGGCAAGACAATTAATACTTGCCCAGCCAGCCAAGCACTCACCGTCCGGACTGTTGTCATCATAACCCCACTCAGCATGACGACAGTTAAAATCGCCAGCGTACAGACAGGGGTGAGGAAACACTGGGAGATCCAGGGTTCGCAATCGCGTTGGCGGTGGTTTGTAGACGTTGACTATTTTATAGCCATCAACGTCCACAGACAGCCACTCGATCTCCGATGTCGTTGGAGATTGGTCCAAAAGCGTGTATCTCAGTCGCTCGTGGACAAACGTGGCAAGGCCATGCTTCCTGCTTAAAGAAGACCCAGCTAGTTGGTAGTGTGGTAGCACCAACTTCTCTGCATCAGTGCAGTGGGTCTCCTGCAGTAGGATGACGAGTGCCTCAGACTGCATAGCGAGGTGATGAAGAACGTTCATCTTGCTTGCAGTGAGGCCTTCAATGTTCAGCTGAAGAATAGTGGGTCTTCGGAACTTGTTGGCAATGTGCCCTGAAAAGGGCAGTTTTATCCTGACATTGCCCCGTCCTGAAAAGGACGTTTGCGGATTAGCAGACCCACACTGAACATCGGAATGGGTGGATACCCTTCCGTTTTGGTAGGTTCGGTTTCGGTCTGTCATTTAAAAATCAATGAGCAGACTTACTCACGGCCCAGGCTGCGAGAAAGCACCTACCATCTGGGCCAGCTAGGTCAGTTCCGCGTGAGTGACCGTGTTGCTTAGGTGCATTGTGGCACTGTGAATTCGATACTCGCTTTCGGGTGAAAATGAGTACAGCGAGACATGATTTTATTTCAAAAAGGAGCCATTTTGTTGTTGTCGCTCTGTGAAATGAGCTTGAAGCGTACTTTGTGCAGTTTGCTGTCCTATGAATAAAGTATGCATAAAAAGCAAAACCCCTCAAGTTGGATCTGTTTCAAAAGGATTTGAGTTTATTATTCAATCTTAAAAAGAGTTCCTTTTTCTTCACCATGTAACATAAAAAAGAAAAAAACTATCTAATATTTTATTGTTTTTGATTTTAGATTCGCTTTATCAATTTATACAAAGACAAGGACATAACATTTTATGGGAAACCCCTCATTAACTATCAAGGAGGGAGGTGTTGGAAAGATTGTATGCAAAAATCAGATTTCGAAAATGCAAAACGAGAAATTGAAGATTTTAACAAAAAGAGCAGGTTGCCGTTTAATAAATTTATTGAAAGTTTTTTTTTCAAATCAATTTGTAAGTTTATAGCAAGGTTGTGGAGTCGGAGACAGAAAAAATTCTCCGACTTTACAACCCTGGTTTATAACATGACGCAAAAACTTTTACTTTTAATTAAACCTGGTTGTCGCATCTCCGCTTGACCAGGTGCAAAACAGGACGAAGGCAAAGGGTTTTATTACAATTCAAACGTACACCACTTTCCCAGCTATATGCTGGCAAAGATTGTTTTACACACTTTTGTTAACATCTGACCTGAAGGATCTTACGATATGCTCTATTTGCAAATTCTTGTAGTACTCGATGCATGGGGTGCTTTGTTTTTTTACGGTCTGCAATAGAATGCCACATTTGCAATTCATAAGAGCGAAACCGTATTTGTATACAGGTTTATGGGAATGTTCTACAGTTAGTGGGGAGGACAATTTTATTTGGTTTGTCTTAGGAAACTTATTCAATGGGATTTGTATGCATTTATTTCTAAATGCACAAAGTCTGGGTGTATTTGGATAGTATTGCATGTAAACTTTATCTGCTAAAAAGCGTGGATGCCAAGTTCACAGATAGTTTGTTAGTTTTCACATACAGCAAATACAAAAGGGCTTTGAAAATTTAGTCTTTCATGTTGCATATCCAGTGACCAGAGCAGTTGACCGTCAGGTATCTAAATATTGCAATAAATTAGAAAGAGTCTTGCTCACAGGTGGTAAAGTTTAAAGTGTGCCCTTAGACATCACACTGATGTAAGATGTTGAACAAACGATGAGGTATAATCAATTACGAAAAAATATCTTTTCTCAGAGTTCAGATCCCGTTTCTCTTGATGCCACTTTAAAAGTGTAGTTTCTGCTTTGGACAAATTCTATGATCATCCAGCGTTCAAACCTATGCAACCGTTATCTCAGCAGTTTGCAGGTAAAACAACGGGTTAGAGCTTGCAAACAACGGGCAGATAACATACACAGTGCCCAACTAACTCTTTTTAGTGAACGAATAGAGAGATTTTATCTGCTGTTGATTTTCCCCAAAAAATTCAGATTACCTCTAGACGCAGTGGATCAAAAATTTGTTTACGTAAATGTACTCGAGTCTTTTTAAAGTTTTGCTGGGGACGTAGAGCAAAAAAAATCGCACTCTAGCTTTTTTGATTCTCTATACGACTGTCACTAGCTTTCAGATAAGAATATCAGCGCTCTTTAAAAATTTTGATTGTCGCAAGCAGCAAAAAAAATCGGGTCATAAAATTTGTTTGGTTCTTGTATGTTAAAGCGACGACGAATTTGATAACACATAAGAATATCTACCTATCCACCCAAATATTCGGCCAAGACTTTACATTGCTAAACTTTTTTTAGGAAAGGGTACAAAAACTGGCGTGTTGTGCCAAAAACCACCCTTCATATTTCGGGACAATCATTCATTAACATTTAGTGTGACAAAAGAGCAATCCAAAAACTATTGCATCTAATTTTTGTTGCTTATAAAGTTATTCATGTTGCTATGCAGATGGAGAAAAAGAGGCATTTCCTGCGTACCAACCCAATTTGGAATATCCTTTGGCCTGAAGTTGATGAACCAAGCTGGAGCTCTTGTACTTATTTATAAAGACGGTTCGGTTCTGCTCACTCATGGTGGCACGGAGATGGGACAAGGTTTACACACAAAAATGGCTCAAGTAAGAATCATCATCTCTATTTATCCTCTTGATTCATATGAAAACGTCGGGGACCTTAAACTTAGGGTAACCATAAATCGATTAGCCCAACCTGCTTTTGGAGATACGAAGATATTGCTGTTCGATTGGAAGTTTTTTTATTTGTTTTAAATTATTAGTGAGGGAGATGACTGTAATTTAAAGCTGCTTGCTAAGACGAAATCGCCCTGAAGTGTTTTTATAAGAATATACAGAATAATGAGAGTAGGAGTTAAACTCAGTCAGTTTAGTGTAGATTGCGTTCGGGTCCTAAATACTCGGCGCCACTGACTATCGTTCGGCTTTAAAGTTCTTTTATGCTTTAATTCTCTGTGAGACTAGAGACTGTATCAATGATTTAAAGTTTCTTGCTGAGTTGGCCGAAGTTTTCTTGTTTAAAAGTTTTTTCATAGTTGGCTACAGTTCATTTTCTCTTCGCTTATTGCCTAATACTTCTTCTGAAAAAAAATTAAACGATTGCCTTGCCTACAATGTTTCACGGTTTAAAGTTTGAATTTTTTCATAAAAAACATTTTTCATCATTTTAAAATAGCGCATTTCTTTCTCAATTAAGTTTACCAGCATGATATGATCGCAATACAGTAGAACCTCGCAGAACGAGTGCCTCGTTGTACGAGAAATTCGCTTTGCGAGCAGCTATTCGTAAGAATTTTTCTCTCATACGACGAGTAAAAATTCGTAGTACAAGCGATCGTAGGCCCTCAACGTCCAGGGGCCTCGAAATTCGATTTCAAAGTTTGTAATTCTATTAAAAACTTGACAAACTTAAAACCTGCCTAAAGTATATGCAGTGTATATCAAGTTTTTCAGACTAGAAAAGTCTATACACAACTGGTTTCAACTACGTCATAAGCAGCTATTGCTACGTCGTTTGCATCATAATAAAGGCAATTATTGTACATATTCTGCTGGAAGCTTAAAGGTTACTACGTAGTCTACTCTGCAAAAAACAATATTGGTAGTTGACATGTTGTTAAAATAACTTATAGACAATGTGTTGTTTACTTTTAATGTGGTAAATTATACGTTTTATCAATTGAAATTGAACCTTTATCAAATTCTGTGCAAGGAAAAAATTCACATTGCCTTTTCTAATATGGAAGCAATATTAAGACTGTTTCTAAGCTTAATGGTCACTAACTGCTCAGGAAAGAGATCTTTCTCAAGGTTCAAAAGCATCAAAAATAAACTGAGATCCACAATGTCTCAAGAAAGGTTGTCTGCACTGAGCATTCTGTGCATTGAAATTGAAAAACTTAAACAGATAAATTTGATGAATTTTTGCATGATTTTGCTGTGACGCAAGCTAGCAAAAAAATTTTATAACCTAGTCTTACTCTATTTCAGCGTGGTCCAACTACAGGCCTGCGGGCCGCATGCGGCCCGCGAAACAATTTTGTGCGGCCCGCGGAACAATTTTGCACAATTCAAGTCTTGTCGATCATAAGTAGCGGCAATCTTCTATAACAGCGTGGTCCAACTACGGGCTCGCGGGCCGCATGCCGCATATCAATTTTGCACAAGTCTTGTCGATCAGAAGCAGCAGCCGTAATTTTTTTTTGGAGAACGCTATAATTTTGCGCCAAAATAGGAATTTTAGAGACCGATTCCAAGTGAAGACCTTTTTTTTTTTTTTTTTTAGAGAACACCCTAATTTTGGAACGAAAATAGGAATTTTTAGCCGACTGAGGCCCGCAAACTCGAATAATTTTGAAAAGTGGCCCACAAGAGTGGAGAAGTTGGACCACCCTGCACTATTTGATGGCCGTAACCAGTGGTGGATATTTAAATTCAGGGGCCCGAAGCAAGGATTTCCAAAAATTGATATTCTCTAAAAAAGAAAAAAAGCTTTGATCTCGTCTTTCACTTTTTTCTACCAAAATCATGGTAATCTTTTAAAAAAAAAGGTGTTCACTTCGGTTTCATATCTGATCTTCCTATTTTGCTTCCAAAATCAAGTTGTTCTCTAAAAAAAAGAAGGTCTTCACCTCGAAACGATCTTGTATTTCCCACTTTTCGTTCCGACTTCATAATAACCTCTAAAAAACATCTGTAGCGAATTGAAACTGTATGTACTATTTTCGAGGGGGGCCCTAAAATCGAGAGGAGGCCCCCAAAAAAAGGGGGCCCGAGGCAACTGCCTCATTCGCCTCACCCAATATCCACCACTGGCCGTAACTATTTCTTATGTCCCGTAAATAAATTTTACAACTATTGTAACGGCTATTTGATAAAGAAATTAGAATAAAAAGCAAAACTGTCTTAACTAAATTTTTATTTCTTAATTAAAAATTTACACACATGAATGGGGAGAATGAAAAGAACGAACAGTTTAATGCACTCATGTTTTTAACATTAAGCATCGACACGTTATGTTGTTTTGAGAGAAATTCACTGTCTTCCATACGCTTAGATGGTCTCCGTTTTAAGTTTAGTAGATTAGTAAAACATGATTATTTATTGCATGCACTTTTATCATTCATATTACATGTATAGTATTGTTTATTCTTTTTCTGATTGCACCTTTTCTGTTTAAAAAATAAACATAAAAACAGACATTTTGGGGATGGAACGGATTATTTATTTTTATATTAATTTTAATGCAAAAAATTGCTTCGTAATACGAGTAAATCGCAATACGAGCTCAGCCTGGTAACGATTTAAACTCGTACTGCGAAGTTCTACTGTACTTTTTTAATGACTTCAACTTGTTATATTTTTATTCAGTTTACAATTAAAATAAGTTATCACAGAATTTTTAAATCTTTATTACAGTTAAAAAATATTTGTATAGGCTACAAAAGCATTAAATTGTCCTAGCTTTTTTCATTTTGCAACTTTTCTAATTGTTCTGCTACATACTTATTGCCTATTCTATTTATAAAATAATCATAAACTATTTTCTTGAAAAAAGGTGGCAAGTCGTTGTCTTGATATACCGATTTCACGCATTTTCATATCAGAGACGAGTACAAACACCGTCCCAAATACCTCCCCCACAGCTGCAAGCGCCAGTTCAGATTTAAATGGAATGGCAATCAAGGTATAGATAGCTGTGTGAATATTTGTAAAATTTTTCTTCTATTAAGTGTTTGTTTTTACTATTTCGGACTTTGAAAGTCCATGATCTACGTTTAATGTAAATGTGCGTTTAGTTTTCGTAAAAGAGCTTTTTATTGGAGCAGATTTTCGTGTTTTGGGTGAAGGAGAAAATTTACAAGAAACAAAAGTGGTCGTTTTTAATTTTAATTAACGCATACGAATAATATGAATAAAAACAGTTTTTAATTTTTTTTTATAAGCCATTTATAAAATCTTTTAAAACAAAATCCAACTTTTACAAGTTGCTTGTTTTTTTTAGAAAACACCAAATGCACATAAAAATGTAAAATTTAAAATTAGTGTTATAAACAGTCATTTTTTCTAAAGATACGATTATTCAACTAATCTTTTATTGGTTTATCTCTAAGCGACCAATAAAAGCAGTAATTTTAAGCCAACATCCAAAAAACTGCTTTTTGACCTAAATTACTTCTCAATCTAATCTTTTGAAGGACCCCATCAATGACAAAACAAAAGCAGGTTTGCAAAGTTGGAGAAATTTTTTCTGACTCCAGCTATTTAAAATTTTACGACACCGATTCCAACTTTAAAACATCTAAAAAAACGACTCCGACTCTACGCAGTCTTAAAAAGTGACTGTGACTTCCGACTCCAACTCCATAACCCAAAACAAAACTATAACAAAAAGTTTTTTAGACATAAATTTAACATAAATCACATGCAACGGTTTTTTTGTCGTCATTCTTACAGAGGCAGTTTCTTATGAAAAATTTTTGTTGCCAAGTTATTGTCGCAAAAATTTTCAAAAAATTGCAAAGTTTAAAGATGTTTGTTTGACAAACAAAAAAGCGTATAACACAAAAAAATGGTAGTTGAGTCATTGATGTGATAGTTTGCTCGAAAAATTTAACATAAAAAAAAATAAAGCCTAGGCCTAAAATCGTGGATAAATCTAGAAAATATCCTTGTAAAATTTCCTCGATTTTAGCTTAATTCATTGATAAAGCCTAGGATTCGCCAATAATTTTTTCTCGATTTATGTCTAAAAAATGTTACAGGCCATGGATAAATACAAGGATAAAACCATAGTTTTTTAAAGATTAAAACGCGAATATATTCTTGTACGATAAACTTGGCCATCAATAAATCCTTGCTTATATAAAGAATAAAACATGGATATATTCTTGCAGGATTGAGTTGGCAGTTGATGAAATCATTTTTAAAACAATGATAAAACAAGGATGTATTTTCGTTCCCTAAATTGGCCATCAATAAATCCTTGCTTATATAAAGAATAAAACATGGATATATTCTTGCAGGATTAAGTTGGCTGTAGAAGAAATCATTTTTAAAACAATGATAGAACAGGGATGTATTCTCGTCACAGGCCATCAATAAATCCTTGTTTATGCAAGGAATAAAACAAGAATATATTCTTGCAAGATTAAGTTGGCAGTTGGCAATGTCATTCTTAAATCAATGATAGATAATTTTTTGTACCGTAAAGTGGGCCATCAGTAAATCATTGTTTATATAGATAAAGGATAAAGTATAGTATGAATAAATTCTTGTGCAATAGATTTACGCATGACTAAATATTGTAGTTTAAAACACTTATACAGTATATTTTTGTGCCAAACAGAAGTAACTTCTATGTTGAAGTACAAAATATTGCTATAATTTGTTTATTTAAGTACATTTAAGAAAATAAATTTATATTCTACTTCGGGGTCTATGATTGATTAAAATATAAAAGATCTGACTCTATAGAAAAATTAAATTTATGTATATTAAAATTTTTAAGATGATTAATATTTATTTAAAGTGGTTAATTTTTTGAAACTTTTGTTTTTCAACTTTATTTTTTTTAACAATGCATCTGATAAATACAACAGAATGATTTACATACACCATAATCGCAACGTATGGTTTGATATTAAGATTGGCTGACAGTTAAAATAATTAAAAAGTTTTCAGTGAACTGAAGTAAATTCAACACATTCAGTAAATGTAAACGATTTTAATTAATGCACGAAGCGAACAATGAAGCAGCAAAAAAATAATCAAGTTACGACAAATGCGCTCAAGTTTCGGACATTGGTTCAGTATAAGAATTTCTTTGCATTAACAAATTGTTCTTTCTATTGCACCGCCCTCCTTCCCAATCTCCCCGGTTTGACATAGTAATTTGCCAACAGCTGTCCCTATTTCATTATACCGTGCGTCCTTGTGCACAGTGTGCGCTAAAGTTTCTGAAAAAAGGAAAATAAGTTCAAACAGCATTATTAAAAAAACGCATAAAACAAAAAGATTAGAACAATGGTTTCATAATTATTGAATAAAACATTAAGAATTACATAAAGTACAATTGAAAATTGAACCATCTACTCTTATCGACGTCATATTGATCATGTCGTTTCATACAGTATTCATCGGCATATTATATATCCGAAGAAGCAAACCGGGACGTTTGTTAATTGAAACAAATTTCGTCCTGAAAAAGTAGTGTCTTTTAAAAAAAACTCTTCACTTTGAATCAATCTCAGATTTCTTGATTTTTGCCACAAAACTGAAGTGTTCTAAAAAAAAAGTGTCAAGAAAAATCGAACAACTGCTGCAAACTAAATCTTAGTCGAACCTGGCGGCAAAGTTTCGAAAATTTGGCAAAAAAATCGTTACGAAAGTATGGTGGAAGACCTTTTTTGTTTTAGAGAACACTACAATTTCGGGAGAAAATTTGAGAAATACGATACTGAATCTAAATAAAGACATTCTTTTAGAGAACATCATGATTTTTGGGACGGAATTCGTTGGTATCATAGAAGGGGGGACGAGTTTTGTTTGCAGGACAAAAAGGGGGCACGGTCTCAAAATGTTTAAGAACCCCTGTTCTAAAGACTCGCTACAAATTGAGAAATCTAACTGCCATCGAAAAACCGAAAAGCTAGATTAATAACCGGTGGTTTTTATTGTTTAAGCATAGACTTGGTATCTGGACTGAAAGCAGGCACAAATCGGCTTATCGCCGACCAAAATGTGAGTGAAGGAAAATAAAGAAAAGTTTCGGTAAAGAGGTTGTTTTTTTCAACCAGACAACAATTGAGAAAAGCAGCCATAGTGGATTCAGCATTCTTCATTTTATTAAACAAACATTAAAAATTATTTATAAAGACGAACGTTTTCGGCTTACTTCAGCCCTCATCAGGTTTCTACAATTTAGCAATATTAATTAACTTTAAATTTACACACACACATAAAAAAAAAACAACAGCAAAAAACAATGTATATTTTTAAAAAACAGGCTATACTTTTGACTAACAGGCTAAATTTTAAATTAAAACGAATGAGAGACTAAATTGATACAAATTAAATTCCAGATTATAATGTCATCGAAGAAAAAAAGGAAAACTATTACAATCAAAATATATTGAATAAATATGAAGCTCCGTTTGCGAACATTTGTCGATTTAATTTTGGACTTAACTTGTTTATGAGTAGAGCTTCGTGAATATTGAAACAAAATTCTGATTTGCATTTACGTATTATTATAAAATTGTTTTCATTAAACCGATTATTAAAACATTTTTCACACGATAAAATATGATCTTTAATTGCACTGTCTTGTAGACTTTTGAAATTCAGATGCTCCCAGACTCTAGTGATCAAATGTTTTTGTTTGATAAAGAAGTTAGTAAGTTAAAAAAGATGTTTTTGAATAATGGTTATCCTTCGTCGTTTTTTAATAAAATTTTTGCGAGCTTTCAATCTTCTAACAAATTTTCTCAAAATATTAGCTTCGAAAATTGTTTTTGTATACCGTATTTGGATAAGGAATCACATCACTTTGCAAATTGTCTTTCTTCATTAATAAAAAACAAGTACAATTTAAAAATATCTCCCATCTATAAAACTTTTAAAGTAGTCAATTATTTCCAGTTAAAATCCAAAACTCCTATGGCTCTTTGCTTGAATGTTGTCTATAAATTCTCGTGTTTGTGCGATACGAACAAGACATACATCGGTTTGTCCTCCAGACATTTGATCACTAGAGTCCGGGAGCATCTGAATTTCAAAAGTCTACAAGACAGTGCAATTAAAGATCATATTTTATCGTGTGAAAAATGTTTTAATAATCGGTTTAATGAAAATAAATTTTATAATAATACGTAAATGCAAATCAGAATTTTGTTCTAAGATTCACGAAGCTCTACTCATAAACAAGTTAAGTCCAAAATTAAATCGACAAATGTTCGCAAACGGAGCTTCATATTTATTCAATATATTTTGATTGTAATATTTTTCCTTTTTTTCTTCGATGACATTATAATCTGGAATTTAATTTGTATCAATTTAGTCTCTCATTCGTTTTAATTTAAAATTTAGCCTGTTAGTCAAAAGTATAGCCTGTTTTTTAAAAATATACATTGTTTTTTGCTGTTGTTTTTTTTTTTTATGTGTGTGTGTAAATTTAAAGTTAATTAATATTGCTAAATTGTAGAAACCTGATGAGGGCTGAAGTAAGCCGAAAACGTTCGTCTTTATAAATAATTTTTAATGTTTGTTTAATAAAATGAAGAATGCTGAATCCACTATGGCTGCTTTTCTCAATTGTTGTCTGGTTGAAAATAAAGAAGCAGTCGATGCTAGCTGCTTGATATTAAAAGACCAAGATGTTAAAAAATTGGAAAGCTAATACTGTAAAGATTGTTTTATAATATACGAATAATAGCCAAATTTGTATACGCTTTTTTTGATTTAATTCTTTTTCATTCTTGTTGCGTCAAAGACGGTCATAAGTTAAAGAACTTTAATTTTACAATTGTAGGTGCGATTTACTTTCAAGGGCAGCTTATAATAATTTCTTACCGCCATTTGGTGCGCTGCACTTTCAAGGGCAGTTTACAATCGGAAAAATACGGTACTCACTTTGAAGCTGTCGCGGATTTTATGATTTTTGCCCCTAGAATTTAGCGCTATTTAAGAAAAAGGAGGTTTTCACTTCGAATCTGTCTCAGATTTAAAGCAAACCTGCCGGGACTCGGGATTGTCTCGCCAAAATTGGGACGCATAGTAAGCCTAAGTATTCATGCCTAATTACTACAGGATAGCAACGACGTTTAACCAGTATATCTCAATCCTTATGTGACACTTACAATACGTACAAACATTTCCTTGTCTTTAATTCTTGCTACGACCACCGCGTGATACCAGAAAAAATTACCCGTAAAATTATTTTCATTACAAATAAAATTTTTTTTTCTTAAACACATAAGTCATAAGAAAATGCCACAAAAACGTATAGGTAATGATGGCTGCTTTAAAATTTGCAATTAAGATTACTTTAATCAAGAAGGTAACACAAAAATTACTTACTTTTTGCGTGGTGTAGATTCAAGTTCAGGTAAAACAAACTCGTTACCGGTGCTATTTCCATCACCTCTCACAACCGGTTTTCCCGGCAGATGTCGAGGAACAACCACATTTATATGCACATTTATAACCACATTTATATATATCAAATGCACTGCTGAAATATCTAAACCTAAATTCCAGAGTTTCTTTTGGGGTCGTGTCTAATTCGAAGAAAAGCTGATTGGAGTGAGAGTTAGTTTTAGGGAGATACAGGGTTAGTTTCTGAGAGAAAGTAGTTGGTTCAAAAGAAATTAAGTTCTTGAGCATCTTGACAAATTAAAAAAAATTCCAAAAATTTTGAACTCACTTTGGGCCCGCAAGTACAATTTGCGCGACGTTTTTTCTCTTTTTATCTCTTAGAGCAACTAGTTTTGTTTCTTTTTACTCTCACTCCAATCGTTTTTTATTCGAATTAGACACGACCTTCTTTTAGTGCATAAAGTGTTGCCGAACTGGTTTTCTGCTATCAGATTTGGTTTGGGAAACAGTCTTTAAGTTTAAAAGCTTATTTCAATTTTTAAAATACGGTATATAACATAATACAGTTTTAAAGACCAATTCAAACCGGTTTTACTAGCTAACGCTTTTATTGTTTACGTATTACATTGCACAGGATGCATGTGACCAAATTTTGAAGCGTCTCAAACCGTTGTGGAAGAAAAATCCGTCATTGTCGTGGGATGAGATTGTCATGAAAGCATACATGGAAAGGATCAGCTTATCCGCATCGGGATTCTACAAGTAGATTATAAAACATTTATATTTTTCATTTAACGCTATGCTAAAAAACAAAATAAGGCCTAGATTTATTTTAAAACAATGTCAGTAGGATAATATTAAGACTATTTACACGTATTTGAAATAAGAAAATATCAAAATGTTGAAATCGATAAAAAAATAATTGACGCAAGTTGATCTTGTAAGTCCAGGCTACATTTTGATTTATTGAAAAACGTTTAGTTTTTTCAAAATAAAGCTGGCTTGTCCAGTGTCATGCCTTTAAGTTGGCAAATATTTTTGATGCAATTTCAATGAACTTAACTTCTGTATTTACAAAGGTTTTTTTTGGTCACAATTTTAATTTGTTAATGTTATCCTTGTTATCAGTGAGTTTATGTGGTTTTATGAAAATTAATTATTTATTTAAGAAATATTTATAATTTATAATTTCATTGTTGGCATTTCATATTTTCTAATTTTTTTGTTGTATAATTCTATTCAAAGCTTAAGCAAAATATTTCATTTTATTCGTTCATGCAATTTTTATTTGTAATTTTCAACCAGGTAAAAGATAAGTTTTTTTGGAGAAAAATTCTGAACAAGTGTTTTCTGGAACAGAATTCAAAAATAGCCAACAAAAAACTCATCATTAAGCTTTTCGTCCAACACTCATCAGGGGATAAACGTCAGAACAAAGGAAAGAAAAATTCGATTGATTTTGTAATAAACCCGAACGAAGATGATTGGATGTTCGAGAAAAGCGTCACAACACGTGATCAACACAAGAGTTTCAGGTTGTAAACAAACTCTTTTTGGCGGCATAAATTTGGCTTGCATGATTTGATGTAAACGGCTTCTAAAGCAAATAAATGAAAAGACGAACAACCAAATGAAAAAATAGTAAATTTTTTATCACTGTAATTTTTGGCGCACATAGTGTCATCTAAAAGGTGTTGACCAATCGCAGATTTACTAAAAATTGTTTAGCACTAGCATTGTTTATTGAATCTGCGATTGGTCAACACCTTTTAGATGACACTATGTGCGCCAAAAATTACAGTGATAAAAAATTTACTTTTTTCATTTGGTTGTTCGTCTTTTCATTTATTTGTTTTAGAAGCCGTTTACATCAAATCATGCAAGCCAAATTTATGCCGCCAAAAAGAGTTTGTTTACAACCTAAAACTCGTGCGTTGATCACGTGTTGTGACGCTTTTCTCGAACATCCAAACATCTTCGTCCAGCTTTATTACAAAATCCTCGCCGGAAATCAATGAATGTAACGAACTCATCGTTGCAAACTGTCTTTTGTGCATGCATTTGCTTGATTTTTGCAAAGTTTTCCGCAAATGTCTTTTCACACGTTGTATTTCGCTCACTGCAGATTCAACTTGCAGCGCTCTTCCGCTCGCTGCACAGCGTTTATCTACTCCCATAACAACCGTCATGTCGTAGTTTCGCATTTCTTAGTATTTTGTTTATGTATCGCCTTTCCGCTGTCCCCCCAACTGATTGTTGGCTGATCGCGCCATCAAAAACCATTACCGCCTTTTGTGTAATTGTTTTGGACACACCGCAAACAGGATGTAGACTGATCACGTGATCTATCACTTCGTGGTTTTACTTGGAAAAAAGTCAGGCGTCATAATAAAAAATCTATAAAATCACTTCCACGATATATACGCGTGGAACCGAATCGCCGCCAGAGATAGCACACAGACAGAGATATGCAGACTAATATGAACGGCAGTCCAACTTAACTCGAGACTCATTCTTGCAACGTTATCAAGCGAAGATTCAGCTTAATTTCTAATTCCGGAGTTTTAAAGTTATTTTGTCTGCTCATTTCAAATTGTGCCCCTTTTCAATAAAAGGTGTTAAGGTTTATTTGTATGCCAAACCGCTCACGCTACAACCTGTTGTGACGCTTTTCTAAAACATCCAATCATCTTCGTTCGCATTTATTATAAAATCAATAGAATTTTTTCCTTCATGCTGACGTTTATCCCCTGACGAGTGTCGGACGAAAAGCTTAGAGATGAGTTTTTTGTTGGAAAAATTTTAGTTTATTTGTATTATTTGAGATATTCTAAAATTATATAATGCAATTACCCAGGACGCCTGGCCTTGACTTTGTTTGGAACAAAGAAACAGGAGAAGTCAAAGGAAACCCTTGCAGTTACACAACTTCTGGAGCAGCAGTTTCCCAGGTTGAAGTCGATTGTTTGACGGGCGATCACACAGTTTTAAAGACGGACATAGTGATGGACGTCGGAAGGAGCATCAACCCGACAATCGACATTGGCCAGGTGAATAACAGCTGTCGCGATTTTAATTATTATCTAGACCGGGGCTTCTCAAACTGTGGCTCTCGACCCCATTTGGGGTTGCGAAACAAATTGGCTTTTTGTGCTTTGTGTCGCGAAACTTTAAGAATCCCAGTAGTGCCGCGAAAGTTTTTGAAAAAATTAGTCTAGCGATGTCCAACCTGCGGCGGTTATTTTACATGTAATCCACAAATCAGAAAATTTAGTGACAAAATTGACAAATCGGAGATTGATTGTGAGTGAAGATCTTTTTTTTTTATTTATTTTTTATTTTTAGAGAACATATGCATTTGGGGATGAAAATAAATGAAACGGCGCTTGATTCTAATTGAAGAATTTTTTTATTTTTATTTTAAAGGACACACCTGAAATTGGGGATGAAAATAGAGAAATCGGAGCTTGATTTCGAGTGAAGACTTTTCTTTTTTTTTTAAGAGAAACCTAAATTTGGGGATGAAAATTAAAAAATCTGGTCTAAATGTCCTACGAATATTGAAAAAGTCCCAAAATTTGCCTCAGGTTTAAAATAAGGCCGCAGAACAAAAAAGTTTGAGAAGCCCTGTGCTAGACCAGTGATTGAGAATCTCTTGAATACTTTATTTGTAACTGTTTAAGACTTAGTAAGTGTCGTCAATTAGTTGATAGATACCGGTATTCTTGTTACTCAAATTAATTGTTGTTACTCAAAGTGTGGTGTGTCTCACTTCTAATGTCAGTTGAAGTAGTGCAGGTGTAATAAAAAATACAGCGTCTTACGTGAGAAGATGTAGTTCTGTTTCAAGTAATGTGATTAGTGTTGAATAGAACTTTTTATTGATTTTTGTTGCACTCATCTGATTTTCGTAAAAGCAGTTCGTACTTATAATAGTTGCAGCAACAAACACTTTAAATACTGTTTTTTACGAGGTTATAAAACTGAAAAAGTATACGAACTACTACCTTAATTGATTTTACATTTTATGTATAAACTTTATTTTATAAGCGATCGATTGTTGAGTTTCAATTTTTTAATTGTATTTAAAAACTTTTATAAACTTAGGTTGAAGGAGCTTTCATGCAAGGGTACGGCTTGTTTACATTAGAAGAAACTCTTCACTCCCCTTCGGGTCATCTTTTCGCTCGTGGTCCGGGTGCTTACAAAATTCCCGGTTTTGGGGATTGCCCTCGACAGTTTAATGTTCATTTGTTGAGGAATTCAGAAAATGACAAAGCGATATTTTTATCAAAGGTGAATCATACCGACTATTTTTTCATGCTCGTTTTTGTATTATTATAATGCTGCAAAATTAATTAGTAATACTAAATGGTCTGTCTTGTTTAGAAAATTAAAGTTTGTTTGTTCAATTTAAAGTAAATTTCTATGAACAGTGGTAATACTTTTATTGTAGTAGCAGTTGAGTGGAGATTTTTACATATTTTTCACGGAAAGCAAGTGATATATAAAACATTGAAAAAATTACAGAAAAAAATTTTGTTGCGTCATTCATGCGTGAGTCAACCGTTTGGTTGACGTATTTTATTGAACTTTTTGACGTGTGACGTGACGACATCGAAGAAAATTATAGAAATAATGTTTGTAAAAGTTTATTTGTGGACGAGAATTTTATCATGTTTTATTACTCGGATTACCGGAATATTCCTAACCTAAGAGTAAGCAAATTTTCAACGTAAAGGCCGCATTCTAAAAAACGCATTTTTTAAAAAAACAGTTGTATTAGGAAAGTTAATTAAAACAATTAAGATATAAAATAACCAAAATAAAAGATTTTGCAATTACTGCACTGTGCAGATAGATGCTGTGACTATTTTGTCTGAAAAAAATTGACAAATGTGCCTTAATACAAAGCTTTATAAAAGTATTTTGCCGGCCGCTGTTTTAAACCAATTGTGAACCGCTGTTTTAAACCAACACGATTAAGACATGTTTAAAATAATTCATTTTTCATTATTTCCAAAGAGGTTTGTTATTTAGATATTAGTTGCTTGCGAAATATTAGTTGGATTGTTCGACGTTTATTGAGGTGACATTACTTTCAGCTCTTAATTTTTAACGCAGTATATTTTACGCCTGTTTTAATTTTTAGATTTCCAATTTTGTTGTTTGTTTAGGCTGTAGGCGAACCGCCGCTGTTTCTCGCTTCTTCAGTGTTTTTCGCGATCAAAAACGCGATCGGATACGCTCGGAAGGAGTCGGGTTTAGACGAAGATTTCCGTCTCAATTCACCAGCAACAGCAGAAAGAATCCGAATGGCTTGTGGCGACAAATTAACTCAGCAGGTAAAGACGAAATAAGTTGAATTTATTCGTATCGGATAAAAGCGTGAGGAGGTCGTCTTTTAATATTCGCTTTGAATAACAAAATGACAAAAACTTTTTCCTCAAGGCTTTAATCACAACCAAATCTGCCGAAACCTGCATCTCGTCATAAATGACTGAATTTCGTTGTGGGGAGGGGTTTAAAATTATTTAAATTGTTGCATAAATGCAAAAATGTAATTATTAATATAAAGAAATTGAAGGCTTGCCCCGGCACCAAGTAGCTACAAAGCTCGTTTTCAAATCGTGGCCATAATATCAAACACGAACTCCGATAAAATCTTAGAAAACCAAACTTTTCTCGTATAAACCAAAATGAGGCGGTCGCATTGTTACAAAAATGGTTAGATCCAGTGATGGAATTCAGAGGATCCGCACAGGTTCGCTTGAGCCGTTTTTAATTAAACGTAATCTTTGTATCTATATATTTCTGTAAATAAAAAACTTGTTGTTTGTGAGTTTTTCCAAAGAGAATCTGCTTTCAAAATCTTGAATTTCATATCACTGGTTAGATGTTAGAATCTATAGTGATTGGGCAATTACACCCGATTCAAGATTTCTTTTTGTTTTTGTTTTTAGAATGCTCGTCACAGAAGCGAAAAAGAAAAGCAACTAAAGCCATGGGCAGTTCAATCATAAAAAAACAATCATTTTATTGCTGGTGAAAAAGTTTCAATTTTACGTTTTATTTACCACAAATTCTCTTCAGATAACTTTCAAGAAATGTGCTCATGGATTAGCATTTAGTGCGTCATTTTTGCAACATAGGTAGGCCAGTCATGCCACCAATAAAAGCCGATTCGCAGTCAAAAATAGCCTTTGCAAAATTATAATTTCTTATGTTCTGTCAAATTATATTGTTTAATTGTGATAAAACAATTAATAGTAGTTTTTTTATCAGTGCTGTGACTTTCGCTTTGGCGCGAAATTTCGTTTTTAGATAAATTGCTTTCAAAATAAACTTGAATATTTTAACTTTGGAAAATTATAACCCGTCGTAAACGTAAATAATGTGTAAAAACAGCCTTAATAGTAGTAATTTTGAATTTGTATACTTGTTATAATACCAGATACTAACTAATTATTAGTTGATATCAGAAGCTTCTGCTTTAAAAATTAGTGCTAATTTTTTGTAATTTTCTTCCCATTTTTGCACGGTTTGTTAAACAGTGGTAGTAGTTTATAGAATATGACTTAGCTGTCAAATGTACTTTTGTAAACTGCAGCGAATTATTTTTATTATTGGTAAGTATTGCATAATAGTATCTTTTTTTTGTATGCCAAAGAGTTGCGTGATTGTTATGAAATCTGTCATTCTTTACGTGCTGTTTATCAAGTTTGATGTAGATAGAAAAATGTGTTTAAATAGGTTGCCATTTCAAAGAAGACATTAATAAACAGTTTTTTTTTGTATAAACTTTGGTGTGGATTTAAGCACTGAACATTCATATATTTAATTTTGTGATACCAATTGCGGATAAGTGACTAACAAAAAACCTCATCTTAATTAGAATTTTTTTTTTGAATTGAAATGTGTACAAAAAAATTGTTAAATGATTAAATACATTTTATCATTTGTCATTTTAAAGCAAAAGTTTTTGGTCCAAATAGTTGCAAAGATCTTAAAAGCTGTTTTTGTTTTTAATAATTTTTAAAGTTTTCGAATAAGCATTGGTCGATCGTTAGATTCAGTGCAAAAAAGTCATTACAGTTTTTGTTTTAATTACCACAATGCTAAGCATGAAAAACATGATTAAATATTATACCTCAAATTGATTTTATTTGTTGCTGTTTTTTAAAGCAAGGTGTAATTACTAAAGTTTAGAAATACATTTAGATTTTTTCTTATCTGTTACACGTGGTAAATGTTTGAAGAACATTTTTGAATTTGAATGCCACTTGGAATTCTTTAAAGTATGATTATTACTTAAGAATTTTTGATAAAAATTTTTAATTTTTAAGGTAAACTATTACTTTCCACATTTTTACATTCTTGAACATTAGCATCATTCTGAATGAATGTTATTTTTACAAACAATTATTACAAGTGATTGGGTATAAACAGGTTGGCTTATACTGTACATGTGTATTCATTTATTCATTTGCACTGATGATCTTGAAAAATATTAAAAACAAGTCTTTGTTCGTGTTTTTTTGTTTTGGTTGCTGTATAAATCATTTTTATTAAAATGAAATTGCATTAGATAAATCAGTTCAAATACTTGCCTTTAAATCTTTTATGCTTTTAAAATAATTGCTATTAATATTATGATTCTGATCGAATGACGAGTGATTTTGCACGGTATTGACGAGATGACAAAGGACTCTATTGTATGTGACTAATCTTTTTCGAATAAATTTCAGAACCTGTCAAAAACATTTTGTTTGTTGAATAGTACGCCTGTTGCAAATGTTTATGTGAAAAAAGGTAATTTTGAAATAAATTGATTTAGTTTAGAGTTTATTGAAAAAAAATAGATTTTTTTGAAAAATTAAGAACATTTAAAAAGTCAACTTTTTAAAGCCTAGATAAACATCCCGTGAGGATCAACAAAATATGAAATACTTTTGAGTCAACAATCTAGGGCCAAGCTTTGTTGCTACAGTTGTTGTAGCCTTGTTTTTCCCGCTAGCAACAACCATAACAAATTAAAATCATGTATGACTTCCATTTCCATGTTACTTTTTAAGTCTTTTGTATGACTCGGTCAAGATTTGAATTTGGAATCGTGTTTGACGACTTCGTCTCAAAAATAAAAAAACATACCATTGTTCCTGTAATTAGGCTACTGTATTGCTAAGATGATATTAGGTTTGATAAAAATGTTTTAGCGTGACTTACTCTGGAACAGTTGTTACGAACATCCAGTGATTTGCAGACATACATGTACCTCATTTTAGGAAACCATGTTGAAGGCAGCATGGTCGAGTAGTTAAGAGCGCCGTATTGATGATGAACGTGGTCGATATGGTCATGGTTCAAAACCTATTTGCGTCATTTTGATGTATACTTGGGAAAGAAATTTTGCAGCCCTTTTTTGTGCTTGGGGGTCTTAGTTAAATTTCAATTAAATTTCAGTTCTGCCTATAATAAAAAACCAAAAACATAAAAATTAGTTAAATTTCAGTTCTGCCTATAATAAAAAACCAAAAACATAAAAATTAAACAATTTGATTGAACAGCAATACCTTGGCATCTACGGAAGCAGGTCCGGATAATCACTTGATTGTTGCCCCAGATATAAAGCCTCCGACGCTTTCCTACAAGTCAAGAAGGATAAATAGTAATAAAAATAATTATAAAAACTATTCCGTTCTAGACATGAGTGGATTTAAAGGGGCCCGTCTCTCATCCCCCGAAATTCTTTTAAACAATTTATGAAATAATCTACTGCATCATTATTACTATCATTTTCGATTTGTTTCCTCCTGAATACCAGGAAGATCTCGGAGGCGTTACGCTTAAAGCAGCCAAACCAAAATATTTAGAGATGTCACTGAAATATTAAAGCTGCTTGCTAAGATCGCAAGCAGAAAAAGTGCAGTAAAGTATTTTTCTCAAGGACACAACAAAGCAAGTAGATTTTAAACCGCGACTCTTTAGGGGCACGCTGCCAATTCAGTAAATGTTTGGGCTGTAGGTTATTATTGTAGAGTTTACTTTTAACCAAATCAACCAGCTATGAAATCAATTTAAGTTTCTGATACGCTCTTCCAGTAACCAAGAACATGTTAGATGTTGCGTCAACCTGTCAGACCTGTCAAATCTGATGTCGGCAGTGTAGTTGAGTGGTTAAAAGTGCCTTGATTGCAATCAGCATGATGTCGGTTCAAAACCTGCTGGCGCCATTCTATTGTGTCTTTGGGAAAGACATTTTACAGCACTTTTCTCTGCTTGGCGGTCTTAGCAACCAGTTCAGTCATTTTTATATAAAAACTAAAAACACCAATAAAAAATTACAACTGGAAAGCAATATATTGGCATCTCCGGTAGCAGGTCAGAATAATTGCTTGCCTTATGTATAGCGTCTCCGTCGCTTTCCTGCGATTCAGTAAGATAAATATAGAGATGAAATGGAATGAAATTATACGGTGTGTAAAAGATAATGCCTTAATAGTTGAAGGTTTACTGGTTTCAGTCATGCAAAAGATTTAAATTTACAAAGACTGGCGCTGCTCTTAAATTAGAAACTTGTTTTTGCATTGAAAAATGAAAAGACCAAAAGTTACTGTACAATAGTGCTACTGCCAAAGTGGGTAAAATGAAAGGATGCATAAACTTTATTCAAAATGAAAACCCTCTTGCATATATTGTGCATTGTTTGCATTAAACTTAATCTTGTCAAAATCATGCAGGTTGCTCCCATTCGCCATATTGTTTCAATTTTAACCAAAGTTTTGACTATGATGCATCGTCCATCGGAACAAAAAAACTGGAAAAAATATTAAATCAATTCTATTTAGATCAAACAAAAAAATTTCTTTATCGAATATAAAAAATGTTAAATCAAATAAAACGAAAAAAGATTTTTTTACAATTAATCAAAATAAACAAAAATATTTCATTTACAGTATTTTGACTATGTTTGACAAGGCTACTCAATGAGTACAACGAGATGATGTCATAAACAGTGTTTAAAAAAATGATCCCGGCTGTTTCAGAATTTTCTTTCATAAACAACTCAAAAGGTACTTACGTTTCTGTTTCGGTAGTGTGGCCCAGTGGATAAAGGACCCTTATTGATCGACGCGGTATCGGTACAAAACCCAATAGCGCACTCAGTTGTTTTCTTAAGAAAGATTACTTTATGACACGTTCTCTGCTTGCAATCTTAACAAGCAGCTGTAAATTTCAGTTATATCTCTGACTAAAGCAAAATGAAAAATTTCAATCGGACAGCAATATCTTGGCGTTTTTATTTTTTATTATTTTCATCTCTATATTTATCCTTCTGATTATGGGTGAAACTGTCAAACTCCTTTTATGGGTGAAACAGTCTGTTGGGTTTTAGCTTTGTTTTTATTTCCGTGACTTCGCTAATGTTAATTTTATCCTTCTGGTTATATAGAGGGCAATCGTCAAGCAATTTTCCCGACCTGCTTTCAGAAATGCCATGATATTGCTGCCAGGTTGTAATTTTTTATTTTTATTTTTTTTCTTTTTGTTAGAGATACGGCAACCACGCACAATTGAGGTTGGGCGTGTAATAACGTATATCATTTAGCCGCTGTTTCCTATTTCGCAATTACTTTTTCAATAAAAACTTTAAAACGTAATACCTTGATTGCAAATAAAATTGAATTGAATTAAATTGAAATTGATAATTGAGATATGACTAAAATTTAGAACCACTTGTCAAGATCGCCAAGGTAGGAGAAAGTGGCGTAAAGTGTCTTTCCCAAGGACATAACAAAATGGCATCTACAAATTTTGTATTAAAATATTACTCTTATCTTTTCATTCGGGACTCTGCCAGAAAGATCGATTGATTATTGGTAGGCCTTGTTCTTTCGTAGCACAACTTCACTGCATTGATGAGACCCGAAAGGTCGAAACAGTACTGTATGCAGTTATTTATCCTCCCTGCTGGTTGAGCACTCTGGCTGAGAAGACAGTGATGAAACTCATCATCTTATATCAGCGGTTCCCAAACTGGGCGCCGCGAAAGCATGCGAAAGTTGTTGCATTTACTGCTTTTCTCACAAAAATTACAATGTGAAAGTTGTTATTTACAATTTTACAGTGTGTAGTTAGCAGAAGCTGTGTGGAACCGCTTGTTAGTCGGTGCGTGATAGACTGGCAGTGACTGGAGAGAACTTGTCCGTACTATATTCACAATATAGGCTACTATTGGATTTTATTGTAATGCAAGGTGGTTTTTCAAAGGCAAAGTTCTTTTACGTGTGTACAAATTGAGAAACGAAATCTCTATATTTTCAAAAAAAAAAAAACCATGCATTTGCTACTACCTTTGAGGATGAAGTTTTCCTGACTCAGTTGGCGTATCTCTGTGATATTTTTTCAAAATTAAATCAATTAAACATCTCACTCCAAGGCAAAGAAACTCACCTTCTGCAACTCCATGACAAAATTACAGCCTTTAAAAGAAAACTGCAGTTGCGGAAAACTGATTTGCTGATAAATAACAAGCAACGTGATAGTTTTCCACTTTTAAAATCTCATTTAAACTCGCAATCTGGCAATCTCTCCCTGCAGAATACCGATGAGTGTGATATGAAAACTGTGATGTGTTCGCATTTTGAGAAACATTTTTCAGAAGACATGGGGAAGCACAATTGGATAAGAAATCCTTTTGTTGATAGTGCAAATGCCCTTCAGGGGTTTACAGTACATCTACGGAAGCTGAACAATTTATGGATCTTTTTTCGGACCTCATTTTGAAAAGCTTATACAACCCTAATTCACTCATTTCATTCTGGGTTAAGGTTTGATCTGAATTTTTACTTGTAGGCTGTAAAGCTCTCCGTATTCTTGTGCCATTTGCAACGTCATACTAGTGTGAAGCCGGTTTTTCTGCGGTAGCAGTAATCAAGTTGAAGTATTGCAATAAGATTGATATTGAACGCCACATGCGTGTTGCAATATCAAATATTGCATCGCGGTTTAATAAAATGTGCATAGCGCAACAAGCTCCCACTGCTTGCATTAAATGTTTTTTAGTATTTTGCGAATAATGCTGACATTTTCGTGCATTTTAAATAATGAACATGATTTAAATACAATTTTTTTGGTTGAACTTAAAATTTTCAAATTTTGGCTTCATTACGGCGCCGCGAGCATTGATAAGTTTTCAAAGGGCGCCATGAGCAAAAAAGTTAAGGAATCGCTGTCTTATATGATTTGAGCATTCTTGGCATCACTGAAATATGATTTTACTGTGGCTTAAAAACCACAAGCATCGAACCTTATATCCGCTTACTCAAATCTTTACTTACTCCCACTTCCACCCCACCTCTCGTATTGATCGTATCTACATCCCTTCCAATGAGTTATCTAACATCACCCAATCTCAACACCTACACCTAACCTTTTCTGATCACTGTCTAGCTCCCATGGTTACTATTAAAATACCTTTCTCTAACCGAACCCGCTCCACTCACTGGAAACTCAACGATTCTATTCTCACAAAACCATCCTTCCATCTATCAATTCAAGCCTTTCTAAAAGACCTTCTTCAACCACTTACTCCAATATATGACCCCCTATTATGGTGGGATACTATAAAAACAAAAATTAAATCAAGACTTATTTACCTCTCTACATGGAATCAAAAAAATCAACAAGGAAGAAAAGAAATATATCTCAATCGACTAACTGAATCCATAAAAAATAAAAACCAAGAAGAAATCATATACTTCAAACAGAAACTAAAAGAACTACAACAATACCAATCAAAAGGAAACGAAATAAGATCACGTATTCCACCATACACAAGTATTGACAATCCTTCTCCCCTAGCATCAATCTTCAAATCCTCGCTTCAAAAAAGTTCACAACTATTCTCCGACACAACCAATCCTTCTGCTCATCTTAACATACCATCTTATTTGTCTTACTTTTCTTTCTTTAAACAACTGTGGAATCCACCTTCCCTTCCACCAGACCCTACTGAGTACCTCATAAATATACAAAATACTCTTGATGACGAAACCCTGCAATTAATTCCAAAATCTCCTCTCGTGACTATAGAAGAGATTAGTTTATCTATTAAAACTCTAAACAAGCAATCAGCTCCAGGACATGATGGTCTCACAGCAAATTTCTATAACTCTTTCTCTATCCTAACTACTACTCTACTCCAAACTTTTAACAACTCCTTTCTCCGATCTGAACTCACACCCTCCCAACGATTAGCCCTAATCAAACTCATACCGAAAACTACAAACCCGAAATCTGTCAACCAATGGCGTCCCATATCCCTCCTAAATACCGAATACAAGATATTATCCTCAATCATAGCCGACCGCCTAAAACCCTTACTTAACCAAATAATATCCCCTGAACAACAATGTGGCCTTCCTGACCGCCAAATATTTAATAACCATCTCAATATAAAAACCGCTTTAGACTTTGCTAAAAACTTTTCGCAACCTCTAGCCATAACTCAAATAGATTTTTATAAAGCTTTTGATTGGATATCGCATCGCTTTATACTTGAAACTGCTTCCAAACTCGGAATACCATCGTCTCTTCTCAGATGGATACGCATACTTCTATCTAACCCTACTGCAAAAATAAACCTTAACGGCTATCTCTCTGATGCCATTTCAGTTAAATGCGGCATCCGTCAAGGATGTCCTCTTAGCATGCTCCTCTTCATAATTGGCATTGAACCCCTAACAAGAAACATTCTATCCTCATCCCAAATCCAAGGACTCTCACTTGGTAAAGCTTTTCTCAAAGTCAGTCACTATGCTGATGACTTAACTCTTTTTATAACTCATCCCTCTTCCTTTCAATCACTTTATGAGATATTGAATCAATTCTCACTCTATTCAGGTCTTAAAATAAATAATTGCAAGACCAAAATCTTATCAAACTGCCCCCACCTCCTCTCTTCATCTAAGTTCACATTCCCACATAGTAAGATCGTGTCATCCACTAAAATCCTTGGAATCCATTTTTCATTCCAAGATGAAGAAATGACGAGAAACTGGGATGATCTTATTCAATTAATTCCTCACACTACCCTCCCCTTATTAAATCCGGATGACTCCCTTTACTCCAAAGTTATTTCAATAAACCAACACTTTTTACCAAAGATCCTTTTCTATGCTAGAATCATACCCCCCACTGCCAAACAAATAAAATCCCTAAACTCGCATCTATTTAAATTCTTTTGGAACTTTTCAAATTTTGAACCTATTAAACGATCAACACTTTATCTCCCTAAATCTGATGGTGGAATTGCATTGCCGTGCATCGGTGCAAAAGCTTCTGCCGCTTATCTATGGCAATTTATCTATTTACTTAAAACACCAAGTCCTTTTGCACAATTTTGGATGACTTATGCAATTTATAACCTTGGTACTAAAATAATTCCTTTTCAACCTGATTTATATACAAATTCTCAACCCCATCGACCAAACCCTAATCCTCACTGGAAAAAAATTCTTACACTCTTAGCCAAAATTAATGCTAAACCTGAGACTCTTTCAAAACTATCTTTCAAACAACTGTATCTCCATCTATTAAAGCCTGAAACAAATCCTTTACCTAACCCTCCTACAAACTTTAATCCTCCCTCAACTCACAATTGGCTCCGACTCACACTCATCAGACCATCCTCCTCTCTTTTCTCAAATTACGAAAAAGAAATAGCTTTCAGAACAATCTATAAAGGATATTTATGGGGATGCTTTTTCATTAAACACAACATAAAACCTCGTAACCCTAATGATTTTTTATGCAAAATATGCCGGACTAAAACTGATGACCCTCACCATCTATTCTTTGAATGCCCACCAATCAAACAATTAACCCTATCCCTAGAACCCCTACTATCAGAAACACTTCAAAAACAAATCTCTATAACCAAAGATGTCATTCTCTTCAATTACACGGCACAAAAAAAACTACCCCAAATAATAATAACTAAAATGTCCTCCCTAATTCGAATGCATGCCCTTGAACTTCGTAATTTAACTGAAACATATAACACACAAATATCACCAACTTTATTAAACGAAACTCACTACAAAATCAAATGTAAATTCAAATCATTCACAAACAAAATTTCTTATAACTCTTAAGTTATATATACTCATTACTTTAAACACAATTGGACATAATGCTCTCAATACTGTTACCTATTATATATATTGTACTCTGCAATGACCCATTGTGTTTGCAAAGATAAATCCATTTTTGTATTGTTTGATGATAACCCAATGTTTGATATCCTGATTCTTTTTCTACTAATTAAAAAAAAAAAAAAAAAGACCTTAAACAAAATTGCATATTTGAACTACAATTTCGTCTTTTTTATGTGTTTCTTTTATTGTTTATGCGTTATATAATATAAATAAATAAATAAATAAAAATAAATAAACTGTTCCAGACAGAGTTCAAATATCGTTAAAGTCAGTCAGGTCATTGTTTTCAGAAATAAGGAGGTTTTTAGTCAGTCAGTTTGCGAGGTTTTGATTTTATTCAACGATCTATTGCATAAGTTGTGTATTGACGGTCTAGTATACAAACTGCCGTTACTGAAAACCGCAAGTTTGACTTTTCTTATTAATCTATTAAAACCTTCGCAATTCGCATTGGATTTATCTTATATTCTCCTACACCTTTTCTATCCCACAAAAATTTAAACATTTTCCTTCTTCCTTTGTTCGAGACAATGCTAATAAAACTCAACTCTTTAAACATAAACGGATTCAACAAATCAGCAGACAAACTCGCACAATTTATCAATCAACATAACATCCACATCACATTTATACAAGAAACACACACGATACAACAACAACTTTCACACTTTGCACACCAATACAACTTTTTAGTTTATCCCAACACAGATCACTCTTTAACACCACAAATCTCACACCGACAAGGAACACTCACAATCATCAATTCTAATCACTTACACCTTAAGCCACAAATGGTTCCATCCAACATAATCCTCCCAAACTATATTCAATTACTCTCCTTTGCCCTATCTGACATGAACTATACCCTTATAAACTGCTACCTCCCCTCTGGAAATTCATCACCCCAAACCTCTCACCGCACCAAAGCCATCAAAACACTCGCCTCTTACCTTCAAAAACTAGATTACTAAAATAACAAAGTAATAATAGCTGGAGATTTTAACTTAGTGACAAATCCAACCGACAGAACAGGACATTTTACACCTAACACCATTGATAAAATCTTATTCCAAAAACTACTCTCAAACTTTGACCTTATCGATTCCTACCGCAATCTATACCCCTATTCCAAAACCTTCTCTTTTTCCCGCTCCCATCCGACATCCAGACTTGATCGCATTTATATTTCTTCATTCTTAACACCCAAAATAACCCAATCTTCATACTGCAACATAACCATTTCCGACCACAACAAAAGCCCAACTCTCACCCTGAAAATACCCTCCAAAATAAACTTCAAATCATCACACTGGAAATTAAATAACTCTATCCTTGCCATTCCTTTAATCCACCTCTACATCAAATCCTTCATTAAAAACCTTTCTGAGTCCCTCAATCCCATCCAACAACCTCTAAATTGGTGGGATCTAATTAAACTAAAAATCAAACAACGACTAATCTTCTACTCCAAATCACAACATAATAAGAACGAAAAACATCAAACCATACTACAAAACAAATTAAACAGGGCTAAACAATTAGGAAAACACAAAGAAATCTACAATACCACACACCAACTAGAAGAATTGCAACAAAACAAACAAATAGGATCACAAATTAGATCCCGCTTGCCCCCAATGACTAGTATTGACAACCCCTCCCCTTTAGCCTCTATTATTGAAAATGTAACTCAATCCAAATCCCTATTACCTTCTGACTTAAACTCTTCTTCTCCTACCTCAAAAGCAGAAAATAAATCGAATAAATTTTCCCCCTACATATCTTTCTTTAAAAACTTGTGGAACCCTACAACTACTCCTCCTGATCCCTTCGATTATCTTTATGAAATTTCCACCTCAATCTCTAATGATGTCCTACAACTCCTCCCCCCTTCCCCCTTAATTACACATAACGAAATTCGCGCAGCCATTCAAAACCTTAATCAAAACTCTGCTCCCAGCCTTGATGGGCTTACCCCAAGCTTCTATACTTCCTTCTCTTCAATAATTCCTTTTTTTTGCCAAACTTTTAACAACTCCTATCTTCAAAAAAAACTTACCTGCTCCCAATCTCTCGCCCTTATCAAATTAATCCCTAAAAAACCCAATCCCACAACTGTTCATGACTGGCGCCCTATATCCCTGTTAAATACAGACTATAAAATCCTATCTACAATAATTTCATCCAGACTCAAACCTATTCTAAACTCTATCATCTCTCTAGAACAGCAATGTGGTCTCCCGAACAGACAGATCTTCAATAACCATCTAAACATCCTTTCAGCTATCAACTATACAAATGACTTCAATCAACCATTAGCTATACTTCAAATTGACTTTTATAAAGCCTTCGATAGTATATCTCACGAGTTTATTCTTGCTACTACCTCAAAACTAGGAATTCCAGATACTCTTCTAAACTGGATCCGAATTTTTCTCTCTGACCTAACCGCCCAACTAAACCTCAATGGCTCTCTTTCTGATCCTATTTCTGTTAAATGTGGCATCCGTCAAGGTTGTCCACTTGGTATGCTCTTATTTTTAATTGGAATCGAACCACTTATAAAAAATTACTAGCTTCATCTAAATTCCAAGGAATCTCCATTGGTACCTCTTCCCTCAAAGTCAGTCATTATGCCGATGACCTGACCCTTTTTATATCATCCCCACAATCCTTTTCTAAAATTCGTGAGATTATCGAAGAATTTTCCTTTTATTCAGGTCTTAAAATCAATCATTCCAAAACCTCCATTATATCTAACTCCCCTACACTACTATCTTCCTTTCGTTCCTCCTTTCCCCAAGGTAAAACTCTTACCTCCAATAAAATCCTTGGAATAACCTTTTCTTTTCATAAAGAAGATCTGTCAAAAAACTGGAACGATCTAATCCGTACGCTCCCTCATACTACATTTGCTATCCTAAACCCAAAAGATTCCCTATTCTCAAAAACTATCTCCATAAATCAACACTTTCTACCCAAAATCCTCTTCCTATCCAGAATCATTCTTCCAACCCCTAAACAAATCAAAACCTTAACCACTCTTCTCTTCAAATTTTTATGGAACTTCTCACCCTTTGAACCCATTAAAAAATCTTCCCTGTATTTACCCAAATCTGACGGTGGCATTGCCCTTCCAAACATTGGACTTAAAACTACCACAGCCTTTTCATGGAAATTTATACTTCTCCTCAAAACCCCCAATCCCCAACCTCACTTCTGGATGACTTATGGAATATATAATATTGGCACAAAAATCTTACCTATAAAACGTGATCTATATTCTAACTCCCAACCCCACCGTCCGAAACCAAACACTCTATGGACCAAAACCCTCTCTCTTTACACAAAAATCTCTATTCCTTCAGAAACCATCGACAATCTAACTTTTAAACCACTTTACCAAACTCTTCTCAAACCTGATCCAAAACCTACCCCCATTACAAACACCACTATCCCTCATCATGGTTACGGCTTAGCACTTACAAAACCCCGCCCTTCCCTCTTTTCAAACCTGGAAAAGGAAATATCTTTCAAGACAGCTTATAAAGGCTACACATGGGGATGTTCTTTTTGAAACACAACATTAAACCTCGCAACCCAAATAATTTTCTTTGTAAAATCTGTCTTTCTTTTTCCGATGACCCTCATCATCTTTTCTTTCACTGTCCTTTCACCCAAAAACTAATTTCAGACCTAGAACCCCTCCTCACTGCTGTACTAAAAAAACCTACTACCCTTACACAAAGCACTCTTCTTTTTAACTACACCAACACAATCGGTGCACCACATATCATTACATCTAAATTAACCTCATTAATCCGACTCTCCATGTACAATCTAAGAAATTACAACACATTCCTGAACTCTCCCATTCCTACATCCCTTCTTATAGAAGAAAAATATAAAATCAAAACGAAATTCAAAACATTTCTTGAAAAAAATTTCCCAGATAACACAGACTAAACTATTCATGTTAATCTTTTGTTCATATTTAGTTTCCTCTACCTCAAAATACAGCATTTAAGTCTATCACTTTATATTAGTTTTTCTTTCTTTTCTTTACATTCGCATTCCGCTATAAAATCATCGTAATGTCAAATGGATAACCAATGGTACATAAAAATTCTTGTCATATTCTTAAAAATATGTGTTTTTTTTTTAATTTGATTTTTGTGTGTGTTTATAACTATTATTAAAATTTTTATACAAAAAAAAAAGAAAAGAAAAAAAGTCTATCATTTTAAATTAGTTTTTCTTTCTTTTCTTCGCATTCGCATTCTGTTATAAAATCATCGCAATGTCAAATCGATAACCAATGGTACATAAAAATTCTTGTCATATTCTTAAAAATGTGTGTTCTTTTTAATATGATTTTTGTGTGTGTTTATAACTATTATTACAATTTTTATACAAAAAAAAAAAAAAAAAGATTGAAACGGTACTGTCTGCAGTTATTATATATATAATCTTCAATTTACAATGATTAATGGTAAACAATTTGAAAAATTAAGGGACAAGCACTGTACATCAATCATCCGACTGATTAAACAAGATACTTTAAAAAAAAAGCATTTTTTGTTAGTCTCTTATAAAAAACAAAGTGAATTTTTATTTACAAGAATAAGAATAGAAAATTTTTGTTGGAATCGGCATCGAAATCAAAAAAAAAAAATTGACATCGTCCCATCACTAATTTTCATGCTCCTGTTTAATTCAATACTTACATAACTTTTTACTCAGGATGAAGTAGATCATTTATTTCGCTTTTCTTGATACCAGGTATATTATTAAAATCTTTATTCATGCTCTTCTGGTAAAATCTGAGTTAAATTGCTGTTAGTTCTTTATTAAAAAATAAAAACAATAATAAAAACTTAAAGTTTCGGTGTGCTATCTATATATAGTAAACCTTCATCAGGAGATTAAGCGAAATACAAATATCATCCGCAATAAAACCACAGTGGTGTAAAAAAAAATATTAAAAGAACATTTGTGATCTAAAACGACATCTAACGGATTTAAAATTTTTAATTATAATAAGCAGTTGGATAAAAACAATTGGTTTTATCATTAAAAGCATCATTATTAGAATGAATAAAAAAGGACTCCAAAAATCTTCTTTTTAAACAATCTGTTTCTTTTGCCAAAATTTTTGAATTATTAAAATTACGGTCGAGATTTGTAGATGATACTTTTGTCATAATAAAATCAGATATCGTAAAAAAAATTTTTCCTCATATAAATAGCATTGAAGCAAGCATCAAACTTAACATCGAATATGAGAAAGAAGACACATTACCATTCCTAGATATGCATGAAGAAGAAAAGTGGAATATGAGCAACCAAAATATATAAAAAAGAAACTCACACTAAACGGTATTTAAATTACGAATCTTGTCATTCACAGCACCAAGAAGAAAATATTATTATTAGTTTATTAAACAGATTAGCTAAACTAATTACAGATTCGAAAGATTTTAAAGAAGAAAAAGAAATGCTACGACGTACGTTGGAAGAGAACAACTACCCCAATTGGCTTATAAAGAAAACATTTAATCGATTCTAATTCAACAAAATTGAGAAACAAGAAAAAAGCAAAAACTACAAAGGAATGGTAACCCTACCTTATTTTCAAGATATAACTGAAACTTTAAATCGAATAATTAAAAAACAAAATATTAGAGTATACACAAAACCTTTTCAAACAATCAAGCAAATTTTACCCAACTTAAAAGATTCAATTGAACCAAAGCTACAGCCAGGAGTAATTTATGAAATTCCGTGTTTACAATTTGTTGGCATTTATATTGATGAAACTGGTAGGGCATTTCGTACAAGATGTAAAGAACACATGCGTGATGTGTATCCAAAAAATTTAGCACGATCAGAAAATAATGATATAAACAACAAATTTGCTCTGGTGAAACATGTATATTCGGAAAATCATCATATGGATTGGAATAATTCAAAAATTTGGGCAAAAGAAACAGATTATATAAGAAGATTTTTGGAGTCCTTTTTTATTCATTCTAATAATGATGCTTTTAATGATAAAACCAATTGTTTTTATCCAACTGCTTATTATAATTTAAAACTTTAAATCCGTTAGATGTCGTTTTATTTAATGTTCTTTTAATATTTTTTTTTTACACCACTGTGGTTTTATTGCGGATGATATTTGTATTTCGCTTAATCTCCTGATGAAGGTTTACTATATATAGATAGCACACCGAAACTTTAAGTTTTTATTATTGTTTTTATTTTTTAATAAAGAACTAACAGCAATTTAACTCAGATTTTACCAGAAGAGCATGAACAAAGATTTTAGTAGATCATTTATCTCAGGTAATATAATCAATGCATAAAAATAATCTTTTTATAATGACTGCAAATGTCCTTGCTATTTCAAAAATTAAAATTAGTTTTTTTTTGTCTTGTTATACAAAAGCTCAACATTCAATTTTATGGTCAATCTTAAACAATAAAATGTCCAGCTAACACTACAGAGAAGCCTAAAATCTTTCAGTGATTTATATTCGGTGTAACATACATCAATATATACATATAGAATGCTATTGCAAACTATGAGAATAAATAAAAAGATTGTGAGAAAATGTAAAATTAACAAATTTCAAAAACTTTAAATATATATACAGTTTTAATTAAAAATAAACTTAACATGAAAAAGATAACTCATTTTAAACCACTTACTTCGTGCACACTGAAAAACTATTCAAATTCAACACTTTGTTTGAGTTATAAAGCAAGTTGTATAGCTTCCTTTTCACACTTGCAAGTCATGTGTAAGAATAAAATCAATGTTGCATAGGTTATTCAATAATCATGGTCAGAAGACCTATTTGCCAGTGTATGGACTATATATTTTTGCTCTTTATATGTTTCCATCACAAAACGTTTCTTAAATCCTCTTTCACATGATCAGAGTCATGTAATGTGTTCCAATTATGATTTAATAAAAATATCTAATATTCAGCAATAGATAAATCTGATAAGTTATAATTAGTTAGATAAAACTTAAATTCTTCAATGTGACTTGATAAAATTTTCAGTTTGGGTCCAATACTTATTGAGGATAAAACATACTTTATTATGAATATAGGCAAACCCAAATTTATATAGCTAGAAAGAGAATTATCTTCAATTGGACAAATAAAAGGCCTGAAAAAACAAAGCATCTTCAGAAATCTACAAATAAAGTTTTAAATAAAAAACTACTGCTTTTTTACCAATTCTTTTATTAACTTTACACTTTTTCGTTTTTCTGTGCTCGTCCCATGCCTTGGCACTCAGTTTTTCACCTGCTTAGCAATGGCTTCTTTTCATTGCAGTAATGACAGAAATTTAAAGATAAAAAACTGTTTACAGGCTCAAAATTTAAATTGTTTAACTCAGTCAGTATTTTATTTCACTACTTTTACACAAATAACCCCGGAAGTGACAACTATAATACACCAAACAATTACTAATGAGTATAAAATTACTTGCCATTAACTAGGCTTCAATTACAAATATATTGAATGAGAGAAACAGAACATTGTGCACTAAAGTTGACTGTTTTTTATTTGAGCACAAGCTTTCGTGGGCTACTGCCCACTTTGTCAGGTGCAATGGAATAAAAATGCAATCAAAACAAGTTTTACACAACGGCATTAAACGTAACAAACAGATATATGTGACGTAATGAGATATAAAAATATCGGTAAAAAAGACTTAGTTTGAGAAAATATGGCAGTACCGTAAAATACAGCAGTTCAAACAAAAAACAAATTCGAAAAAATGGTATGCAAGTACAGAACGGTGCGAAATGGAGAAAGAAGTGGAAAACACAAATGACATTCAAGTTTACAAAAATAAATATTAAACGTAGTTAGACATGAATGAATAATCTCTATTTAAACCTTGGTTAATACAATCGAGTTTGAAAATAATTTTTTGCTCTTCCACTTCCTGTTGTTGCTTTGTTTTACCTTTTACTTCCTTGATTACTGCTAATTTGAGATTGTCCAAAATGTGGTCGGGTTTATAGAAATGTTCGGCTACCAGTTTGTTTCTATTGTGTTTGATGTCGCTCCTGTGTCCGTTCATCCGTTGTCTGAT
Organism: Diplosoma virens; assembly: GCA_963680785.1. NCBI lineage: Eukaryota > Metazoa > Chordata > Ascidiacea > Aplousobranchia > Didemnidae > Diplosoma > Diplosoma virens. Next base: position 10,475,047 of record OY796890.1, on the reverse strand, counting down.
TGAGTTGCTTGTTTCTCCAATATACAGTAGATTGCTTTAGGGCAGAAATTGCATGAAATTGCATAAATGATGTTAGATGAATTACAGCTAAAATTTCCGGAGATTTTCATAGGGACTCCGTTAGGACCAGTTATTGTAGGATTAGTATTTATGTTGGGGCAGAGATGGCATTTAGGAGAATTGCAGGGAAAGGTGCCCGTGATGAAACCTTCATTTGGTAAGGAGGCAGATGTACGTAGAAGTTTGAGGTTAGGGGGTTGACGATATAATATAAGTGGTGGTGCAGAGAAGATATGGTTAAGATATGGGTCTTTGTTTAATAAAGGTTGCAAATTTTTGACAATTTTGTTGATAGGTTTAAGATAGGGGTGGTAAGTGAGGACTAGGGGTGTGCGATAAGATTTTAATTTGGTTTGATATTTGAGAAGGGCTTCTCGGGGAATGGACATGGCCTTAATGATTTGGTTTTTGACAGTTTTGGGTTTGTATCCAAATGCAGTAAACGCATTTTTTAATGTAGTCAATTGTACATTTAATTCTTCTTCATCGGAGCAGATACGCTTGTAGCGCAGAGCTTGGCTGAAAATTATGGAGGCGAAGATGTGTGGGAGATGGGAGCTGGTGGGGTGTAAATAGATTTGGGAATGGGTCGGTTTTTTATATAGTGAAGTTTGGAGTGTGTTATTTTTTAGTCTAATGGTGGTGTCCAGAAAATTAACTTCCTCGGTCGAGTGGTTCATTGTAACGTGAATGTCCGGGTCTTCTGAGTTAAAATCTTTGTAAAATTGCAATAGTTTTTCTTATTCGTGTGTTCATAACAGAAAGATATCATCAATGTATCTGAGGTATAATAATGATTTATTATGGGTATTTATAGAAAATTAACTTCCTCGGTCGAGTGGTTCATTGTAACGTGAATGTCCGGGTCTTCTGAGTTAAAATTTTTGTAAAATTGCAATAGTTTTTCTTATCCGTGTGTTCATAACAGAAAGATATCATCAATGTATCTGAGGTATAATAATGATTTATTATGGGTATTTCGTAAGAAGTTTTCTTCCAGGTTGGCCATGAAGATATTAGCATACTGAGGAGCCATTCTTGTTCCCATTGCAGTGCCTTTGAGTTGTAGGAATTGTTGGTTACCAAAGTTGATATAATTATGTTTTAAAATGAATTCATTGGATTGGATGATGACGTCAGTTAGTTGGTTGTCAGGGAGTCGGTTCTTTAGGGCTTTTAGGCCGTTGTTGTAGGTTATGTTAGTGTAAAGCGAGGAAACGTCCAGGGTAGCCAGAATGGTATTTTGCGGTACTGTTTTGATTTTCTTTAGCTTGTTTGAAAAGTCGGTAGTATCTTGGATAAAGCTATTGGCAGCCTGTGCATAAGGTTTGAGTAGGGTCTCTACGAAGTGTGATAAGTGTTCAGTAAGAGTGTTATTGTTAGAAATGATGGGTCGGCCAGGATTGTTAGGTTTGTGGATTTTGGGTAGGAGGTAAAATTTTCCAGGTTGTGGATTGGGGGGAATGTCGGATAAGAGTTGGGATTTATAGGGATCTGGAAAAGATTTAATGAGTTTAGTTAGCTGTATTTGAAATTCTTAGTCGGGTCTAAAGAAAGTGATTGGTAGTTTTGTTGGTGGTTGAGTTGATTTTTTCCTTCCTTTATATAATCGTATCTGTTTAAAATTACGATAGCTCCGCCTTTGTCAGCTGCTTTAATTATAACATTTTTGTTTCTTTTTATGCTTTGTATAGCTGCTCTTTCTTTACAATTAATGTTGTCATGTGATTTCTGATCTAATTTCATGATTTCGGCGTGCGATTGTTTTCTGAACCATTCGATATAAAGATCCAGGGTTTGGTGACGGCCACTTGGTGGGGTTCAGTTACTGTTATTCAATTTTGATTGCGGTTGATTTTTGTTAAACCTACTTGCAGAGTTGGTCGGAGTGTTGGGAGAAGTGTTGTTGTAGAAAAATTTTTTAAGTCTCAAACGGCGGAAATACGACTCAATGTCACTAAAGAATTGTATTTCGTCAATCTTTTTTGATGGGCAAAAAGATAAATACGAGGTATATTGAAATGACAGTAAGATTATTTATCTATTTGCGTCAATTTTAACCTATGTGGTATTTCTTGGTATAATTCAGCTTCTTCCAAAAATTATTAAATTTTACAAATAATGTGTATACCATATTAATATGTATATATATTACAATTTCGGATTGGACAAAGCCTGGTTACCGTCTAATTGTCTAAACTCAGCTACAATAGAAAGCCTTGTATTTTGCAATGTACAAATATGACATAACGCTCGACAAGGCCCTGTTTCGCCCTTATGGGGCTCATCAGGAGCATGAATAGTACATAAACGCATGCAGTCATTGCGACGAGGGACGATTGTAAACGGTTAATGCAAACTGATAAACACATATTACCGGATAGAGAACCGGATACGAATAAATTGCTTATGGCCCAAGATAGAGAACTTGGCACAAAGCAATGGAAACAAGCGATTTATACAATAGCGAAAGGGTATAAACATAGTACACAATAGGTGGCAATTGATGTCTATGAGAATAAATAAAAAGATTATGATTTATATATATATAATATATATATATATATTCATATATATATCTGTTTGCTTTACTTCGCCGGTACAGAGCTCAATAACCAAAGAGTTAGAGCAGTATTTATTAATAAAAGCACTAAAATAGATTAAAAATTAACAATTTAAAATCCACGACAGCCTGTTTCATCCTAAGAATTGTCAGGTGGAAACTTATTCAAATAGAATTTGAATAAGAATAGATTCTATTTGAATAAGTTTCCACTGACGATTCTTAGGATAAAACAGGCTGTCGTGGATTTTAAATTGTTAATTTTTAATCTATTTTAGTGCTTTTATTAATATATATATATATATATATATATATATATCTGTTTGCTTTACTTCGCCGGTACAGAGCTCAATAACCAAATAGTTAGAGCAGTATTTATTAATAAAAGCACTAAAATCGATTAAAAATTAACAATTAAAATCCACGACAGCCTATTTCGTCCTAAGAATCGTCAGGTGGAAACTTATTCAATTCTATTTGCTTGAAAAAGTGTTTTTTACGTAGAGTGAAGTGTTTTCAATCAAAGAAAAAGTGTTTTTTACGTAGCTTGCTCTATTGTTTGAAAATAATGGGTAAATATAAAAAGTTTGCATTAAAAATTGTTGCATTAAAGTCACTAACAACTTTCAAAAAAATTTACTGAAAGACATAGCATCGTTAAATTCTTCACAAAACATAATCGTCCCCGCTGATAAAACTACAAATCTATATGGCGTTGAAATCGACAACTACAAAAAACTACTCCGGGACAACATTACAGCAACCTACCAAAAAACAGAAGATTTAACAGTTGCAAAAATTAACAAAGAAGCTAAAGCCATAGCCAGCAAACTCAAACTTGACGACCGCATTGAACGTTTTCCAACTCGAAAAGCATTCATCACTCTCAAAGACCACAAACCTAATTTTGTTAACAACCCAAAATGCCACCTCATCAACCCTACAAAATCGGAAATCGGAATGATCAGTAAAAAATGTTTAGACAAAATAAATAAGGTAATTCGCTCTAAAACTAACCTTCATCAATGGAGAAATACATCCGAGGTAATATCTTGGTTCAAAAACATACCAAACAAATACAATTGCAAATTTATAAAGTTTGACATCATTGAATTCTACCCATCCATAACCGAAAATTTACTGAAAAAATCTATTAACTTTGCAAAAGAATACGTCAATATTGATGATGACACCACCAACATCATTATGCACTGCAGAAAATCTGTATTGTTTGGCGATCAAAGTACGTGGACAAAGAAAAACGGCAACTTTTTTGACGTAACAATGGGCTCATACGATGGGGCAGAAATATGTGAATTAGTTGGACTGTATCTTTTACACGAACTTAATAAAACCATAAAAAATCAACACCTGGGACTATACAGAGACGATGGCCTGGCAGTAATAAACAGTAAATCAGGACCAGTCATCGAAAGAACCAAGAAAATCATATCAACAATTTTTCAAAACAACGGTCTCAAGATAACAACAGAATCCAATCTTTTACAAACTGATTTTTTAGATATCACCCTAAATTTAACTACAGGTAAATACTGTACTGGCCATACCGCAAACCCGGAGACATACCCCTTTATATAAATGCAAAATCGAACCACCCCCCAATATAAAAAACAATTACCCAAAATGATCTCATCACGCTTATCTAAAAATTCATACAGCTTACAAGAATTTGATAAAACAATCCCAGAATATCAACTAGCCCTTGAAAAAAGTGGATACAGAGAAAAATTAACTTATGTAAAAGAAGAACCAAAACAAACAGATCAATTCAACTCAACCTCAAAAAACCGATCAAGAAACAGAACAAGAAAGATTATTTGGTTCAACCCTCCTTTCAATGATGAAGTCACCACTAATATTGGCAAAGAATTTTTTACCCTTCTCAATTAAACACTTTCCACGAAGCAACAAATACCACAAAATTTTTAACAAAAACAACATAAAACTGAGCTATAGTTGCATGCCAAATATGAAATCTATGATAAATAAGCAAAACACTTCACGCCTAAACAACTCGGACAACAAAGTAGACGCCAAACAATGCAATTGCAGATCAGATAAAAACTGCCCACTTAACGGAAAATGTGCAGAAACTCAGTAGTTTATAAAGCCTCCCTAAAAACTGATGAAACTGACAAGTTTTATTACGGCAGCTGCGAAACATCATTTAAACTCCGATACAATAACCATAACCAATCTTTTAAAGACAGTAGAAAAATTAACTCCACCGAACTAGCTAAAGCCGTTTGGAAATTAAAACAATCAGGACTATCGCCAGAAATAAGATGGAAAATTGTACAACTCGCAACTCCATACCAATGTGGTTCAAAAACATGCAACTTATGCTTATCAGAAAAATTACAAATATTCCAGGCTGACCCAAATAAATTACTGAATAAACGCTCGGAGTTGGTCTCAAAATGTCGACATCCAATTTAATTTAAATTACGAAGTTTTAATTACGCTGGCAGTTAATAAATATATTTACAAACTCGGTTTACCTTATTTTTACATCGCACCTTTGTCCACTTACTTGATCAGCAAATAAATCAATCCATCTCTACACTACATACTTATCGAACTAAAAATATTCTTAAATTATACCCTGTAAAAAAATTTACTGTTTTAATTTTTAATTCATATCCTAATAATTGTCATTTTAAACGCATTTCTTTAGCATCTTTTTATCGTATTTTCAACGTGCAGACTATTTAATCTAATTTTAACGCATTTTTAATGCAAACTTTTTATATTTACCCATTATTTTCAAACAATAGAGCAAGCTACGTAAAAAACACTTTTTCTTTGGCAATAAAATTCATTTATCGATTAACCTTACAACCGTAGTTTTTCTCTTGTTTTTTTCTTGTTGTTGTTTTACGCTTTTTCGCCGGAATTCAAGCGCTTCGTTTAAACTGTATTTTTATTTATTTATTTATTTTGTTTTTCAGATTTTTAACCGCCCCCTTACGAGCCCAGGCAGGCGAAACAGTCTGTTGGGGCAAATAAAATTAATGTTAAATTAAAAAATTTTGTGGTCTGTAAGGTAATTATCTATATCTATATATATAACCGAATTGTCTCAAAATGCTGGTACAGTGCTCGATAACCAGGTTAGAGCAATTTATTTAAATTAAAAACACTACAACTAAAAAGCTGAAACCACGGCAGTCTGTTTCATCCTATAGAATCGTCAGGTAATTACTACAAAATTAAAAATGCAGTTAGTTTTAGTAAAAAATAGTACGTAGTTAAATTAGTCAAGCAAATAATACAATTCCTGTGACGTCATAGAAGAAAAAATATAAGAAATGCAAGTATGGAGGTTTGCATTCATTTAAAAATGAGGGAAGGCGAGTTTGGTGTGTTGAAAAAGGTATAAAAGGGGAAAACTCTATAAAGCAATAAAAGTAATAAAAGTAAAAGGGGGAACACTGTCAGTTTTATAAGGTAGAAAGGTAACGAACGATAGTGCGAACGATAGTGAGAGGTACAAGCGGATTAAGACGGACAAAAAAGTACACAAAAGAGAGGGGAGATTCAAGTGTACAAAATTAGGTAGATCATTGTATTGTCATTGTATTATTTGCTTAAATTTAACTACTTTATTTGCTTATTTGCTTGTATTACATAGGTCCTTGTATTATTTGCTTGACTAATTTAACTACGTACTATTTTTTACTAAAACTAACAGCATTTTTAATTTTCTAGTAACCACCTGACGATTTTATAGGATGAAACAGATTGCCGTGGTTTCAACTTTTTTGTTGTAGTGTTTATAATTTAAATATATTATATATATATCAAACTAAGAAAAATCATTTAATTTTATTGAGAATTTTTTTCAGTAATTGAATCAAATAAATTAAAAATTAGAAATGAATCAAAAGTAATCTCTTGGGGTTTCTAGTGTTAACTAACATGCAATTTTAAATACTTATTAAAAATTAATGAATTAAAATTATATTTTATTGAACAAAGCAGCTTGTCGCATGTTGAAATTGGAAGTTTTTTATCTGCTCAGCAATGGTTTGTTGCATTGCAGTAAAGAGTATTTAAAAATCTTTAATTAAAAAACTTTGTTGCAAGTTGAAACCAAATCCAACAGCAATATAATTTAATGAATATATTTCAAATTTCAAACTAATATGCAATTACGGGGTCTTGCTCACTGCTTGCCATTACAAACATGGCAGGTTTCGGAGATTTTCAAAAATTTTTTAAAATAATAAAGTCGGAACTGCAAACAGTGAACAAGATCCCAATTATGTACAGTATATTTATTTTTAAAAAAACGTTTTTTTTTTTTTTTTAACAAGCTTAAACTCAAACTAAATAGCATTTTAATTTAGTCAGTATTTTATTTTATTCACAAAACTCTTGAATCAATGTGCCATTTTACAAGTTTCGGTAAAAAATTGTTTCTTGCAGGCTAAACCCAAATCAAGAAGCTCATTAGAAGACTAATTAATTAAACTCAATTTTCCCGATTTTCACGAGAACAGCAAAAAACACTCCTTCTGCGCCAAGCAACTTAGAGCGAATTCCTAATTAGCACTCATTGCGCCCCATATTATTTGTGTTGGGGGATGTTCTATAGTGAAGAAGGTGTATTTTTCATTAAATCATTCTCCCATGTGTCGGCGGGCATGATTTTTCCTTACTGTAAATTGTTGAAAGGAGGATTCGTCTGAGAAAAGCACATTCTTCCAGTCTTTAACGCTCCAATCAATATGTTTCTTGGTATTACGTAATGCAAATCGCTTCTTTGTGAATTTTTGTGATCTATTAGAAATGCAATGAGTCGCAGCTGCCAACAGCGAGGAAATGTGATAAAATTAATGCCTTTAACAGATCAATCAATTTATAGATTTTAAATTAACTGCATCCGTTCTAAATAATCTAAATGCATCGTCCTAATTAGTTAATCCCAATGTGACCTCGTTTTCGTAGTAACCTGTATAAGAGCATAAAATCGAGTTTTATTGTTAATTTGTCGTCTGAGCTACGTGGCCCAATTCGGATTTAATATAAATAGAGTGAGAGATCACTCTTATCACACAATAGCTAGAGTTTGGCTCGGGAAGCGGTGACGTTGTATTAATTTTTGCTGTATTGTGTTAAGTAACTGCGTGTGTGAAACCGCAGATAAATAATAAATTCAATCCTCTCTTTTAAGTTGCAAACGTAATTTTCTGTATCGGGCGTTATAGAGTTACGCATATTTAAGTAAGGGTGGTTATAACTTGGAGGGATTTCGCTGACCTTATTTAGACAAGTTCAGCATTTCAAGGACGGTTATAGTTATTGAATTCCGTTTTTATCGTTGGACACGCCGGCACCTTTTCGGCGGGGAGCGAAACTGGGAGTCGCGAGTCCTTCCTTCATTAACAAGAATTTGGTCTTCTCCAAAATTTGAATTTATAATTTAATCTTTGAACCAAAAATTGAATTTACAGTATAAGTAGTGTTTCTACCAAAATTTGAACTTACTCTCTTCATCAACACTTGGTAAACTCCAATCTCTTCTTTTTCATTTGGGAAGTGAGTCGTGGTTTTTTGGCAGGTTTATAAGATTTCAAGACAAATTCTTTGCTGAGTCGACGTGAAATTGTACTAATACTAACATTAATACCTTTAAGAAGCAAATGCGATCTGGTTTTCTTACAAGAGCTTGTTGAGGAGCAAGCTACAGCGCGCTTTATGGAAGTATCATCTCGAGAGTTTGTTTTTCTGGGTCTACCACTTTTCTTTCGATTGCCATAAATTCTTTCATTTTTAAATTTAGTGATCGCTCTTTGAATAGATGGCTTGCTAATGCTTAGCTGTTTAGATATTGGGCGCTGTGAAAGTCCATTTTTGTGAAAAGCAACAATTATTACACGTTCTATTTCAATGTGATATGAATTTTTGGTCATTTTTTTGCAAAATAAAAATATGGGAAAACACTAAAATAAATAAATAATCTGTGAGTCAATTCAAAATAAACTTACAGCACTGAACTTTAAAAAAACTGACAATTCTGGAACGTGTAGCCTACATGTGCTTTGTCATTGTGGATGATGCAATAATTAGCTTAAGTTGCCAAATAGACATATTTTTGAGGTGGCCCAATACTTTTGCAAATGACTGTACAATAATAACCTACAGCCCAAATATTTACTGAATCGGCAGCGTGCCCCTAAAGAGTCGCTGTTTAAAATCTACTTTCTTGCTTTGTTGTGTCCTTGAGAAAAATACTTTACGGCACTTTTTCTGCTTGCGATCTTAGCAAGCAGCTTTAATATTTCAATGACACTCTAAATATTTTGGTTTGACTGCTTTAAGCGTAACGCCTCCGAGATCTTCCTGGTATTCAGGAGGAAACATATGGAAAATGATAGTAATAATGATGCAGTAGATTATGTCATAAATTGTTTAAATGAATTTCTGGGGGTGAGAGACGAACTCCCTTAAATCCACCTACAGTATGCCTATGGAATAGTTTTTATAATTATTTTTATTACTATTTATCTTCTTGACTTGCAGGAAAGCGCCGGAGACTTTATATCTCGGGCAACAATCAAGTGATTATCCGGACCTGCTTCTGTAGATGCCAAAATATTGCTGTTCAGTTGAATTTTTTAATTTTTATATTTTTGACTTTTATTATAGGCAAAACTGAAATTTAACTTTTAGCTAAGACCCCCAAACAGAAAAAAGGGCCGTAAAATTTCTTGACCGAGTCATACAAAAGACTTAAAAAGTAACATGGAAATGGAAGTCCTGTTGAATCGTCGTCGTCGTCGTCGTCGTTTGAAGAGGTATCCACTCCAGGTCAGACACAAACAGGACTGGGGCCGAGGGTTTATCCTTTTACTACCCCAGACTGCTGCACTGCCTGGATCAGACGCTGGCAGTGATGTCATTAAGCCAGCATCGAGTTTCGTCATCCAAAACCGTCAGACCTCGTGCTCCATGTGGTGCCCGATGTATAGGGCACTCTGTTAGTACGTGGTCTGCGGTTTGCTCAGAGGCGCCACACTCGCAATTCGGTGAAGGAGCGAGACCCCATTTGTGCATGGACGAATGGAATCGCCCAACACCAGTCCGCAGGCGGTTGAGCTTAACCCAAGCTGCTCGGGGTAAGCCCATCCCAACAGGCCTGGCACCGGTCCGGGGCACAAAAGCACGGAGCCTGGAAGCACCTTCACAGTACTCCGCGTTCCATTTGTGATTTGTCCATTCAGAGGCGCGGATGCCAAGTCTGGCAAGGTTGTCCAAGAGATTCCGCGCAGCTGGCACAAACGGGCGTCTGGATCGTAGTCTCACTTGGCCAGTATCTGAGGACCCACTTAAAAGACCATGCAAGATATGATCGGGGTCCAGAGATCCACGGTGAGCCAAGGAGAGTGTCGCTCCCATTCGGCGAAGCTCAGCTGGCTGGATGCCTGAGAGTACAGGTAGGTGGTCCGTTGGAGTGGGACGCAGGCATCCAGTGACTATGCGCAAGGCGTCATTCAAGACACTGTCAATGAGGCGAGTGTGAGCACTGCGACACCAGACTGGCGCACAGTACTCAGCTGTTGAGTAGACTAGAGACAAGGTGGCTATGCGTAGTGTTTTAGCACCAGCACCCCATCCCGAGCCCACGAGTCGCCTCAGCAGTGTGACGCGCGATGATAGTTTTTTGCGTAATGCCACTAAATGGTGACGAAACGTGAGCGATCTGTCCAGTTTTACCCCAAGGTAAGTAGGGGTTGGACAGAACGGTAAAAGTCTACCGTTGTTGTAGACCTTTAGCTCACGTTTGGTCTCTCGGTTGTTTAAATGAAAGGCTGTCGTCACCGTCTTAGTGTGATTGAGCTTCAACCTCCAAGTCTGGAGATACGCTGACAGTGTGAACATGTCTTGGCTTAAGGTTCCCTCCAAGTCCTTCCAGTTTCCAGAAGAATGTAACAATGCTAGATCATCAGCATAAGCAAACTTTCTGAAAATCATGGAAGGAAGATCGTACGTATAGATGTTAAATAGGAGGGGAGCCAAGACCGATCCCTGAGGAACGCCGTTTTTAAGACGGCGTAGCCTGCTTTGCTTGCTGTCACCGGTGGTAAGGGTGAAACTTCGATTTCGGACAAGCTCCATGATCATTTTGACCATGTACTTATCCGGAAGTAGTCTCAGCAGCTTGCAGGTAAGGCCACGGTACCAGACAGTGTCATAAGCAGCTGTCAGATCGATAAATACGGCACCGGCCTTCTTTTTAGCCTCGAAAGAATCCTCGATGTTCTGGGTTAGCAGAACAACTTGATCTACGGTTGACTTCCCGCGTCGGAACCCAGCCTGCTCTTTAGGGAGCAGCGGATCGATTAATGGTTCAACGCGGGCGTAGATAAGTCTGTCGAGGATCTTGTAGGGGACACAGAGCAGAGATATTGGTCGATAACTCTTTGGGTCCCCCACGGGCTTTCCGGGTTTTGGGATCGCGACCACAAGCGCTCTTCTCCATATCTTGGGAATTTTGAGTCGGCGCAGACAGGAAGAAATGAAGTCACGTAACCAGGACTTCAAAGCAGCTCCGTCATGGAGTATAAGCTCGGGGCAGATGGAATCAGGTCCCGGAGCTTTACCTGGTTTTAAATGTTGAAGGGCAGCAGCAAATTCTCTCTGTGAGAATTTGTCAGAGATATTTACTGCGTCTGGTGTTGTGGCCCTCCAAAGGTCAGACACTTCTTTACAGACAAGTCGAGATGTTGAATTATATGATTTTAATCTGTTTAAAGGCTACAACAACCATAGCAACAAAGCTTGGCCCTAGATTGTTGACTCAAAAGTATTTCATATTTTGTTGATCCTCGCGGGATGTTTATCTAGGCTTTAAAAAGTTTTTAACGTCTTTTTAAATGTTCTAAACTCTAAACTAAATCAATTTATTTCAAAATTATCTTTTTTCACATAAACATTTGAAACAGGCTTACTATTCAACAAACAAAATGTTTTTGACAGGTTCAGAAATTTATTCGAAAGAGATTAGTCACATACAGTAGAGTCCTTTGTCATCTCGTCGATACCGTGCAAAATCATTTGTCATTCGATCAGAATCATAATAGCAATTATTTTACAAGCATAAAGGATTTTAAGGCAAGTATTTCAACTAATTTATCTAATGCAATTTCATTTTAATAAAAATGATTTATACAGCAACCAAAATAAAAAACACGAACAAAGACTTGTTTTTAATATTTTTCAAGATCATCATTACAAATGAATAAATGAGTGTACAAGCCAACCTGTCGAGGATCTTTTGTAGAAAGCCCCCGCCACCAATGCAAAAATGTGAGATTTGAGAAAAACACCCCCGCCACGTTTTAAGTGCTGCACGCTGACGGGGGTGGTTTTTTTGGAGGGGGCTTTCTACAAAAGATCCCCTGTTTACACCCAATCACTTGTAATAATTGTTTAAAAAAATAACATCCATTCAGAATGATGCTAATGCTCAAGAATGTGAAAATGTAGAAAGTAGTAGTTTACCTTAAAAATCAAAATTTTTATCAAAAATTCCTAAGTAATAATCACACTTCAAAAGATTCCAAGTGGCATTCAAATTCAAAAATGTTCTTCAAACATTTACCACGTGTAACAGATAAGAAAAGATCTAAATGTATTTCTAAAATTTAGTAAGTATACCTTACTTCAAAAAAACAGCAACAAATAAAGTCAGTTTAAGGTATAATATTCAATCATGTTTTTCATGCTTAGCATTGTGGTAATTAAAACAAAAACTGTAATGACTTTTTTTGCACTGAATCTAACGATCGACCAATGCTTGACTTGAAAACTTTAAAAATTATTAAAAACAAAAACAGCTTTTAAGATCTTTGCAACTATTTGGACCAAAAACTTTTGTTTAAAATGACAAATGATAAAATGTATTTAATCATTTAACAATTTTTTTGTACACATTTCAATTCAAAGAAAATTCTAATTAAGATGAGGTTTTTTGTTAGTCACTTATCCGCAATTGGTAGCACAAAATTAAATATATGAATGTTCCGTGCTTAAACCGACATCAAAGTTCATAGAAAAAAACTGTTTATTAATGTCTTTTTTGCAATGACAAACACATTTTTCGATCTACATCAAACTTGATAAACAGCACGTAAAGAATTGCTGATTCATAACAATCACGCAGCTCTTTGACATACAAAAAAGAAGTTATTATTATGCAATACTTACCAATAATAAAAATAATTCGCTGCAGTTTACAAAAGTACATTTGACAGCTAAGTCATATTCTATAAACTACTACCACTGTTTAATAAACAGTGCAAGAATGGGAAGAACATTACAGAATTAGCACTAATTTTCAAAGCAGAAGCTTCTGATATCAACTAATAATTAGATAGTATCTGGTATTATAACAAGTATACAAATTCAAAATTACTATTAAGACTGTTTTTACACATTTTGTACGTTTACGACGAGTTGTAATTTTCCAAAGTTAAAATATTCAAGTTTATTTATTTTAAGAGCAATTTATCTAAAAACGAAATTTCCCGCCAAAGCGAAAGTCACAGCACTGATAAAAAAATTACTATTAATTATTTTATCACAATTAAACAATATAATTTGACAAAACATAAGAAATTATAATTTTGCAAAGGCTATTTGGGATTGTGAATTGGGTAAGTACCGGTGCTTGTTTTATTGGTGGCATGACAGGCCTACCTATGTTGCAAAAATGACGCACTAAATGCTAATCCATGAGCACATTTCTTGAAAGTTATCTGAAGAGAATTTGTGGTAAATAAAACGTAAAATTGAAACTTTTTCACCAGCAATAAAATGATTGTTTTTTTATGATTGAACTGCCCATGGCTTTAGTTGCTTTTCTTTTTCGCTTCTGTGACGAGCATTCTAAAAACAAAAACAAAAAAAAATCTTTAATCGGGTGCAATTGCCCAATCACTATAGATTCTAACATCTAGTGATTCTAACATGTAACCAATCTAAGATTCTAACATGTAACCAGTGATATGAAATTCAAGATTTTGAAAGCAGATTCTCTTTGGAAAAACTCACAAACAACAAGTTTTTTATTTACAGAAATATATAGATACAAAGATTACGTTTAATTAAAAACGGCTCAAGCGAACCTGTGCGGACCCTCTGAATTCCATCACTGGATCTAACCATTTTTTGTAACAATTTGACCGCCTCGTTTTGGTTTATACGAGAAAAGTTTGGTTTTCTAAGATTTCATCGGAGTTCGTGTTTGATATTATGGCCACGGTTTGAAAACGAGCTTTGTAGCTACTTGGTGCCGGGGCAAGCCTTCAATTTCTTTGTATTAATAATTACATTTTTGCATTTATGCAACAATTTAAATAATTTTAAACCCCTCCCCACAACGAAATTCAGTCATTTATGACGAGATGCAGGTTTCGGCAGATTTGGTTGTGATTAAAGCCTTGAGGAAAAAGTTTTTGTCATTTTGTTATTCAAAGCGAATATTAAAAGACGACCTCCTCACGCTTTTATCCGATACGAATAAATTCAACTTATTTCGCCTTTACCTGCTGAGTTAATTTGTCGCCACAAGCCATTCGGATTCTTTCTGCTGTTGCTGGTGAATTGAGACGAAAATCTTCGTCTAAACCCGACTCCTTCCGAGCGTATCCGATCGCGTTTTTGATCGCGAAAAACACTGAAGAAGCGAGAAACAGCGGCGGTTCGCCCACAGCCTAAACAAACAACAAAATTGGAAATCTAAAAATTAAAACACGCGTAAAATATACTGCGTTAAAAATTAAGAGCTGAAAGTAATGTCACCTCAATAAACGTCGAACAATCCAACTAATATTTCGCAAGCAACTAATATTTAAATAATAAACCTCTTTGAAAATAATGAAAAATGAAATATTTAATATGTCTTAATCGTGTTTGGTTTAAAATGTCAAATTTTAAATTTCCAGAAAACCCTTTGTGACATCACAATGCCCAAGCAAATGTGCACGTCCATTTATACGTATACGGCTGCGTTCCAAACATTCGACATTTTGAATTAGAACCTTCTTAAAATCTGTCATATCGTCCGGAATTTTATGTTAGATTTTGTGTCCGGAAAGAATTTTTGAAAAACTCAAATATCTGGAATTTTAGTATCAACTAAAAACAACGTGCAATTTTTTAAGAAAACACATTGATTATGGGACGAAAATAGCAAATTCCGAGACTGATTCGAAGTGAAGACCTTTTTTTTGGTCTTCGTCCTAGATTCGTAAACAAATTTATTTTGTCCGCCCCTTCAAAAATTTTTTTGTTGGTGCGCCTATGTCTGTCCGGAATTCCGCCTATTTAGATATGGCAACCCTATCTCAATAGCTTCTGCATTCTTCAACGAGATAGGACAGCGGTGGTGATACGTAGTAAGCAAACCAGGCCGGGCAAAATGCTTTTATGAAGCTTTATATTAAGTCACATTTGTCAATTTTTTTCAGACAAAATAGTCACAGCGTCTATCTGCACAGTGCACTAATTGCAAAATCCTTTATTTTGGTTATTTTGTATCTTAATTGTTTTAATTAACTTTCCTAATACAACTGTGAGTTTCTTTAAAAAATGCGTTTTTAAGAATGCGACCCTTACGCTGAAAATTTGCCCAGCCTTAGGTTAGGAATATTCCGGTAATCCGAGTAATAAAACATGATAAAATTCTCGTCCACAAATAAACTTATAATTTTCTATAGTACAAACATTATTTCTATAATTTTCTTCGATGTCGTCACGTCACACGTCAAAAAGTTTAATAAATTACGTCACCCACGCACGAATGACGCAACAAAATCTTTTTTCTGAAATTTTTTCAATGTTTTATATATCACTTGCTTTCCGTGAAAAAATATGTAAAAATCTCCACTCAACTGCTACTACAATAAAACAATTACCACTGTTCATAGAAATTCACTTTAAATTGAACAAACAAACTTTAATTTTCTAAACAAGACAAACCGTTCAGCATTAGCCTACTAAATTAATTTTGAAGCAATTATAATAATATAAAAACGAGTATGAAAAAATGGTCGGTATAATTCACCTTTGATAAAAATATCGCTTTGTCATTTTCTGAATTTCTCAACAAATGAACATTAAACTGTCGAGGGCAATCCCCAAAACCGGGAATTTTGTAAGCACCCGGACCACGAGCGAGAAGATGACCCGAAGGGGAGTGAAGAGTTTCTTCTAATGTAAACAAGCCGTACCCTTGCATGAAAGCTCCTTCAACCTAAGTTATTTTTATATATTTTGGATAATTTTCTTAAGATCTCAGCAAAATGTTCGCCAATGGCAATTATTAAGTCACAAAGAAATGTATAATTTTAAAACAAGATTATAAATTTAAACTTATCTAGATCAGTGCTTCTCAACTTTTTTACCATCGAAGCCCAACATACTTATAACGCAATTGCGCGGCCACCATTGCTACATGTAAAGCAGGGTGGCCAAACCCGTAGCAGCCCCAAACCAGTCAAGACTAAACAAAATAAGGTCATCACTTCAATTCTCTATCGGGTTTCTTCATTTACGTCTACAAAAAATTATATAGTATTTAAAAAGCTTTTTGTTGGTACAAAACTTTAAAATAGCTCTTAAAAGCAAATGCTTCATTTAAAGCTCTTTTGTTAATTGAGTAGCCTTAAAAAAGGCTGTTTTAAAAAACTCGAACGTTTTCGTCTAGCTCTCCTCAGGAGGTTTCGCTAGAATGAATTGCAGAACTGAATGTAGTATTTCAAAAGTTTTAAGACTGATTCTGGTTACTAATAGATAATTTTTTTTCTTTCAAATTTCAGGGAACTTTCGCCAATCCAAGGTAATATTAAATAGACAGGACATTTTTGGGGGCCTTCTTTAGTGCTTTGTTGGAAACGTAAAAGTTTTTTTAGAAATTCTCGAATCAATAAGGAATTCTGGAATTTGGAGCGGTCCAACCACGAGCGGTCTTTTCCACCAGACGAATTTTACCTGCAATACATAAAGACGTTTTTCCCACTTTTCAACAAAGTAACGTCGTATATGAATACGTGTGCCACTGCGATAATCGGTACGTGGGTCGAACGTCTCAACGTTTGCAGGACAGAATCCGCCAGCATGTGCCAAAGTCTATTCGGAACAGAACCAGTCAAGAACGTAAACAACCAGAACGTTCAAGAAAACTAGCTATTTCAGTACTGCATTGTGACTCAGCGATTAGAAACCATCTGTTACATAACCAAAAATGTGCATCTCACTATAAGGACAATCAATTTTTTATTCTTATTAAAGCACGATCCGATTTCCATTTATCAGTCCTGGAATCAATTTTCATCACTCTTCGAAAACCTAATTTATGTAGACAGAAAGAGTTTGTTTATAAATATTAATTGTTAGTATAATTCTAAAAAAATTTTCTTTTAATTCCAAATTTTAACACAAAACTTACATAATTTTGTTCCTTTTTTTGCCAAAAAAATTTTTACGCTGACGAAACGTGGTTTTAATTATTAAATATTTTCAATTATTATGATAACTGTTACTAACCTCAATTTTTAGCCAATCAGAATCAGTCTTAAAACTTTTGAAATACTACATTCAGTTCTGCAATTCATTCTAGCGAAACCTCCTGAGGAGGCTAGACGAAAACGTTCGAGTTTTTCAAAACAGCCTTTTTTAAGGCTACTCAATTAACAAAAGAGCTTTAAATAAAGCATTTGCTTTAAAAACTATATAGTGTACACTAAAAAAAAGGTTTTGCATATCTTGACGTTTTAAATCACAGTGGCTCTGTAAAAAGTACATGGCCCACCTAAAAGACCTTTGGGGACCACTGACTGAGAAGCACTGGTCTAGATTAGGGCTTCTCAAACTTTTTTGTTCTGCGACCCCATTTTAAACCTGCGGCTAATTTTAGAACTTTTTTGAAATTCGTGGGACATTTAGACAAGCTTTCTTGATTTTTATCCCCGAATTTAGGGTTCTCTAAAAAAAAAAAAGGCCTTTACTCGAAATCAAGCTCCGATTTCTCTATTTTTGACCCCGATTTCAGGTGTTCTTTAAAATAAAAAAAAATTTTTTTCAATCAGAATCAAGCGCCGTATTATCTATTATCGTCTTCGAATTCATGCGCTCTCTAAAAAAAAGATCTTCACTCACAATCAATCTCCGATTTGTCAATTTTTGTCCCCAAATTCTCTGATTTGTGGATTACATATATATATAAACCGCCGTAGGTTGGACATCGCTAGACTAATTTTTTCAAAAACTTTCGCGGCACTACTGGGATTCTTAAAGTTTTGCGACACAAAGCACAAAAAGCTAATTTGTTTCGCGAACCCATTTGGGGTCGAGAGCCACAGTTTGAGAAGCCCCGGTCTAGATAATAATTAAAATCGCGACAGCTGTTATTCACCTGGCCAATGTCGATTGTCGGGTTGATGCTCCTTCCGACGTCCATCACTATGTCCGTCTTTAAAACTGTGTGATCGCCCGTCAAACAATCGATTTCAACCTGGGAAACTGCTGCTCCAGAAGTTGTGTAACTGCAAGGGTTTCCTTTGATTTCTCCTGTTTCTTTGTTCCAAACAAAGTCAAGGCCAGGCGTCCTGGATAATTGCATGATATAATTTTAGAATATCTCAAATTATACAAATAAACTAAAATTTTTCCAACAAAAAACTCATTTCTAAGCTTTTCGTCCGACACTCGTCAGGGAATAAACGTCGGCATGAAGGAAAAAATTCTATGCAATTGGTCAATACCTTTTAGATGACCCTATGTGCGCCAAAAATTACAGTGATAAAAAATTTACTATTCTTTCATTTGGTTGTTCGTCCATTCATTTATCTGCTTTAGAAGCCGTTTACATCAAATGATGCAACCCAAATTTATGCCGCCAAAAAGAGTTTGTTTACAACCTGAAACTCTTCCTTTGATCACGTGTTGTGACGCTTTTCTCAAACATCCAATCATCTTCGTTCGGGTTTATTACAAAATCAATCGAATTTTTCTTTCCTTTTATTCGAACGTTATCTCCTGACGAGTGTCGGACGAAAAGCTTAATGATGAGTTTTTTGTTGGCTATTTTCAGATTCTGTACCAGAAAATACTTGTTTAGAATTTTTCCCCAAAAAAATTTATCCTTTGTCTGGTTGAAAATTACAAAAAAAATTGTATAAACGGATATTGAATAGAATTATACAACAAAAAATTAGAAAGTATGAAATGTCAACAATGAAATTATACAATGAAAATAATGTTCCACCAGCGCAACTGCAAAAGACACCGCTAAACCGCAAGGGTATACTGGCGGCGGTTCCGATATGCTAACCACATCGAGTTAGCTAACACGGAGACGGGTTAAGACAAGCAAAACCCTGCAGTTCCCATTACAAACATATAGTAAGAATGGTCAAGTCAATCAACAAGCAAGTGCCGACAGACCTGTTTCGTCCTTATTTTTTTTTTTTTTTTTTTTTATATAATTTTAGTTATAACACAAAAACACAACTCAATAAATACACAATACAATAAAAGCAGATATGTAAACTTTGAAAATCATGGTGAGTATATTGGTTAATATATATGAGGCAACACATAGAGGACAAGCGAAAAAAAAACTGGCATTGTAATAAGAGTAATAATTAAATTTTTAAGCATATTTTGGTAGACGAAAAGAACACAGTAATAACAATAAATAGCGTATAGAAAGAGATTAGTCAGGAGCGAAAAGTGGAAGACGCAAAAATAAGATACAATTGACAATAGTAGTTTGTTTGCTATGTGTAAAATAACAAGCGAGAAAAAAAAACAAATAAATATATTAAGTGGAAAAAAAAGTACAAATGTGCGAAGAGGAAAAAAAAGACGTAATATTGAACAAAATATTAATTTGTTCTGATACAGAACATAGCAAGGTGGAAAGAAATAAAATAATATCAATAATAATAATGGAAAGTCAATTGGATAAAAAAAAATTTTTTTTTTTTTTTTTTTTTAAATATTTGGATTGACAGTTTAGGTAAGCCTGTATGAAATTGGAAAAAAAACTTTCTAATACTATTAAGAGAGAAAATATATATGTAGAG
The DNA here is from genome assembly GCA_963680785.1 of Diplosoma virens. Taxonomy (NCBI): domain Eukaryota; kingdom Metazoa; phylum Chordata; class Ascidiacea; order Aplousobranchia; family Didemnidae; genus Diplosoma; species Diplosoma virens. The sequence goes on along the minus strand of OY796890.1, from coordinate 10,455,304 downwards.
ATAAGAAAAGGGATAGAGGAATTTATTGTAAGTAGTCAGGAAAATGTTTTTCTAGAAAGGCTTTAAATTTTGTTTTTATTTTAAATTTTTCTTCAATAAGGGTAGAAGTAGGGATAGGGGTGTTAAAGGAGGAAAAACTATTTCTTAGGGTGTATAGGGAAAGTCTAATCAGTGAAGCGAGTTTGGATGTAATAATATGTGGTGTACCAATTGAGTTTGTGTAATTGAAAAGTAGTGTGTCTTGTGTAAGAAGGGTGTGTTTTTTTAAAGTGGAAGAGAGAAGGGGTTCTAGAAATGAAATTAAACTGCGGGTAAAGGAACATTGAAAAAAAAGATGGTGAGGATCATCGGAAGAAGTAAGACAGATTTTGCAAAGAAAGTCATTGGGATTACGGGGTTTGAAATTATGCTTGGAAAAGAAACATCCCCAGGTAAAACCTTTATAGGCTGTCCTGAAGGATATTTCCTTTTCCAAGTTGGTGAAAAGAGAAGGACGGGGTTTTATAAGGGTCAATCGGAGCCATGTATGGGGGATAGTGTTGTTTAGAAGAGGAATAGGGTTAGGATCAGGTTGAAGGAAGGTTAGGTAGAGGGACTTGAAAGTAAGGTGTTCAATTTCATGAGGGGGGGTAGAGATCTTTTTGAATAGGGAAAGAGTTTTGGACCAGAGAAGGTTGGGTTTAGGACGGTGGGGTTGAGAGTTGGAATAAAGATCAGGTTTAATAGGTATTATTTTTGTTCCAAGGTTATATATCGCATATGTCATCCAAAAATAAGAAAGGGGGTTGGGGGTTTTGAGAAGATAGATAAATTTCCATAGAAAAGCAGTAGAAGTTTTAAGGCCAATGTTAGGGAGGGCAATGCCACCGTCGGGTTTGGGTAGGTATAAGGAGGATCTTTTAATTGGTTCAAAAGGGGAGAAGTTCCATAGGAATTTGAAAAGGAGGGTGGTTAAGGATTTAATCTGTTTAGGAGTAGGAAGAATGATTCTTGAGAGAAAGAGGATTCTGGGTAAAAAGTGTTGATTTAAGGAGATAGTTTTGGAGTAAAGAGAGTCTTTAGGATTTAGAGTGGCCAAAGAGGTATGGGGAAGTGAACGGATGAGGTCATCCCAGTTTTTGGACAGGTCTTCTTTGTGAAAAGAAAAAGTTATTCCAAGGATTTTAGTGGAGGAAAGAGTCTTACCTTGGGGAAAAGTTGAACGAAAAGATGATAGTAATGTTGAGGAATTAGAGATTATAGAGGTTTTGGAGTGATTAATTTTAAGACCAGAAAAAGAAGAAAATTCTTCGATTATCTCACGAATTTCTGAAAAGGATTGGGGGGATGATATAAAAAGGGTCAGATCATCAGCATAATGACTGACTTTGAGTGAAGAAGTACCAATGGAGATTCCTTGGATTTTAGATGAAGCAAGTATTTTTTGGGTTAAAGGTTCGATGCCAATTAAGAATAAGAGCATACTAAGTGGGCATCCTTGGCGAATGCCACACTTAATGGAAATAGGATCTGAAAGATAGCCGTTTAGGTTAAGTCGGGCTGTTAAGTCAGAGAGAAGAATTTGAATCCAGTTCAGAAGAGTAACTGGAATTCCTATTTTGGAGGCGGTAGAAAGAATGAATTTGTGAGATATTGTATCGAAAGCTTTATAAAAGTCAATTTGGAGTATAGCTAATGGTTGAAGAAAGTCATTTGTATAGTTTATAGCGGATAGGATATTTAGGTGGTTATTGAAGATCTGTCTATTTGGGAGACCACATTGTTGTTGTAAAGAAATGACAGAATTCAGTAGAGGTTTGAGTCGGGATGAAATGATAGAAGAGAGGATTTTATAGTCAGTGTTTAAGAGTGAAATAGGGCGCCAGTCTTTAACAGATATAGGGTTTGGGATTTTGGGGATTAGTTTTATGAGGGCAAGGGATTGAGAGTGTGCAAGTTTTTTCTGGAGGTAGGTATTATTAAAGGTTTGACAAAGAATAGGTATTAGAGAAGGAAAAGAGCTGTAAAGTTTTGGGGTAAATCCATCGAGACCAGGGGCAGAATTTGGGTTGAGGGTTTGGATAGCTGATCGAATTTCATTACATGTAATTAAAGGGGAGGAGGGAAGGGTTTGAAGAACCTCGTGAGGAATAAGGAAATTTAGTGAATCAAGATATGTAGAAGGATTTAAAAGTGAAGAAGAGGGTTTCCAAAGATTTTTAAAGAAAGAGAGAAAAGAGTGAAAGTTAATAGAGTTTAGTTTTTCTGTAGAGATATTAGGAGGGGGGGTGTTAGAATCAGTTGGAAGGAGGGATTTGGATTGGGTAAGGTTTTCAATAATTGGGGCTAAAGGGGATGGATCATCTATACTTGAGAGAGGGGGAAGGCGGGACCTAATTTGAGCGCCGTTTAGTTTATTTTCGTAAATTTGATTTAGTTTAAAGGTTAATTGCGATATTTCGTCATGTTGATTATATTGTTTCGCTTTAATTAAATTGTTTCTTAAGGTGTTATATATTTGTGAATTCTTTTTTTGTTGAATTTTGGAGTATAATATTAATTCATATTTGATTTTGGTTTTGAATAGGTCCCACCATTTAAGGGGATGCTGGATAGGGTTTATGGGGTAAGTAAGGTTTTTAATAAAAAGTTTGATGTAGAGAAGGATAGAAGGAGAATCTAGAAGAGAATTATTTAATTTCCAATGTGAGGATCTGTATTTTTGATTAGAGGGTATTTTAATTGTAATGAGAGGAGCTTTATTATGATCTGAGAAGGAAATACTGACGTAGGTGGAAAGAGAGATGTTTGAAAGTAAGGGTGAGGGGATGTATATACGGTCTAATCTAGATATGGGTTGTGAGCGAGAAAAGGAAAAAGTTTTAGAGTGAGGGTATAGAAAACGATAGGAATCAATGAGGTCAAAGTTGGTGAGAATGGTTTGAAAGAGTATTTTGTCGTTTGTATTGGGTGAAAAGTGTCCAGTTCTGTCAATTTTATTTATTACAAGATTAAAGTCTCCGGCTATGATTAAATACCTGTTTTTGAAATCTAGACTGTGTAGGTATGAGGAAAGGGTTTTAATTGCTTTTATTCGGTGAGAAGTTTGGGAGGAGGTTTTGCCAGACGGAAGGTAACAGTTTATGAGGGTATAGTTTTTATCTAGAAGAGAGAAAGAAAGGGATTGAATATAGTTGGGGAGGATTATGTGAGAATGGATTGTTTGTGTATTGAGATGTATTTTGTTTGAATTTAGAATGAAGAGGGTTCCTTGTCTATGTGAAATTTGTGTGGTTAAGGAAAGATCAGTGTTGGGGAAGACTAAAAAATTGTGTTTGTGTGAAAAGTGTGACAATTGTTGGTGTTGTATTGTGTGTGTTTCTTGTATACAGGTGAAGTGAATGTTATGGTGAGTGATAAATTGTGCAAGTTTGTTATCCGATTTATTAAAGCCGTTGATATTAATGGAGGTAAATTTTATTTGCATTTTGTTTTAAAGTTAAGAATTTATTTGTGTGAATGATAGAAAGGAATAAAAAAAAATAATAATAATAGCGTAGTGTATGAAGGGAAAAAAAAACGTGTAGTAAAAAAAATTTTAAATGTAAAAAGAATAATTGAAGAAGCGAGCACGTGAAGTAGAAAATGTGTAAAAAAAAAAAAAAAAAAAAAAAAAAACCTGGGAGTCGAACCCATGTTTTAAGAGCATGTGACGTGTGTAAGTTATAGTGAAGTACGTATGAACAAAACAGTGAAAAAAAAAGAAAAAAAAAAGACGGGAATCGAAATCGTGCTTGAGAAAAAAAACGCATGTAAAAAAAAAGACAGGGTTTCGAACTCGTGAATTTGAATAAAGTAAAGTATTGAGGTGGAATAGTTGCGAATGAGAGAATTAAAAAAAATGTGAGAGAAAAAAAAAAACAGTTTAGGAATCGAACTCGCGCGTTTCAAATTAGAGTGTGTATGTGAATAAGAATTGAAGATGAAAAAAACGAAGTGCCAAGGTTTTGAACTCATGGATTTGAATCATGTTAAAAGATGACGTGTTGAAAATAGAATGTTATGTGATTACCAAATATGGTGTTGTTTTGAACAAGAGATTGTGGCGTGATTATTGGGTGTGGTTCGAAGTGTGACTTTACGGAACAATGGTAGGAGAAGTAACATAGTTTTAACAGAATAAGAATATAAAAAAGGAAATGACTTACCTTCACTGTCAAATACATAATATTTATAACACAAAACAGTAAATAAATACGAAAAATAAACAAACATAAATACAGTTTTACACTAAAATAATTTGGATTTTATTGCAAAGGTAATTAAATACTATTTTTCCGTTGTTTTTCTTTTACGTTGGTTTTTTTCTTTCTTGGTTTTAAATCAATGCTAATGGATGATGATTGCGAGGAGGGTGATAATTTTCGTTTTTGTACTTTGGAATCATTTAGGGAAGAGGGGGTTTGGGGAGAGTTTGGTTTTGAGGAAGGGGCCTGGGGCATTTTGACAAATTGAATATTATCAAAGGACTTGATTGCATCTTCTTGACTGATATTAAGGGATGATAAATTTGGGTTGAGGTTTGAAATGTTTTCTTTGATTTTGGAGGTGGGGTTCTGATTAAGCGGGGGAAAATTTTGGGTGTTTTTTTTAATATTTTGTTTAACTAATTTTGTTTTGGTTGAAGGGTGAAGGATAGGGGGGTGAGGAATTTTTGGGGTCGACGTTATTGTTTGGGCATAAGTTGGTTTGGGTTGGGGTAGAGTGCTGGGGAGTTGGTTTGTTTTGGATTGGTTTTTAATTGGACAATCTTCAATCACATGGTCTGTTTTCTTGCAATAATTGCATCTGGATTTGTAGAGTTCTCCATCAACGTTAACAGCAATAAAGCGATTTCGAAAAACAATTTGATCCGGTATTTCATTACGATTAAAATTTTCAAAGTATAAGTGTAGATAAGGGTTATGTATTAAAGGGCACTTTTTATGCTTACCAAATTCATAATGTTTTAAAATGCCCCATTTATTTGTAAAGGTTTTTAATTGTTCCGTATTTATGTCAAAGGGCATCGGATAGAGTGTTACTAATTGTCTAAAACCAAGTGGTCTGTTAATTTGGATTGTGCAGTCAACTTCATCTTTAATAGTAATTTGTTGAGGTAATTTAAAAGTTTCATACAAGTCTTCAATTAGAGATTTTGGAGTTGATTCTTTGAAAGTTACGTTAAATATATTCAAATTAAAATTGTGCGTAGCTATGCCATAGATTTCACTGAGATAAGATTCAAACAAACCGCCTTCTAAGAAAAAATCTATAAAGTCATTTATTTGGAATTCTTTTTTTTCGTTATCTAAAGTGACTTTAAACAGAAGAGAGTTCTTTTTTGTGGTCATCTTAAAAAGAGAGAAAGAAAAAAAATCCTACCTTGTTTTCAGTTTCTTTTAAAAAAAATCTTGAAATAAATCCGTTTGTAAAGTAATATATCCGGAAATGTTAGTCCAATTGCTGTTTCAAGCTTAAAGTCTTCTTGTAATAATCCCACTGCAGCTCTAATGTCTTGGTCACGATATCTTCTTGTTAATCCAAAAGTAGGCAATTTGAACAAAACAGTATCCAAACAGTTTACACTACAACAAAGTTTAAACACTACACGAAATTTCTTATTTGAACTTACCTTATTCAAATAGAAAAGTTCATTTCCAAAATTGTTTAAAAAGTCCAATGAATTATGAAAACATTCGTTGTTGCTAAGATCGAAGCATTTTAATAAAGAAATCAGATTTTGCTGAAATAGAGTTTCTTCTTCTGTGAACTGCAGTAATCTCCCTAAGGGGATTCCAACCGTGAAAGAATTTTACTTTTAATCATACGATCAATTAAACCCCCGAAGTCGTTAACTTTCTGAAACCAATCTTTGTTTTTCGGCCAATTTACGAAAGTTGACTACCTTTCGAAAACTTGCTTTTTCAATCCGAAATAATATTTTATTACAACATTTGAGTACCGGTATCTCTATCCAAAAAGTATGAAATTTTTTTCTATGCAACCTTAAATAACACTTTTGTTGACCTCAGCTGATTTTAGCTGGAGTCAACAACAAGCTGTAGTGTCCTGATGAGTTGAACAAGGACAAAACAGGTCTGTCGGCAATTGCTTGTTGATTGACTTGACCATTCTTACTTAATGCTAGCAATGGAACTGCAGGGTTTAACTTGACTTTACCCGATTCGTGTTAGCTGAGTCGATGTGGTCAGCATGTCGAAACCACCGTCAGTATGCCCTTGTGGCTTAGCCGTATTTATCGTAGTTACGCTGGTAGTGCATTGTTTTCATTAAACTATATACGTTATAACATGCAGGGCTGCGAACTCGAAGCATTTTTAATCGAGTTCAAGTTCGAGTTCACAAAAAATTTGCAAGTCCGAGTTCGAGTTCTTTAAATTTCAATTTTTCGAGTTCGAGTTCGAGTTCGAGTTTACAAAATAGAGTTGAAAAAATACAGTCGGAATAGAGTTAAGAGAATAATTCAACCGCTAAAAAATGAGCACATGTTAAAAATGCTTTATCATCAATGTTACCAATTTTAATCATAAAAGAGGATAGCAAATTATAATTTGGCACCAACGCTGAGAAATGTTATAGTTAAATTTACTCATTAAATGAACTCAAACATCACAAACTTTTTTCAAGTTCGAGTTCAAGTTCGAGTTCAGAAATTTTTATTTTTCGAGTTCGAGTTCGAGTTCGGCCAAAATTGCCGAGTTCTTCGAGTTCGAGTTCTCAGCCCTGATAACATGTACAAAAAAAATTGTGCATGGTCACCGCACCAGTTGTGCAAAAAACAGAGTGATTATCGTGTTTAATGTGCATATAGCAATTATTGTGCAAAAAGACATTATAGCTTTGGAAAAAGTAGCATTTTTGCGTGCAATTATGTCAAATCTTTAGCGCTTTCGGCGCTAAATATGGTATATCAGAAATTATAGGACTCAATCTTGGTATAGTAAATATTTTCTGAAGGTATTGCATATGCAAGGAACATTCTAGTTGTCTAATTATAAAAATGAAAATATTTTGCATAAAATCAAAAATCCACTAAACACCAGATTTCATATTCATACCAATGCAAAAGGGACTTAATGAAATTTTAATTTTATTGCTTTGCAAGCAAAAATATAAAAAATTATCATAGCATTTAACGGTTAGCGAAGGTTGAGCAATTTTACTAAATTACCAAAACCAGAGTTTCCCAAAATGTGGTCTGTGATGAGCGCACAAGGGATCCGCGACGATATGACAAAATTTGTCAAAATATATAACTGGTAAAGTAATCCATACCATGAAATCCGAGACAGATTCAAAGTGAAGATCTTTTTTTTAGGGACGAATTTTTATCTATAAACGAGCGTCCCGGTTTGCCCCTACGGAAATATAGTATGCCTGTTTATAAGCATTTGTTTTTTAACGGATTTCGTGTTATTTATTTTTGGGTTTGTTTTATCTTTCCTCGTTGGTTGGGCAGAAAATTGATGTGATATAAGACATAACATGATAAAAAAAGATTTGCAAATAGAGGTTCGTGACCCAAAAAATTTGAGAATAACTTTGACTAAACCACTGTAATAGGTTATATGGAAATTAGTACGATTTTTGACAAACTTTTTTTAATATAAAAAACAAAGCAGAAAACAACGTATTCATTAGGCTTTTCATATATCCGAGGCATATTTTATGCGAAAAATCAAGTTAAAAACATATTCACGCATGTTTTTACATCCAAAGCATAATTGATTTTTGAAAGTGAGCAGTTGGATACGTACGATATTGTTTTCGCTTTGTTTAATACAATTTTTAAATATCAAATGAAATCCAACGTATGACAGAGTTTTAGTTATTACCATTAATTCGTATTATTCAAAAGTACCGAGTACCGGTACCGCGGTACTTTTTTAGTACCGTACCGGTAACGTGGTACAATTTTAGCAAAGTACCGATTACCGGTAACGCGGTACAGTTTTAGCAAAGTACCGAGTACCGGTACCGCGGTACTTTTAAGAAGTACCGTGCCCACCTATGCATATCATATTTAAGCTATGTGACTGGGGAGCCGCGAAGGGACAATTACGTCTTCGTGTCTGAACGGCTACCCAAAAAGCAACGACACATGTAAATGAAAGGAAATGTAGCATTTGAAGAATATTTATTGACATCGTTAAGTTTAAAGAAATCGTGAATAAACAATAAAAATTTTAGGAAAAAATGTACAAGAACAAAATTGAGAGTAGCCAAAAAAAAAAACTGATTATTTATACTGGTCAGTTAAAACTTTTTTATAAACCACAACAAAATTTTTGTGAGTTAATTTTTTTATGTTTGCAGGTATGCAGTATTAAGTTTACCTGCATATCATGCTGGTAAACTTAATTGAGCAAGAAATGCGGAATTTTAAAATGATGAAAAATATTTTTTTATAAAAAAAATTCAAACTTTAAACCATGAAACATTGTAGGCAAGGCAATCGTTTAATTTTTTTTCAGAAGTATTAAGCATTAAACGAAGAGAAAATAAACTGAAGCCTACTATGAAAAAACTTTTAAACAAGAAAACTTCGGGCAACTCAACAAGAAACTTAAATCATTGATACAGTCTCTAGTCTCACAGACATTAGCTCCTACTCTCATTATTTGGTATATTCTTTAAAAAACACTTCAGGGCGATTTCGTCTTAGCAAGCAGCTTTAAATTACAGTCATCTCCCTCACTAATAATTTAAAACAAATAAAAAAACTTCCAATCGAACAGCAATATCTTGGTATCTCCAAAAGCAGGTTGGGCTAATCGATTTATGGTTACCCTAAGTTTAAGGTCCCCGACGTTTTTATATGAATCAAGAGGATAATTAGAGATGATGATTCTTACTTGAGCCATTTTTGTGTGTAAACCTTGTCCCATCTCTGTGCCACCATGAGTGAGCAGAACCGAACCGTCTTTGTAAATATGTACTAGAGCTCCAGCTTGGTTCATCCACTTCACGCCAAAGGGTATTGCAAATTGGATTGGCACGCAGGAAATGCCTCTTTTTCTCCATCTGCATAGCAACATGAATAACTTTATAAGCAATAAAAATTAGATGCAATAGTTTTTGGATTGCTCTTTTGTCACACTAAATGTTAATGGATGATTATCTCAAATTAAGAAAGGTGGTTTTTGGCACAAGACACCAGTTTTTGTACCTCTTCCTGAAAAAAGTTTAGGGTTTAATAAGCCTTGGTCAAACATTTGAGTGGATAGGTAAGTATTCTTCTATTTTATCAAATTTGTCGTCACTTTAACATACAAGAAAAAAAAAAATTTCATAGCCCGATTTTTTTAAATTTCTAAATAGTGCTGATGTTTCTAATCTGAAAGCTAGTGATAGCCGTATAGAGAGTCAAAAAACCTGTAGTGCAATTTCTTTGCTCTACGTTCCCACCAAAACTTTAAAAAGACTCAAGTACGTTTACGTAAACAAAATTTTGATCCGCTGCATCTAGAGGCAATCTGACTTTTTTGGGGAAGTCAACAGCAGATAAAGTCATTCTATTCGTTCACTATAAAGAGTTACGTGGGCATCGTGTTTGTTATCTTCCCGCTACTCGCAACGCTCTAACGCGTTGTTTTACCTGCAAGCTCTTTTGTGGCTAGCTGTTTTATAACTAGCTCTTTTGTGGTATAATTCGAACATTACGAGAATTGCAAAAGAGCATATCGTAAGATACTTCAGGTCAGATGTTAACATAAGGGTGTAAAGCATATAGCCGGGAAAGTGGTGTACGTTTGAATTGTAATAAAACCCTTTGCCTTCGTCCTGTTTTGCACCTGGTCAAGCGGAGATGCGACAACCAGGTTTAATTAAAAGTAAAAGTTTTTGCGTCATGTTATAAACCAGGGTTGTAAAGTCGGAGAATTTTTTCTGTCTCCGACTCCACAACCTTGCTATAAACTTACAAATTGATTTGAAAAAAAACTCTTAATAAATTTATTAAACGGCAACCTGCTCTTTTTGTTAAAATCTTCAATTTCTCGTTTTGCATTTTCGAAATCTGATTTTTGCATACAATCTTTCCAACACCTCCCTCCTTGATAGTTAATGAGGGGTTCCCCATAAAATGTTATGTCCTTGTCTTTATATAAATTGATAAAGCGAATCTAAAAACCAAAACAATAAAATATTTGATAGTTTTATTCACAGATCCATATTTGATAAGTATCTACTTGAGGAGTTTTGCTTTTTATGCATACTTTATTCATAGAACAGCAAACTGCACAAAGTACGCTTCAAGTTCATTTCACGGAGCGACAACAACAAAAAGGCACCTTTTTGAAGTAAAATCATTTCTCACTGTACTCATTTTCACCTAAAAGCGAGTGTCGAATTCACAGTGCCACAATGCACCTAAGCAACACGGTCACTCATGCGGAACTGACCCAGCGGTGGCGACCCGTTGGCAACACTGTACCTAACTAGAAAATTCAGCCCCAATTTTCCGAGTCGGGGTTTGCTCTACGATTTTCTGAAACTTTGCAAAAATTAAGCTTCGACTGAGGTTCAGCTATGCTGCTCTCAAAGATGAGTTTACGTGATAGTGACAAGTACTCGTACTTCAAGTTTAATGATCAAATTTATTTGGTTTCAGATTACGTAAGTTGTTTTTCATAGGGAAGGACGAGTGGATATTCGGGCAAGAAGAGTTTTTTTGGGTAATCTATTTGTTTTCATTGCAGCGTAAATGTGCCCAAGTTTTAAACAAATCAACTACAACAACAATTAACTTAACCACGATGCTCTACAAAAACAGAGCCGTTTACCTCTTCATGTGTCATCTTCAATGCACCCGCAACTGTACTGATTACGTCTTCAGTAGTCATCATGCCCTGAGGACCACCGAACCCACGAAAAGCTGTGTTTGAGGCCACATTGGTGCGACACACGAATCCTTTGAGAGAAACGTTTGGAATTCTAAACAATTTGAATTCTATTCTTTTTGTAAATTTAGATTTAACGATTATGAAAAGGTGAGTCTAAATCTGCCACACTAAATAATACGACTGCAGTCACTTTTCGCGTTTAATATATTCAACCAATCGAGAAAATGCAGACCCAAATGCTATTTGATCTGTTATTACCAAGGCAAAAGTTAAATTATTATGCAAAACTACGCAATTTAATTCGATTTTGATCAATGTATCTAACTGTTTACGACAGCATTACGCTAATTTTCAACAACAAAAACAAAAGAAAGTGAAAATTAACTTGGAAAAATACAAACTATAATTGGGGAGAATAAAACGAGTACATCTAATCGTTAATTATTAAAAGTTAAGAAATATATGGAGAAAATGGAATGAAAATTAAGAATAGACAAAATGACTATCTTGAAAAGCAAAAACTTTCGTCAGACAGCTGTTTCGACAATGAAAGTCTTGTTAAGTCAATGTTAAGTCATGTAAGTTACAAAACACGCCAGACTACTTCTTAATTTTAGATAATTAATTACGTAACTACATACGTATATTTAGTTAATTTTCACTTGTATTTATTGTGATTTCTCGAAATTAGCCGAATGCAGTTGTAAACGTAAAGTGCCCTTGGTTAAAATCAAATGAGTCTGTAGTTTTGCTCAGTAATATGTCATTAGTTAAGAAGGTTAAATTAAGAGGCCATATTACGGTGTGTGTGCATTTTTTAAATGGAAATATATTAAAATCCAGAAGAGATTATCGTCATATGTTTTCAAGTTTAAAGCGTGGCAGAGTTTGGAGTGATTTCCAGCTCGCTTTTTCATAATAATTTTTACTTGTCACAAAAACCTCCGATAATTTAAAAAGTATAAATAAATCAAAAACAATTTTTACTGACCAAAAGTAAAAGACAAAAAAGAAAGTAATTCACTTTTCAAAGCATAATTTAAATAATTTGTTTGACAAACACGTTAAAGCCGAGTTTTCAAGTTTGAAGGAATAGTCGTAATAAAAGCGTCATTCTGCAATGAGTTCTTCAATTAGTAGATTATAATTCAAATATACTTGTAACATTGGTCAGATCTAGCCAAGGCTTTGTCCATCACCGCAAATGAAAGATCAATCGAATTTCCTGCGTTACTGTACATATCGCTAATCAGAGAAATGATTTTTCCACTTTTCATAAATCCAACCTAGAACAAACAAAACATCCTAATTCTTCATGGTATTCTAAGTTATTAAACACTTAAAAAAAACAATTCTTTTACTTGCTCAAGCTTTTCGTTTTTTCCGCAGTTTCTTCAAAAGCAATTAAATTAATTGTCAAATAGGCTGGGAACAATTTTACGTGAAAACATTGATCCAAACCATTACAATCTGGTGTATTATCTTTTGATGGGACAAATTAAACATGGATTGCAACGTTTTAGTTTTTCTGTTACTTACTTTGTATTTAGATAGAAACGGATGCCTTCCCCCCGTGATTAACATGTCCTCACTCCTACTCAGCATGCAACGGATTGGTTTCCGGCATCTGATAAAAGAATTTCAAACTGCATTTATGGGGAGGAAATATTGCAAAAAAGATAATACAAGCACAAAAAGGAGTGTTATTTTTCAATTTTGGTAAAAGATCAAGACATTTAAAAATTGTTGAAAGGTTAGTCGACAAAGCTTTTTAATACAGTTTAATTATTTTCTCAAGATTTGCAAGTTAAAAATAATTATCAATTTAAACTAGTTTTGTGGATCTATGATTGTTTTTCTTACTGTTATAGATAGCTTTTCGAAAAGTTCATAAAAGTTTTGCAATTAATTCGATGATGCAATACAGTAATTAGAACTATGATCTGTTGAACTTGAATTTTAAGTGTGTTTAATCCGAATCAGCGTAAATCTAAGAGATCCAAAAGTGATTTTAAAAACCAGTTTGTCGCATAATTTTATATCGAAATAAATACAGTTAATAGCCTCAATAATTAATCACAAGTTGACTATTAACATTGAAAAACACCCCAATTAGAATAAGATTGTCAAAGAAAACTGCAGAAGAATGTTAGATTTTTTTCTGACAAAACTTGATTAAACTCGTTATTGACAATTTGAAGTTCAGCATTTTAAAAGTCTGTGAAGAGCTTCGTCTGACCAATATCTGTTTCAGGTTTTTGTGCTAAATGACGTCATGACAGCTTATTCGTCGTGTTGAAATATCGACTTACATTTATGCACTATACTTACTTATTGGCGGCCACGACAGCTGGGTTGGTGATCACGTCATCGTTTGAAGGGCATCCACTCCAGGCCAGACACAAACAGAACTGGGGCCGAGGGTTTATCCTTTTACTACCCCAGACTGCTGCACTGCCTGGATCAGATGCTGGCAGTGATGTTATTAAGCCAGCATCGAGTTTCGTCATCCAAAACCGTCAGACCGCGTGCTCCATGTGGTGCCCGATGTATGGGGCACATTGTTAGTACATGGTCTGCGGTTTGCTCTGAGGCGCCACACTCGCAATTCGGTGAAGGAGCGAGACCCCATTTGTGCATGGACGAATGGAATCGCCCAACACCAGTCCGCAGGCGGTTGAGCTTAACCCAAGCTGCTCGGGGTAAGCCCATCCCAACAGGCCTGACACTGGTCCCGGGCACAAAAGCACGGAGCCTGGAAGCATTTTCACAGTACTCTGCGTTCCATTTGTGATTTGTCCATTCAGAGGCGCGGATGCCAAGTCTGGCAAGATTGTCCAAGAGATTCCGCGCACCTGGCACAAACGGGCGTCTGGATCTTAGTCTCACTTGGCCAGTATCTGAGGACCCATTTAACAGACCATGCAAAATATGATCGGGGTCCAGAGATCCACGGTAAGCCAAGGAGAGTGTCGCTCCCAGTCGGCGAAGCTCAGCTGGCTGGATGCCTGAGAGTACAGGTAGGTGGTCCGTTGGAGTGGGACGCAGGCATCCAGTAACTATGCGCAAGGCGTCATTCAAGACACTGTCAATGAGGCGAGTGTGAGTACTGCGACACCAGACTGGTGCACAGTACTCAGCTGTTGAGTAGACTAGAGACAAGGTGGCTATGCGTAGTGTTTTAGCACCAGCACCCCATCCCGAGCCCACGAGTCGCCTCAACAGTGTGACGCGCGATGATAGTTTTTTGCGCAATGCCACTAAATGGTGACGAAACGTGAGCGATCTGTCCAGTTTTATCCCAAGGTATGTAGGGATTGGACAGAACGGTAAAAGTCTACTATTGTTGTAGACCTTTAGCTCACGTTTGGCCTCTCGGTTGTTTAAGTGAAAGGCTGTCGTCACCGTCTTAGTGTGACTGAGCTTCAACCTCCAAGTCTGGAGATACGCTGACAGTGTGGACATGTCTTGGCTTAATGTCCCCTCCAAGTCCTTCCAGTTTCCAGAAGAGTGCAACAATGCTAAATCATCAGCATAAGCAAACTTTTTGGAAATCATGGAAGGAAGATCGTACGTATAGATGTTAAATAGGAGGGGAGCCAAGACCGATCCCTGAGGAACGCCGTTTTTAAGACGGCGTAGCCTGCTTTGCTTGCTGTCACCGGTGGTAAGGGTGAAACTTCGATTTCGGACAAGCTCCATGATCATTTTGACCATGTGCTTATCCGGAAGTAGTCTCAGCAGCTTGCAGGTAAGGCCACGGTGCCAGACAGTGTCATAAGCAGCTGTCAGATCGATAAATACGGCACCGGCCTTCTTTTTAGCCTCGAAAGAATCCTCGATGTTCTGGGTTAGCAGAACAACTTGATCTACGGTTGACTTCCCGCGTCGGAACCCAGCCTGCTCTTTAGGGAGCAGTGGATCGATTAATGGTTCAACGCGGGCGTAGATAAGCCTCTCGAGGATCTTGTAGGGGACACAGAGCAGAGATATCGGTCGATAACTCTTTGGGTCCCCCACGGGCTTTGCTGGTTTTGGGATCGCGACCACAAGCGCTCTTCTCCAGATCTTGGGAATTTTGAGTCGGCGCAAACAGGAAGAAAGGAAGTCACGTAACCAGGACTTCAAAGCAGCTCCAGCATGGAGTATAAGCTCAGGGCAGATGGAATCAGGACCCGGAGCTTTACCTGGTTTTAAATGTTGAAGGGCAGCAGCAAATTCTCTCTGTGAAAAATTGTCAGAGATATTTACTGCGTCTGGTGTTGTGGCCCTCCAAAGGTCAGACACTTCTTGAAAAACAAGTCGAGATGACTTGCGATCAACAGCCTCGTATTTCCCATTTCTAACCAGCTGAGATGCAATAGCATCGGCTGAAACGGGACAATGACGAGGAGAGTGTCGTGACCTACCAGTAAGGTTGTTTAAAATACTCCATGCTTTTCGACTAGAATGTGAGATTTGATGATCACGTTGTACCTTGTTTCCTTTCCTCCGAATCCACCACCCATTCTCTTCACCCGAACTACGATTTTATTTAAATCCACCCCTAAAACTTGAGCTGTCTACAATTGAAAATAATAATCAAAAAAGAACAGGGATTGATTTTATAAAACTTTAGTTTGACCAAATTGTTTAGAAGAATATGTCAAAAATCAGTTTACATTTCAATGGATATGATTCGCTTCAGCGATTACAGGGTTGTCAATTCAATAACCTAATGTGAATCACAGCTTATCCTTGGCGTTTTATTGAAGTCAGTAGTTTATATAAAACCAGTATTTTTTTCGTTAACGTAGGTACCACAAATACTTGTAAAAAAACATTTTGTGAAAAATAATATGGAAGCTATAGTGAGCAAGGCAGCTAATTGCACACAGAAGTGTTCATACAGTGTGCACACAGAAGTGTTTGTTAGCTGTTCTACAAGTGATTTCAAGTTTTTATATTTTCTATTTTTTGTTTAAAAGCCAGAAATTATAGGGTTTTTCGATCTAATTCGTTGTTTTTGCAATCAAATTTGTTCTTTTTGCAATCAAATTCGTTTTTTTTGCAATCAATTTCGTTTTGCCAAAACTTTTATATATATATCTTTGTATAGGATGACCCGATAGGGTCTATATACATATTTACGTAATATGGGGTCCCTGTATTAGGTCTCCATAATATTAGGTCTTCATAATTAGGTCTCCATAATCTATAGTCTCCATAATTAGGTTTATATATAGTCTTCATAATGTACTGTATATATATAGATAGGTACGAGTATATAGAGCTATCGGAGATCCTATATGGAGACCCAATATTATGGGGACTATATTATGGAGACCATATCATGGAGACCTAATATCTATTATTAAGACTACATTATGGAGACCTAATTATGGAGACTGTATATATCATGAAGACCTAATTATGGAGACCTACTATTATAAAGACCTATTACAGAGACCTATTAGGTCTCCATAATTAGGTCTCCATGATATATATAGTCTCCATAATTAGGTTTTTATAACATAGTTTTCATAATATTAGGTCTCCATGATATGGTCTCCATAATATAGTCCCCATAATGTTGGGTCTTCATATAGGATCTCCGATAGCTCTATATACCTATCTATATATACAGTACATTATGAAGACTATATATAAACCTAATTATGGAGACTATAGATTATGGAGACCTAATTATGAAGACCTAATATTATGGAGACCTAATACAGGGACCCCATATTACGTAAATATGTATATAGACCCTATCGGGTGACCCTACACAAAGATATATATATATAAAAGTTTTGGCAAAACGAAATTGATTGCAAAAAAACGAATTTGATTGCAAAAAGAATGAATTTGATTGCAAAAACAACGAATTTGATTGCAAAAATAACGAATTAGATCGAAAAACCCTATAATTTAGCCTACTTAGAGAAAGATAGTTTTCTTGTATCGAAATTTTCAGCCATAATCAATAAATTTGATTCGAAAAGTTTTCCGTCAACGTGTTTCCCCTCGCAAGAGGTCTGTATTGGATTCTTAAGTCAGTTAAATTGGGCACATTGTTGACAACGCCAGGATACCACTGCCTTACGTAGCTGTGGTGTCCAGGCGCAATATCGAAAAGAACACTGTGAACATTGACACGCATTGGCGTTGAAAATGGGAACAAAAGTTTGGTATTGGTTTACCTTACTAAAACTATTTTTGAAAAACAATAGAGGAAAATTAAAAAAGGCTTCACGGCTTTATTGCATAGAAAGTCGCTTGTCATTATCAAGCAGTGGCGTGCGGTCAGGGCATGCAAGTTATGCTTTGCATGACCAACTAGCGTTTACGTGTGTTCCGTTCCTAAAAATCGCCCAAATTATGTAGATTCACAATCTCATAAAAAATCTCTTTGATTTCGCGTTGGTCCGGCTCAAATAGCCGAAGAAATAACAGTTTTATAAGTAATTTAAATATTTATATTTATTTACAAGAAAAAATGGCAACACTGCTTAATTTCACGAATCTCGAAGTACATTCCAGAACTATCCGATTGACCTGTTTTGTCTATGACGTAATAGTTGTTGTTTGTGATTTGGATAATGTCAGAACATTCGAGTAACCTTACCAATGGTATAAATACGGTTCGCTGAAAAGCAGCATTATTAATTCGATGTTTCGTTGTGGTAACTTAAAATTGGAAAATTGTTAACTGTGTGAAGTCATAGTTTTTGAATGCAAGTCTTTGGTGGTCTACGTGATTGTGAAGAATTAAGCTATTGAATTTATTTGCTGTTGCTTTGATTTATACTATTCGGGCTCCTAAGTGGATTGGAGCATATTTCTTAATAAAGAAGATATTGTGGTAGTCTGAGCTGTGATTTAGCTAGACTATATTTTTGCTGTCGCTGGTTCGAAGGTCAGATCCAGCAAGAAGATTAAGAAATTTATCGTTTAGTAGACACCTAGATTGCGTTATTGGCGAGGCCTTCTTTACAGGCGCCAAAAAGGTAGACGATTAAATAACGAAATAAGTTACCGAATAAACTTTCCAAAATTTAAAAAACTAAAATTTGTGGAAGTAACAAAATTTCAAAAGCTTTTTATCATCGGAACAAAAAATTTCAAAAACTATTTACTAAATTCTACAACGTGATGACCTTTTTTTTTACTTTATAAACAACACCACGGTTTTGGGACAAAAGAAGAAAAATCTGAGACTGATCCCAAGTGAAGACCTTTTTTTTTCGGAGAACACTATGATTTTGGGACGAAAGAAGAGAAATCTGAGACTGATCCCAATTGAAGACCTTTTTTTAGAGAACAACATGATTTTGGGACAAAAATTGGCTTTCGTCCTAGAATCTTAGACAATTTTTTTGTCCTATCCGTAAAGTATTACATGTCAATTGCATGACCAGCATTGGCATACCAACTGCAAGACCAGCCTCAAAAGTCACCGCACGCCACTGTTATCAAGTATTAGGCATAGGTGGGCACGGTACTTTTACTCGGTACTTTTGAATAATCCAATTTAATAGTTATAACTATTAACTTCTCTGTCATACATTGAATTTCAATTGACATTCAAAAATAGTGTAATTCAAAAATAAAAATAAAAAAAAATAAAAAAAAAATAGTTTTTTTATTACTATTAAATTGGATTATTCAAAAGTACCGAATAAAAGTACCGCGTTACTGCGTTACTTTTACTCGGTACTTTTTAATAATCCAATTTAATAGATATAACTCTGTCATACATTGAATTTCAATGATAGTGTAATTCAAAAATAAAAATAAAAATTCCAAAAATAGTTTTTTTATTACTATTAAATTGGATAATTCAAAAGTACCGAGTAAAAGTACCGCGGTACTTTCGTGCCCACCTATGGTATTAGGTTGTTACAAAAATAATGGCCGCTTGAAGTAGGGGAAAGGAGGGTGGTTTGATACGGCAGGTGATTTGGTACACCCCCCTACTGGATTCTACAAAACAAACTTTAGCTAATTAGCGCCACCACATGAAAAAGAATGTCAAAAAAAGTTCATCCGGGCTACAAGTAAAGATAATTAGATTGAACTACTAAACAACAATAAAGAAAATTTGTTTTTATAAACTTTTTTTTTAATTTTTGTCCTAAATTTCAGCTTAACTGCTGAACTAAAGAAAAAGGTAAGAAAGCTGACAATATGGTTGAATAATTATTGCTAGATTAAGTTGTTAACCAGCAAAGTTGTTCCTTTGAAATTACTTTTGTTAGGATGTTGGTTGTCAAATTTTTATAAAAAGTGCTAATAAGGAGATTTGATACAATGTATGGAAGGAGATTTAATACAGTGTATCAAATCTTTAATATTATAAAAACATGGTAAGATTTAATATGTTAAACTTTTTTGGTGTTTGAAACATGGAAAATTATAAAAAATGTATAAAGCATTTAATTAGTGGTTGTATGCCTCATAATAGAATTTATTTACGGGTTTTATCTTCTGGTATAATTCTACAGTGATTATTGTATGTTGCTGATAGCAGCTATAAACTAACAATTTTTTCATTTGGTTTTAGACATTTTGTTAATATTTTCCTTATCAACAAAAAACTCTTTCTAATTTAACTCTTTACAGTAATTTTACAACTATACCTGTATATGTACAGTATGCCGTTTAAGCATAAAAGAAAAACTAATCGATGTTTTCGATCTTCGCTGGATGTGTTAAAAAGAGCAGCTAAATGTGTGACAGAAGAAGGTAGTTCTTATCGAAAAGCTGCTGCCAATTTTAATGTTGACAAAATGATATTAATAAGGTATATAAAAAAAAGCAGGCAGACCCTAATTGTGTAGTTGGATATCAAGCAACAGCTTTAAAAAATCAAATTTTTACTCTGGAAATGGAGCAACAGTTATCGTCTCACATAGTGCATTTGGCTGATATGTTCTTTGGATTATCAGTTGAAAAATGCAAAGAACTTGCTTTCCAATTTGTTGGTGCAAATAAATTATCTGTTCCCCATTTTTGGGAAATAAGAAAGCTGGAAAACAGTGGTGGAAAGGATTCAAACAGAGGCATAAACTTTCAATTAGAACTACAGAAGCCACATCTATTGGCTTTTAATTATCACAATGTCAAGGAATATTTTTACAACCTTGGTGTTGTGTTAGATACACATTTTACTCCAGATCGAATTTTTAATTTAGATGAAACTGGTGTAACCACCGTTCAAAATCCAAAAAAGGTTGTCACTGCCAGTGGAACCAAGAGTGTGGGTTCTATAACATCCAGTGAAAGAGGCGAGCTTGTCACTGTGCTTTATGCAGTGCGTGCTTCAGGGCATGCTTCAGGGCATGCTTTGGCTCCTATGCTGATCTTCCCACGAGTGCGATACAGGAACCACTTTATTTGCGGTGGTCCACCTGGGTGCACTGGAAGAGCAACCAGATCTGGTTGGATCAATGCAGATCTTTTTGTTGATTTTTTAATGCACATTAGTAAACTTACTGGGTGCTCACCAGATCGCAAGATTTTAGTTATTATGGACAGTCATGAATCACATTTGTCCATTGCTGCAATTGGCAAAGCAAGAGATTTAGGTATTGTTCTTCTAACAATACCTCTAAAAACATCACATAAATTACAGCCTTTGGATGTGTCTGTTTATGAGCCATTTAAAAGCGGATACAACAAGGCAATGGACAACTGGATGAGAACTAACCCAGGAAGGAGTGTGACAATATATGAGGTTCCGTCGTTAGTTACAGAAGCCCAAATGGTTGCGATGACTCCACGAAATATACTTTCTGGATTTTGTTCAACAGGAAACTGGCCATATAATCCTCAAATTTTTGCTAAAGCTGATTTTGCACCTGCTTTTGTAACTGATCATGACATTATTCAAGGTTCTAGTAGCAGTTCTCTAAATTCTCAAGCTTTTCAAAGTAATTTGATTAATGAACAAACTTACAGTGCTTGTTTAAATACTAGCCACTACCACCAAGATTAGCTGCTGTTGATCAGTCAGCTGATTTTCTTGCAAAAGCAACTCCAACTTCATCAGTTCTTGACACAGCTTCTAATTTTGTATCTCCTCAAAAAGTTTTGCCTCTTCCTAAAGCAGCAAGAAACCATCAAGAAAAAATTCAAACAGGAGAAGAGGTAAAACAAAAATCTACACTGACACTCCTGTTCGTGATGAAATAGCAAAACGGCAAGCACAAAAACGAGCCCAAAAGTCAGCAGAAGAAAAAAATGCAAAAAGAAGATTATTTTGCAAAAGAAAGAAAGCATCATTAGTGATTAGCTCATCCTCTTCTGATGAAGAAAACACTGAGCTTACATACAGGGTGGGCCGTAAATAACGCACCAAAGCATATAAAACAATTCTGATAATAATAACAAAAGACAAACCAAAAAGTGCTTATTCATTTGTGATTGTACCAGCGTGTACGTGTTTCTCTGTTCATTTGTTAAGTCTTGCTTTAATAAAAACGTGTGTTATTATTATCAGTATTGTTTAATATGCTTTGGTGCGTTATTTACGGCCCACCCTGTACAATGATAATAGTTATGGCGATTTAGACAAGAGAATTGAAATTAAGTTGGGTGATTATGTAATTGTTTTGTTAGCTGGAAAATCAAGATCATTGAAATACATAGCTCGGATCGACGACTATGATGAAGATGATTGTGAACATGAAGGAGTGTTTCTCCAAAAAGTGAACAGCAAAATTAAGTCTGGGATGGAAGGTAAAAGACTGACTTTTGTTGTAAATGAAAAAGATGGTGCTTCTTTTGCTTTGGATGACATTGTGCAAATACTTCCTGCTCCTATTGTTGTTGGTGGATCAGAAAGAAGAAATAATCAAGTACGGTTCGATATTGACTTAAGCAAATTAGACCCAGCATAAAGTTTTTCGATTCTGTGTCAGTTATTTTTAATCATAACAAAATTCATTACAGTAATGAGCATAAATGAGTAGGCCTACATTTCTAATTGACTTATGTTAATTAAAAGTGCAAGCATTTTTTAATACTACACAAAATTGTTTTTATGTCACTTTTTTGGAATTTTTTTTTAATTTTTAAATCTCGTACCAGTTGTTCTCATTAAAATGTTGAATTTTTGGTGTATGTATTTGTTGCAAAATTCATTACAAGTTGATTTTCACCTAGAAGTGTGTTATTGCTTTTAGTCTACCACAAAATTCTTGATGTGGAAACTTGGCCGACTATGATTGGATTCCAACCATGCTTTAATAATTTTCTTAAATAAAAATTAAAAATTTAGCGGCAAAACACTCAACTATGAAATGTATAAGCATAATAAAGCAAAGAAACCTCAAAATAGAACCTTTTCAAAGTGCCGTATCAACTGACCTTCCCTGTATCAAATCACATTCTTTAAGTATCAATTCACCTTTCTAGGAAGGTGAGTTGATACGTTTGGGCATCATTTTTTAACTAGTAATTGAGAAAAAAGTAAAAGAGATAGAACATTGTAGCTTTTTTTTTTTAAAGTGGGCAAAAGAACGATGTTTTATTTGCGCCATCAACCAAATCGCTATCACAAACCGTTTTAAATCGGTGGACAAAAATGTAAAGTGTCTCAACTCACGTTCCCTTCCCCTACTGTGTTTTGCAAAACTATTTTGACATTGTATTTGTTGTTTATTTTAGGTCAATTTTGGTATACATAATAATTGATGTGTACTCTTAAATATTTTTTAACTTATTTTCAGGGAAAAATATTTTTAAAGCATATAAGCCCTTAATTATAAACACAAAAAACATGAACTTCGCTTACTTATATTGCATGAGTTTGAACTCAGTCACAGTGCCTTCTAAACTGTTGCCAATATCAACAGAGCATGGGGAGATGGGTATACAAGTGATCGGACAGTAAGAAAAACCTGTGCGATTTGAACCTCTCAAGAAAAAATGCTTATAAAAATATAATAGCACAACCAATTGTTCTCATTTTTTTTATATTGAAATCATAATAGCACAGACACTATACTGGAAAAAGGACAAAAACACAACATTTAAAATACTTATGTTATTAAGGTTTTTTAATCATACCTTAACTGGTTCAATTTGCACATGCCTTGTGTAATTTGAACCACAGCCAGATGTAAATTGAACTGTCTAAGTTTTTTAAGGAAGTACTAGCTTACCACTAAATAAATACAATCATAAACAAGCAATTGCTAATACTGAGAATAACAAGCACAATTAAACATTAATAAAAGTTTTATTAACCAGTGTGACAAGTTTCAAATGTTGCAATTGTTACAAAAACTTTGGATCATTAATATCAGCACATGCTTCATGAGCCCATTCGCCGCAACGATAGCACTGTATTTAGTCCTCATCTATATTGTCCCCATACACCAGGCAAATATAATGGTCCACATTGCTGCAACTTTTCTTAAACAGCTTTTCCCTTAAACTTTTGCAGCATGGTCTTCTTTGGGCCTGCACAGCTTTATTTTTAGAAGCTTTCACAATTTTTTTGTGTAGTGTTGAAGTCAAAATTGCTGACTTTGAGAACTTTCTTTTTGGAAAATTGTTTCCAAATACTCTTTTTGGAAGAGGAATTATGTCTTCAATATTAACATGGGGTACATTGGCTGTGGGTGGGTGTACTGCCAATGTACTGTATGCAGAAGTGCTTGAATGGAGAGTGCCATTCCCTTGAATTAATTGTGGTGTTGCTTCTTGAGTAGGCTGTATTCTGACAGAAAATTCACCAATAGATTCTTTCTCAAAAGAAACTGCCTCTGGATTTAGTCTGTCACAAACATCAGCAGGAAGAAAGTTACTTTCATCATGAGTTTGACTATTGAAGGGAAAAATGTCACTTTTCTCAAACCTTTTAGTTGTAATTCCAACACTAGCAGCTTTGCCATATGCTTGGCCAAACAGCATGGTGATCTCAACCAATCATCTATTGCTTGATAATAAAAAGTTTTAAGTGGCTTGAATCTAGAGGTTGCATCCGATGGCTGGTGTGAGGTGGGAGGGACATTATCACACCTTGTTTGGTTGCAAGCTCTACTGCTGCCAGGTTGTGTGTGTGGCTTTTATGGCATTAACAATGAGAAGCACTTTATTATTAAGTGATGCATTGGTGCATTTGATAAAGTGCTGCAGCCATTCAAAGAAAACTTCCTGGTTCATCCATCCACTTTTCTAGAAAAGAACCACAATTATTATAAAACACTAATAGATAGTAAAGTGTTACATACCTGGAATAAATTTATTTAACATTTTGCAGCTAAAATCAGAAAATAGATTGGATAACTAATTATTTCAGTGGTATTTCATATTAAAAGTTTAGAGCTGTTATATAGACTTAAAAAGCAAAAAAATTATAACAAAAGAACAACCTGACAATAAAATTTTGTTCCAGGAGGAGCACCATTTTTTAATTCATCTTTCATCCTCATTCTCGGATATATCTGACCAGGAGGAACAAATTCTCCAGCAACACTCATTGCACAGATTATGGTAACATTTTGACCTCTTTCTTGGCTAGTGATTGTCCCAACTTGATATTTGCCTTTTCGAGCAATGATTTTGAACACTTTTTGGACTACTTTAAGTCTTGATTCATCCATAATGAATATCCGAGTAGGTTGAAAGCTATTTTCTGCTAAGAGGTCTCATAGTAACTTATAAAAATGTGTCACTTGAGATTTATTTACACCACATTTCCTGCCTAAAGATGTGGGGTGTAGTGTTCTCAATGACAGTTCTGGATGGCATGTCAAAAATGACTTAAGCCTTCTTCCCCAGCCAGCTTTTTTCTGTATTAAATCTAGTTGGTATCTTATTTATCTTAGCAATTTGAAAACCTAACTTTCTAACATTAATAGGTCTGAGTCCATGCAACCTTGATAGATAGCTAGATAGATAGATAGATAGATAGATAGATAGATAGATAGATAGATAGATAGATAGTTTATTCACCAATACGCACAACAATACATATAAATACAAACAACAAGCAAACAAAATTGGCGCAATGGTCGGAAGCATCGAAGAACATGCGTTATCGAGACAGATGCTCCCTAATACAATCAGTTAATAAAAAGTAATACAAGGAAACATGCGCAGCAGAATGACAGAAAGCATAGAAATTAACATAAACATCTACATAAGGAATTTTAGCCAAGATTTACGCATGAAATTTACACAGACATTTACGTGAAACATTTAAAGCACAAAGCTAAAGCAAAAAATCAAAAAAAACAAAGCGACTCAATACTTTGACATAAGATCATTCTTATATGATTTTTTGAAGGAAAACCAACGCTTGCTTTTAATGCTGAGATGAATACTTTTCCAAAGTTTTATACCTCTATAAGACAGTAGTAATTGGTCAAATAATTTTGTAACACGGGGTAAAAAATAGATTGATGTTTTAATTAATCTTGTTTCATATGAATGGATTTCATTTATTTTTTTTGAAAAAGTTTAAAAAAACATGAGGTAATTTATTATTTTCCAGTTGATGGATAATTTTACCTAACTCAGTTGTAAATATCGGTTATTTTTAATGTGTTCAAGGATTTGTATAACATTCCAACAGGTGTATATATCGATTTGTTAGTTATGACCCTTAAAATGCGATTAAGTCGAATTTCAACTTTCTTTAGCAGCGAATTAGAAGCGGTACCCCATGATAAGACACCATATTTGATTCGAGAATAAAAAATACTGTAATAAAGTAAACAGAGAATTTTATTTGGGACATATCTATGCAGTCTAGTGAAAAGTCCCTAGTATGGCGACCTAAAGATTTAAATAATCCACATGTTCTGACCAAATCAATTTACTATCAATCAGAACTCCTAAATATTTAATAAAATTTACTCTTTTAATAAGATTATTGTTTATTTTTAACCTAAATTCATAGTCACAAGTTTTGTTTTGGCTGTTTATTGAAAATAATAAAGCTAGTTTTAGAGTAATTTAAAGATAATTTGTTTTTTCTAAGTCTTGATTCCATGTTTAATATGTCTTGTGCCAATTGATTTTCAATTTCATTAAGGAGATCAGCTACTCTTCCAAGGTGTATTTTTTCCATTAACAGCAATTTTATTTTTATTTTTAAATGCCTGATAAGTGTAGCTTTTGGAATGTCAAAATGTTTTGCTGCTTGATTAAGACCCATCTTATTTTCTTTAACACTAGAAATTGCTTGTTTCATAGCATCTTCAAACCATTTACAATAATTTCCTTTGTAGCCTGGTAAACATTTTGCTATAGCTTATTAAAATGACAATATACAATGTTTATAGGCTTAATAAATAAAAGATAGGTGTTAATTTGTTTAAAATAACAAATTGTAACCTACCAAAAATGCCTATTAATATTGTAAACATATTTTTCTATATAAAGTATGCAATCAAAAAATTTATACTATTGTAAAAGTTGAAGCACTTGTCTAAGCATCCAGTGTAAATTGAACCACTGCTGGTTTAATTTACACTGGATGATGAGGTGTAGATTTTTTTCAATATATATTTTATGTTTTTGACATTTTAAAACAGATTTTACTTAAAAAATTTTCAATTCCCTACCATACACAGAAATACTGATAAAAAAAATTTTTTTGAATGTAAACTAACTAAGAAAACGCTTAAATTCTAGCATTCGAATATATTAACAAAACACCTTTAAATTAAGTTTCCAATTTTTTTTAAAGAAAAAAGCCGTGTTGCCATATTGTTTGTTTTATTTGAATTATTTCTAGTAACACATTTCCTTAAAATCAAAGTCACTAAAATACGTATATAGTCTGCAAGCTGATACTGATATTTCGGTTTTAAAGTTTTTACTCAGCGCCGCTAGTGTTAGCTTGGTAATTTCAATCGTTGCTATGAATTTTGCCATACTTCAGTTCAGTTCAGTTCAGTCGTTTTTTATTTCTGCCACTTGTCGAACAAAATACTTACATCAACGTAATTACACCACGGAAAAAGGGACATGCAACAAAACGAAACAACGTTGTAACATGCAAAAACTCAATAAACTACACTAGCAAAGGTAACGGCTTGCATGGTTGCATCACCTAGAGAAAAAATAGATATACAAGTATAAAAAATTTAAAAAAAAAAAAAAATGCCTAAAACAAAACAAGACGATAAAAAAAATGCATTAAAACAAAAAATTAAAACAGCCTTTTTTGTTATTATAATATTATTTGCTGGCATGTAACCCCAGCACAGGGAGGCTTTCAGGTACTACACCTTGCCCAAGGGTGACCTGGAGGAAGTTGTAATTGGGTATCCTCATTCATCCCGACTTATCAGTTGATAAGCTTACAACCGGATGCAGTTTACACTCATACCCAAGAGAAACATATTTATAGACAAGACTTGTTTTTGTAACACATTTATTTTCGTTTAAAATTCTTTAAACGCATTATTTAAAGTTCCAATATGAGTTTATTTTAAGACTCTGTTGGCATTAAACTTTTTTATCTGGTCAATTGTTAGAAAAAAAAAAAAAAAAAAAAAAAAAGGTTTGTCGAGTTTCAAGACTAGTTTAATACAATTTGGATTAAGCGATTGTTCCAGGTGCATGTAGAGTTGAATTCTTGAATTGATGTCGACGATGACCTGAAATATAAAAAGAAAACAGCAGCAGGCAGGAAAAAAAAAAAAAAAAAAGTTTTTTTCTATGTTGCAGGTACGGCACTATGTTTACGTAGATTCGTCGGGTATTACGCCAGTTAGATAATAAATTTTTAGTTTGTTTTTGAAAGAAACTAATGTAGAGCAGTTTTTAATTTCTTGAGGCAAAGTATTCCAAATTTTGGGTTCAATAAATTTAATTGATTGTTGGCAGATTGTTGTTCTAAAAGACGAAGAAATAATTTGACTATCACTTCTAGTTTTAATTTGACATGGTTTGAGCTGAAATAGTTGTTGAATTGGAATAGGAAGAGTGCGTTTTTGAAATTTATACATTAAAATTGCAATTTCACTTTCATACAACTGCTGAATATTTAAAAGCTCGTTTTTGATCATAACATTTTTTACACAGCCTTTCCGTTTTATTCCATACATAGCTCGAATAAATTTATTACAAATACGTTGAAGTTGATTAATTTTTGTGCGATTTCCAAAGCACCAGCTGGTGATACAATATCTTAGATGACTTAATAATAATGAATTGTACAAAATTAGCATTGCTTTAGTGGTAAGACACGGTTTTACACGCATAATACTTCCTAGAGAAGAACGAATTTTTCGTTTTATTGTATTCATGTGCTCTTTCCAGCTTAAATTTTCATTAATTATTACACCCAAAAAGCGAATTGATGAAACTTTTTCAATAATATTATTTCTAAAATATACTTCGAACGATGTATTTGAGACGGAATAATTACTTTTTCTAGGAGTAAAAAGTAGATATTTAGTTTTTGCAGAATTTACTGTTAGTTTATTCGCAGTCATCCATTCATCAATATTTTTAAGTTCAAGATTAGTTTTTGAATAGACTGATTGTATATTTTTACCAGTAATAAAGATGTTAGTATCATCAGCAAACGATACATTTGTGCTGAAATCCAAGCAGTTTCTAAAATCGTTTACATAAACTATAAATAAAAGAGGACCCAAAATTGAGCCTTGAGGTACCGAGCTGGTGATTGGCTTTATAGTTGAAGAAAGACAATTATTGAATTGCACCTGTTGCGTGCGTCCTGATAGATAGCTTTTAAACCATTCGAATGCAGTTCCTCGAATTCCATAATAATTCAGTTTATAGAGTAGGATGTTATGGTCTATAGTGTCAAAGGCTTTGGAAAGATCCAAGAAAACACCAATTGTTAACAGTTTTTTTTCAAAAGCATCAGCTATGTTGCTAATAATTAGTGTGGTAGCATGGCTTGTGGCATGACCTGGGCGAAATCCAAATTGTTCTGCATTAAGAATGTTGTAGCATTTCAAGAAGTTGTACAATCTTTTATACATGATTTTTTCCAGAAGTTTTGAAAATGATGAAAGTAAGCTAAAAGGCCGATAGTTAGATAGATTTTTTGAATCGCCTTTTTTAAAAATAGGAACTATTTTTGTTTTTTTGAAAGCATATAGAAATTTTCCTTGGAGGAGTGATAAATTGAAGATATAGCTAAGAGCATGCAATGCATCATCTGAAAGATACCTCAAGACAATGGGTGGTATTTGATCAAATCCAATACTTAACTTTGGTTTAATTTCTGCTATTAGTCTTTTTAATTCAAGGAAACTTGTTGGAAAAAGATATATTGAAGACAGATTAGAAGATTTTAAATAATTAGAAAAGTGAGAATTAGAATTAGGTAAATTTTTAGCTAATTTAACTGCTGCATTTGAAAAATATTCATTGAATGCATTAGCAATTTCAATGTTATCAGTAAGTGTTTTATTTTTATGTAAAAGAGAAGTAGTTTGTAGTTTGAAAAGATTTCTTCCCATTAAATTGTTTAAAACTTGCCAAGTTTTTTTGATATTATTTGTATGAGACTTGAGTTTGTTTTGAATAAATGTTTTCTTTTTGTTGTTTATTAAATGAAAGTAAAAGTTTCTTATTTTTTGATACTTTTTTTTAGCACAATGGGTTTTTGTTTTCAGAAAATGTTTGTATAATCTGTCTTTTTTTCTTTCTAAGTGAAGTAGCTCTCTGTCATACCATGCACATTTGAATTCAATATTTTTCATTTGTTTTTGTTTAAAGCTATGTTCTGCAAAATGATCAATTTTATTATGAAAAAATTGAAAGCTTTTATCAGTGTCAGAAATAGTATACAAGTTGGACCAGTCAATTTTTGAGATAGACTCGGAGAACTTTTTCAAATTATTAACTGTATATGACCTCCCTGCATTAGACTTCATTTTCAGTAGAGGTTCACCAACTTTTGAAACTTGCATAATGGGTAGATGGTCACTGATTTCATGGGTGATTATTGCACTATTTATGAATGCATTAGTCAAATTACACCATATATGATCAATAGCAGTGCAGCTGGAGTTGGATACCCTTGTTGGTTTGTTTATCAATGGGTAAAAATTATACTCAAACATCAACTCGGAGAATGATTCAACATGTTCATTATTGGAAGCAAGAAGATCTAAATTGAAGTCACCATGAAGATAGCATTTTGATTTTGTTTTGTTGATTGTAATTAAAGTTTTTTCTAAATGATTTGTGAACTGGAGAAATGATTTATTGTTGTTTTGAGGAGATCTGTATATGTTCCCACATACAACTTGGTTATTTTGAAATTGTATAGCAATAAAGATAGATTCAAATATTTTTTCTTCCATTATCATTAGGTCAGTTAGAATTTGAAATTTTAAGTCCTGTTTAACATAAAAAGTTACACCTCCACCTTTATATTTTTTTCTGGGGTTGGACACAAAAATGTAACCAGGAAGTATTTTAAAGTGACCTGATGAACTTGTGCTTTCCCAAGTTTCAGTTATACCAATTACATCTGGCTTATAACCCAAAGTAGCTATCAGTCCTTCAAATTTAGTGTAATTTATGGGATTTACTAGAGATCTAACATTAACGCATATTGAAGAAAAAGGTTGTATTTGACAATTAGAACTATTTTCCATTAATAATTTTGCTTCTTCTGCACTTACATAAAGCTCGTTTTGAATATTAGCACTAATAAAATTGTCCATGTTGTTTTTTGGTTCAATTGTATCTGTGAATAACTGATTAAATATTGATGCATTCAGTGGTATTTTGGTTTAAAGATTTCAAGTAATTCAGTGTCATCAATACTATGAAATGGAAATGTGAAGTGAGCACAAGGTTGACATAAATAATTGTTGTACAATAATTCTACTGGACCTGCAGATTTTATACAAGTTTTGTGATAATTATCTTTACAATGACTACAAAATAAATAGCCTTGTCTTTTGTAAATGTTTTTAGAGCAAACTTTACAGTTAAGTTTAAATTGTTTAGGCATGTGAAGACACAAAAAGAGAAAAAAAAATACACACAAAACAAAAAATTAATAAATAGAAAAAAAAAAATTTAAATTTAAAAAGGAAAAATGCAAATAAATGTAACCAAAAATTTGTAAAAAAAAAAAAAAACCCAAGATAAACTGTTGTTCTATAATTTGCCTTGTATGATTTTTTAAATTAATACAATTAATGCAGCTTATCAGTCAGCTTTGAAACTTAGCTATGAAAAGAAAACCAAAAAAAGTAATCTCACTAAAGTTAATTAAAGAGATTTAGAAAATAAATTTGGTATATTTATCAGATTAGTACAATTTTGCAATCTATCTCTTCACAGCATCAGAGTAGCTGACTGATGCATGCTTTAGTTTAGCAATATCATTGATGTTTTTAACCACCTGTTTTTTTCCTCCAACAAATGCATATATGTCTCCCATCATGGACCAAACAGATTTCCATCCAAAGGCATCTTGGGCAGCTTCAAGAAGTTGCAAGCGACGCTTTGTCAGGGACTCTGTTATCACCATCCCTTTTCCTTTAAGTGCTTTCTTTTTGGCATATATTTCATTTCTTTGGGTTCGACGCAGAAACTTGATTATTATTGGAGTTCCCCTCACATTCTTTTTTGAAGGAAGTGGATGGGCTATGTCTATGTCATTTATCTGTAAAGGACTATCAAGAGGTAAACTGTCATTTAATTTATCACAAATATAATTTTCACATTCAAGGTACTTCCCAGTTTTGGGGACATCTTTACATTTATGAATAATAAGACAATTTGATCTGCTATATTGTTCCAAGTCATCATTTTTTTTCTCAACTTGTTCCAATTGCTTCTGCATGTTTTCGACTAACTTTTTAAGATTGCTGAATGAACCTTTTAAATTCTGCAGATCTTTTTCTTGGTTATTACCTGAAACAGAATCAACAACAGCAGCACCACAGGAACCAGAATCATTTGACTTTTTTTCTAAGTATAAAGTTTCGTACTTACTTAACTTGTTTTCCATCAATTGTAATTCATTGGTCACTTTCTTCATAAAGTTCTCCATTGTTATATTTCAACACCAAGAATTTAGTAAAATCAATCAATTATTTTAATTATAAATCACAATTAAAGGCAAAGTTAAACAAAACTTACAGTTCCATAAACCTTATTCAAATAGAATGATAGGTTTTGGTCGCTAGTAGGTTTTTAACATCGATTTTGGGGCCTTAAACGTTGTAATCGGCCACTAAATTTTTTTATTAATAGTAGAACTTAGTGTTTAACTCACTTTTTAGTTTAGGCCAAAAAAGTTATAGATTTTTTAATGAAAACAGAAAATGCGTTTACTACTCGTAGCATAAGCAATAGTGTATTGTTTTTCTAAAACTTAGCCTAAGCAGTTAAGTGTGTGTTTTGACGATTATAACAACTTTAGTAAAAAAAAGATTATATATTTTTTCAGTGAAAGTAAAATTGTAAAATATCTTATTTTACAAGTTTTTGATAAAATTTGATAAAGTGTATTTCTTATAATTGGCATATTTTAGCCCAGTAAACATTCATCATCGGGCCAACGTTGGCTTAAGCGCGGCTGGGTTGGGAGAAAGTTGGCAAAATTGCCAACATTTAACCAACAATGCCAACTTTCTGCCGATGATTTATTTTTGAGTTCTGGTTTGTTCTATTTGTTGCGTTAAGTACTAAAGTGGAAAAAAAATTAAATTTACGCTTAAAAAAGCTTTTTTGTCACTGTTTCTTTGCTTAGTAAAATTCGTGTTCACAGTTGCTGGTAATGTGTTGGGCCAACGTTGAAGGCAGCATTGCCTGTCTCCTCTGTGACTAAGTTGGTGATACGCTGGTAAGAAGTTGGCCAAAATTTTTTATTTAAAGACATTACCAGTTGTTCGTGTTAAATATTGATGCAAGCTTTTTACAAAACAGCGACAATAAATAATGTATTTTTCTGCTACAGTTCTTTGCTTGATGAAATTTCGATTGCTTTGATTGTTAAGTAATAGAACATTTTCTGATGAGGGATAACCTATATGTTTTTGTTATGTCTCAACGTTTAAAAAGAATAAAAAAAATGTTAGTTTCTATGGTCTGATAGTTGAAAAAAAATTCGAACAGTTTTTGAATTACAGTAAAAAGTCGGAAAAACTGCCAACTATTTGCCAACTCTGCCAACAAAATGCCAATGTAACTATGTTCTCTTTTGTTCAACTCTATATGAATCAATTTTATTTGAGCGGCATGAGCCCGGTGCATGTTGCACAATGCTCCATTTGATATGCGCACAATTTTATTTGAAATAGTTAAAATTTTTATTAATAATTTGTTTTTTAAGCGTTTCTATTTGCTGAATTAAAAGTAGTTCTTAGTTAATTACTTATGCTGGCATGGGCGTCCGCTGGGGGCAAAGCATGCATATGCTCCCCTGGAAATTGACTTTTCATTAAGAAATATTTTAATTTCACTATATTTATTTTTATTTATTTAATTGTTTGTATTAGATATAAACTGCATTTTTGCAAAATTCTGCCCCTCCCAGAAGTTTTACCCCCCCCTTGGAAATTGGTTGCGGGACGCCCATGTATGCTGGCTTCATCACCAACATCAATCTTCGCTAAAGCAACGTCAACCAACACGCAATCAACGCACTCGAAAGCATGAAGGACGAGAACGAATATAGCAATTACGTTGCTAATAAAACCACAAATAAAAGATTTCAATGCAGTCTACATAAACATACGAATCTCAACTGACATCATTCGGGAGTAAAGTGCAAACTAGTCGGACATTTTCCATTATTATAACCAACATAACGAGGAACCGTCACATGACCAATACGAAACCAAGTGGAACATTCCAACGGTTTCTTGGTTAAGTTCCCTACAGTGGTAATGATGCATGGTGGTACAATTGTAACATACATGTATAGTAGAATCCACCTCACAAAACACTGGGCCAATATTTCTAAAGTTGGCAGTTAGCGTTTTGCAAACTTTGGTAAGATTGCTGAAGTAGCTGGGCACCTGCAGTAGAATGCGCTGGTCATTCATAGTTAGCCAACTCTCTACAGCGTCTGGAATTTCAGTGTTGGCTAAACGCTGGCAAAGCGCAGTTTATCAGTGTTGGCGGAAAATGTGATTTTGGTGCACTCGACTCTGGGCCAACATTGGACGCCATCATCTTGCCAACATTTCTGCTGCTGGAAAACTGCCTTTTGCCAACGTTGGCTAGATGAAAAATGTTTACAGGGAGGCTATTTGGAAAATCTAATATTATATCACTTTTGTAAAATTTTTGCATTACTTTTATAATGATTTTTTTTCAATTTTATTTAAAATTTTTAACAAATATAAGTAACTTAACAGTTTTGAAAAAGCTAAGCTAATTGCTCACTTCACCAGTATGTTCTAATCTACAATATGTAGGCCTAATAGCTTTTTTTTGGGACATTATTTTTAATTCTATTTTATTAAGCCTATTGTTACTATCGTATTCAGATTAATTTTAATTACTATTTATTAATAGAGATTTGATTGTAGTTTAGAACTGCTTGCCACGACTATCAAGCAGGGAAACGAGCCATAAAGTGTCTTTCCCAAGGACACAACAGAATGGCGCGAGTGGGTTACTGTTGTTGTGCAACATTTTTAATTAGGTGATTTTAAGCATTTAAAATAATAATTTAAAATTACATCGTAATGATGACTATGTATTAAATTGTTTTGAGTTGCTAAATCTTTACAAAACCTATAGGTAAGAACATTATTGGGAGTATAGTATAGATTTGTTTTTTACATTTCCATAAACTTCATAAATTATATTATTGGAATTAAATTTAAGAAAAAGTTAGTAATTTTTGTTTATTACAATTTTTTTGTTTCAATGGTTTTTCCAATATTTTGATGTTGTTACGTAATGCAAATCACTTTTCCGGTGAAAAATTGGATTATTTTCGTGACCTCTCGAAATGCGAAAGTCGCAGCTGCCAATAGCGAGGAAATTTGATGTATTTGACGTTTTTTAACAGATCGATCAATTTATAGACTTTTTTAAATTAGATGTGATGACCTATCTCCGCTCTTAATGACCTAAATGCATCGATCTAATTAAATAGTAGCAATGTGACCTCGCTTTGGCCAGTGATCTGTGTATGGGCATGAAATTGACTTCAGTGTAAAGTTTGTCGTCCGAGCCACGTGGCCCAATTCAAGTTTATTATAAATAGAGAGACATCGCACTCATCAAACAGTGACCGTGATTTGCTGAATGGTCAGGTGACCATTATTTTTGCTGTATTGTGCTAAGTAGCTGCGCTTGTGAAACTGCAGGTAACAAATAAATTCAATCCTCGCCTTTGTATAAGTTACAACTATATTTTTCTGGATCGGGCGTCATGAAGTTACGCATATTTAAATAAGGTTAGTTTGTAACTTGGAGGGATTTCGCTGACCTTATTCAAACAAGTTCAGCACTTCGAGGACGGATAAAGCTATGGAATTCCGTTAAATCATCGGACAAGCCAGCATCTTTTCAACGAAAAATGAAATTAAGAATGGCGAGTCTTTCCTTCTTTGAACCAAAAATTGAATTTAGTCTTTATAACACATATGTAGATTAGACTGAATTTAGTAAAAAATTTTTATTTTTTATTTGAATATTAAAATGAATATTAATTTCTGTCTATAACATTTTTTTTTAAAGTATTGAAAAAGTGCTGTATGTAGACAGAATGCTTTGAGCAAAAATTAAATTTTTGTTATTATTTTAGATTGCTCTTTATATAACTTTTTCTATTGTTTGCTTAGTATGAGTTCATCAAGAAATGGTTTAGATATATCATTTGAAGAAGTAACAACTATAGTTCAGGGAGTGTGGGATGAGAATAGTGACAACTTTGAATTCTTTGATGAGTCATTTATAATAGATTAAATGGTAGAAAAATTAAACACGGATTAAACCTTTCATTGAGTAATTCAAATTATATTGATGTTATTGAAGAATCTTTAGTTTCCAGAAAAAATTTTCAGCTACATTAGCTACAATAAGCTTTAATATATTACAAGACAATTTTTAAAAATTGGAAGACTGTGAAAGTAAAAAACCAAGTTTGCAGTTTTGTGGACAGCTGTTGAGAAAAATACTTGTTTTCAATTTGACTTATTATGGCAACAAGATTTGCTAATCGTTAATGATTTAGTAATACTTAAAATAAAAAGTATTAGAACCACATATTATTTGTGCTAAAAAGTGGTAAAAATGGTTCAGAATTAAAATTAAAAAAAAACATTATAAAAGTAATGCAAAAATTTTAGAAAAGTGATATAATATTAGATTTTCCAAATAGCCTAAAACAGCGGTTCCCAAACTGTGCGCCGCGAGACTTTGTCAGGGGCGCCGCGAAAGCATGCGAAAGTTGTTGTACTTACTGCTTTTCTCACAATAATTGCAGTGTGAAAGTTGTTAGCAGCAACGTTCCCTTCAGAGAACGATTCCCATTGGGAACCTTTTTTTTTTTTTTAGAGATCACCCTGACTTTGGGAGAAAAATAGGGAAATCGGAGATGAAATCGAAGTGAAGACCTTTTTTTTTTTAGAGATCACCCTGATTTTGGGAGAAAAATAGGGAAATCGGAGATGAAATCGAAGTGAAGACCTTTTTTTTTAGAGAACACTATGAGTTTCGGAGAAAAAAAGGTTGTTCAAAGATGTAATTGAACTGAATACCTTTTTTTCATTACGGCGCCGCGAGTATTGTTAAGTTTTCAAAGGGCACCGTGAAAAAAAAAGTTTGGGAACCGCTGGCCTAAAATATGCCAATTATAAGAAATACACTTTATCAAATTTTATCAAAAACTTGTAAAATTGTAAAACAAGATATTTTACAATTTTACTTTCACTGAAAAAATATATAATCTTTTTTTTACTAAAGTTGTTATAATCGTCAAAACACACACTTAACTGCTTAGGCTAAGTTTTAGAAAAACAATACACTATTGCTTATGCTACGAGTAGTAAACGCATTTTCTGTTTTCATTAAAAAATCTATAACTTTTTTGGCCTAAACTAAAAAGTGAGTTAAACACTAAGTTCTACTATTAATAAAAAAATTTAGTGGCCGATTACAACGTTTAAGGCCCCAAAATCGATGTTAAAAACCCACTAGCGACAAAACCCTATTGTTAAGTATGGCAAAATCCATAGTAACGATTGAAATTACCAAGCTAACACTAGCGGCGCTGAGTAAAAATTTCGCTAGAACGAGAGCCAACAATTTGCTTACAATTGCTTGCAATTGTTCATTGTAAAGACTGCATACCCGCCTCTGCCTTTTTCATCTTCAAGGCTCTAATCTACACTATGGAATTTCTGGAAGCACCTTCGTACTGTCCAATCACTTGTATACCCATTTCCCTATGCTCTGCTGATATTGGCAACAGTTTAGAAGGCATTGTGACTGAGTTTGAACTCATGCAACATAAGTAAGCAAAGTTCATGTTTTTTTGTATTCATCAATACGAATTTATATTCTTTAAAAATATTTTTGCTTGAAAATAAGTTAAAAAATATTTAAGAGTACACATCAATTATTAGGTACAACAAATACAATGTTAAAATAGTTTTACAAAACACAGTACTTCAAGCGGCCGTTATTTTTGTAACGACCTAGAAGTAGTGTGTCCAATTCGGGGCAACATTTTAAAACCCCGGGTTTCGGGTACCTGAGAGAAAAACCCCAGGAAAATTCTGGTTTTTCGGGTTTTGATGAAAAAGTGATTTTGCACAAAATAAACCCATTATTAGTCCCATACGCGACAATCATTCAATTGCTTTTACTTTGATGTTCAGCCAATACTTTAATCGGCATCTGCTTAATAAGGGCAAGTGGAGCTAACACTGCGGGTGTTTTTCATTGTTCCAAAGTCCATTTTTGTACGCTGCGGGTGCGGCCTGCGGGTGCGGCCTGCGGGCGCTCAAATCGTAGTTAATATTCCTGAATGGCACAGAAATTTGTTTCCAAATTTAAAAACCCAGGTTTCGGGTTGTTAAAAAATAGCAAAAAAACCGGGTTTTGGGTTTGGGAAAACCCGGGTTGGAAACACTGCCTAGAAGTATTTAATCTTTTAAGTTTTACGTCAAAGCGATTATTCTGCTTTTAATTTAAATTTACAGGAAAATTATTATACGATGTTAGCAAATTTTTTTAGGATCACACTTTCAAAAGTAGGATGGTCGGAAAAAAAAATTTATTAATTTTAATGCGAACATTTTTTTGTAGAAAGATGAGCAAACAATCAATTTTTTTGTAAAAAAACATGCAATTGTCTTCCCCAAAAAAGAAACTCTTTGATAAGAACAATAGCATACATTTTGCAAAACGAGCTCAATAAATTTTTTAATTTGTATTTCGGCAATTATAATTTATGACTTAATTTAAGTTAAAAACAATCACAAGTCCTTTGCAATCTCACATTAATTTGTAGACCAGTAGGATTTTGTGATGACGCGAAGATCTCAAGCTCGCCGTCTTCACCTTTAGGTACAACCAAGCAAGCTTGTGTTTCAAGATAGAAATGTTCTTGACCGCCCATTCTGTTGAAATGTAAATTACATTTAGTTGTACTTGTTTTGAATCATAGTCAGTAAGTTTCAAATTTATATTTGATTTTATTTCGAGCTCATGACAAAGCAAACCGAACAAAAGTGTCAGATGCAACTACAATACCCAATACAACATATTGATAATACAAAATGTTTGGATTCATGGTTACTTACAAATTTTTTCCAGTTTTGCCTTTAGTTTTAAATTTCAAACAATCTATAATGATTTTTAATTATCTTAAATATTGATTTTAGGGAGATCAGTCTCAATTTCATCGTCGCCAGCATCTGATTTCGACAGAGTAACAGGCTACGGTAGTGAGGGATACAACCTCGGCTCCCACCCTGCCTGTATCTGACTCGAAGTGGATTATCTTTTAGATTAGACGAAGGAGATCACGGAGTCGATCTGCTAGTTCACTTATGTCAGGTTCTATTTTTCTAGGTTATGCTGCGAATAAAATCAGAAAAAACAACACCAATTTTTACAAACTTTGTCGGAACTCCTTTTATTGAAATCAACAGTTCGTTTATAAACAAACTTTTTAAATAAAATTTCTCACCGAAATTCTCCATCGATTACAAAATCACAATCTTTCATAGCAGCTGCCGCATCGCCACAGACCACTCGATAAGGCGAATTGTAGAAGGATTTGTGCTTTATCGCGTCCTGAAAAACAAAAAATAGTTTTAAAATTTCGTTTTAGCAATAGCGAAAAATTGGAAGGACCAAAAGAACATAGCCCCTAACTTTTGATAAATTAGAAATATTACATGTTAATTGAATCTCTTAAACTAGTTTTAGTATAAAGAAAATTATATACGCCAAAACTACACCCCCAACATATTTTATGGATTTGCCGCTGACTTCTACTAAATATTACAATGATAACAAATTGGTAAGGACCAAGCCTTTAAAATGTACTGTACTCAAGGGCGCCAAAAGTGGAAAAACAGGGAGGCAATTGCTCCTTGAATATTTTCAAAACGAGGAAACACAGGGCCAGATACTGCCCTTTAAAATTTGAAGCATAGAAGCATTGAGTTAAATGTGTCTCTGCCATCATATAAATTTGACCAAAGTTAAATCTAGCAAAGTTTATAAAATAGCGATTTGATAACAGCAAATAAAGTTAGCAAGGGCGCAAATTGAGAAAAAGAGGCACTCTTTTGGTTGATAAAGAACAACAAATGTAAAAAATAAAAACTTTTTTCCATGTATACAAGAAAACCAAAAGCCCATTAGATGAATGAACTGCCGTATAGAGGTGATGACTTTTTTCAGTCTTCAATTAACTTTTCATGTTAAATACAATTGCTTACTTGCTCGAAGCATAGTTGAAGACCAAAAAAAAAACGTCGTCATTTTAATTTTAGCACCTGTTGTTTTTTTTGATGACCTTTTTTTTGTCTTCAACTATATTTCGATCACTTAACTTTTCATTTCAGACAATTCCATTTAGCTTTGATACCTTAACTA
Organism: Diplosoma virens; assembly: GCA_963680785.1. Lineage (NCBI taxonomy): Eukaryota > Metazoa > Chordata > Ascidiacea > Aplousobranchia > Didemnidae > Diplosoma > Diplosoma virens. The sequence goes on along the minus strand of OY796890.1, from coordinate 10,415,384 downwards.
CATTTTTTGGTGCTGCTTGGTATGCGATCTCAAGAGTTTAGATTTTACTTTGTATGTGATCTCAACATTTTTGAAAATATGATTTGTATATTTAAAATAGATAAAATATTACAAATAATAAAATGATTTATTTATCGTAAAATTGAACAATATCAAATACAAAAAGCAAGAAAAAGATCATTAGACGATTTCCTCATTTTTCGCCAACAGAAACAATATAGACGAGCTATGTTCCCTCTAAGCTGCGCGCCTGCGCGGCCGCGCAGTAACGAGGGAACCCCCGCGCAGACTTTTGTTTTGCTGCGCACTGGATAAGTATTTAGCGGAGAATCCCGCAGTACTTTCGTTTTGCCGCGCACTGCGTAAGTTTTGACAAGATATGCTTTCGCTGCATAAGCATTGGCAAGGTTTGATTTCGGGAAGAAAATAGGAAATCAAGGATCAAGGAATCGAAGTGAAGACTTTTTTTTTTTTAGAGAACACCTTGATTTTGGGAGAGAAAACCAAAACTTTCTTGCCTCGGGTAACATTCACCACTGCTCAGACAGCCTTTCATTCCGCGCACACTAAGCAAGTTCTTAGAGGGAACGTTGTAGACGAGATTGGAAAATATTAGCAGATGAGCCTGTCATTTTTAATATTCGAACTTTGTAATCCAATCATAATCTTTCAAAGGCTTTGTATGGGCTTCGATTGCTGAGCCCACATAATTTAGTTGGTGATTAACTGTCTGGTTATTGTAATTTAAGTGAATTAAGTCTGAGTCAAAGATCAAGATAGAATAATCCCCTGCATTGAGATCTATTGTACATTATTATCAGACCAGTTTAAATTAAGATCAAGATAGATTAAGATCAAATGAATTAAGATTGTGTGACATCACATTAAGCAAGTGAAATCGCATACCACAGTAACATCTAATTTTTTCTATCCAACAAAAAAAGATGTCATTTTGTTTTAAATTTTGACCCTCCCCCAAAAAATTTTCCGGCGCCCCTGACGGTACTTAATACTTAAATATCTATTTTGAAAATTTTAACTTTATGATTGATTTTTTATGATGACACTGAGAAATAATTTCTGCTCACAGTTCCTCAATAATCGGATGCATTTTCCCACAAATCAGGATAAAAACTTTCTTTAGCGCAGGAGATAAATCGCGAAGCTGATGAAAAAAGTGTGGAAATAACCGCGAGAGAGAACTATAAAACTTTTAATGAAAAAAAAGTTTTGGACTAATGCTTGCGATTTCTTATCTACAGGCGGAAAGTATGAATTTAATTAAGGGGCTAGGAAATTTTGAAACTTTTTTTAACACGCTTTATCGCTGTTAAAAAGTAAGGGCTCGTTTCCATTACGAGTATGGAATAGAGTATTCCTTATTTGTTTAATTAATTTTTTTGCTTTGCTTAGCGCTCGCTTAGATTTTAAGCGCGGAAAAATTAATAAAATAAACAAAGAATGCTCCATTCTACGCTTGTAGTCGAAACGAGCCTTAACTACGGAAAAGAGTTTAAAAAGATTTTCAGATTCGAAAATAATTTATATACAGAGTGGGCCAACAGTAGGTATACAGTTATTAAATGTATGGTTTAGGTCCAAAAGTTGGTTTGCAGTTTTCATGTAGGCATTTTTAAACTTTAAAATGCTAGTAATATCTTAGACGGAAACTGTTTAATCTCTCTGGTGCTCAAAATGTCTTATGGCAACATTGCAATGTTCTTCACACCTGTCCAGAACACTCTGACACACAGTGCAGCACAAATTTCAATTTTTATGAGTTTCTCTGAATTCGTCATGAATGCAATCCTTAAATTCATTTACTGTTTTGGGATTCTTCTCATACACCTTGTTCTATGCAATACCCCCCCCAAAAAAAAGAAATCCATTGGTGTCAGGTCAAGTGAGCATGGTGGCCATTTTATGCTACCTCTTCTTGAAAACCAACGCGATGTGGAGATGCTCTATCTTGCTGAAAGAACAATTCATCAAAATTAGGTTTGGTTTGGAGTCGTGGCACTACCACTTCATGAAGCATTTCCAAGTAGTTCTCACCATTCACAGTTATCCATGAAAAAAATAGTTTATAACTGTATACCTACTTTTGGCCCACCCTGTATTTTAATTTGTTCTCTGAAACAATTGCATTGTACCTTTTTAAATGTTTAAGCAATCAGAAAAGTCGAGTTAGAAAAAATAACTTCCAAGATTTATATAACTTATTACCAGTTTACTAACCTCAATTGTTATAATGACTGGTTGCAATTCTTCATATGTTATTTTTACGAGTTTTGCCGCTCTTTGCGCATGCTCGTGATTGTCTGCAAGAACAGCGCCGATTACGTGACCAACGCAGGTTACCTTTGGACAAAAAAAGCTTTTAGCAGTTGTTACTGTGAACATTTTAATCTCTGAAGATGTCGGTAAATTTCAAAACGTCGAAACGTCAGTTTAAATAAAAATACCTTGATAATTTTTGGTGTGGTATTATCACCAGTGGAACATTCAAAGTTTTTAGCAATATTAATGCCTGGTTAGCAAAATTATTACATTTTAATCTTTTATACGTAAGGTCTTTAATGAAATCGGTTTCAATATACCAAAAGATTTTGTTTTGCATTTAGACATCACTTTGCTACAGACCAAGAACAAACTTTACCAACCTCGCCTTCAGCAAATGCTTCACCCCACATCCCCAAGTCGTTTTTCCCCGGAACATCCTTGTGATCGACCCAGGATACAAATCCTGGTGATTGCGTGGCATCCTCAATATCAATATTGAGGATCTTGGCATGGGCCTTTGTGCTTGTCACCAGAGCCATGTAGAGTTCATCTGGTTAAAAATTTCTTTAATGTATTTGGTTAATGAATTGCTAGTTTTTGATAAAAAAGGACTTTTAAAAAATCCCAACTGATAAGGTGCAACAAGCAGAACCAACTAGAGTAAAATATTTTTAAAAAATTATTTAAATGGCGGCAAAAAATAAAATAATTTTATTGACTGAGTAAATGAGAGAGGATTAATAGGGTTGGCAAATAAAATAAAATAAAAAGTTTTGCAATAACTAAGACCTTGTTTCCACTACGAGGGTTGGTTGAATGGAGTATTTTTTGTTTGTTTTATTAATTTTTTTGCTTCGCTTACCGCTCGCTTAGACTTTTTTTTTTGTCTCTATATTTATCCTTCTGACTCGCAGGAAAGCAACGGAGGCGCTATACATAGGGTAAGCAATTACCCCGACCTGCTTCCGGAGATGCCAAGATATTGCTGTACGCTAATAATTTAGTAGAGATATTAATGTAATTTAGAACTGCTTGCCAAGATCACCAAGCAGGGGAAAGTGCCATAAAGTGTCTTTTCCCCTGGCGCAAGTGGGTTTTGAACCGAGATCATGATGATCATCAGCCCGGTGCTTTTTTTCAAACGCGGAAAGATCAATTAAAGAATGCTTCATACCACACTCATAGTGGAAACGAGCCCTAATAAGCAATAAAAGTTGATTTGCGCGAGTAGATTCTACGCACCACTGCTTAATTTTTTTTTTCCTACACCAATTGCTTTTTTTTAAAATAAAGTTCATTAAAACCCACTGGCATTAATTTTAGTTGCACATTTGGCTTGCTTTAAAAAGCGGTTCGATAGTAGGATTACAATTTTATCTTCGATAGAAGCTGACTTTGAATCTTCTTAAAAGAATTAGCCATTGCTAATTGCTTGTTCGCCAGCGCCAAATGAAAGCTATTCAGCTTTTTCGGTGTATTTGATCTAGACGTGTCGCGCTGTTCTTTCTGCTGGTTGGCCAGTGACGGTCGGGCGTTTCTCTTTCGTTTTTCTTTTATTTTTTTATTTATCTCTATATTTATCCTCCTGACTCGCAGGAAAGCGACGGAGGCGCTAATACATAGGGTAAGCAATTACCCAGACCTGCTTCTGAAGATACCAAGATATTGATGTGCGCTTGTAATTTAATTGAACAACCTGCTTCCGGAGATATCAAGATATTGCTGTCCGCTTGTAATTTAATAGAAATATGACTGTAATTTAGAACTGCTTGCAAGGACCACCAAGCAGGGGAACGTGTAATGTGTCTTTCCCAAGGACACAACAGAATGGCGAGTGGGTTTTGAACCGAGACGGTGTTGGTCACGAGCCCGGCGCTTTAACCACTCGACCACGCTGCTGACAAAAAATTTTCACAATTTTAGCGTGTGGTTGGTTGCTTTTAATTATTCAAGGCCTGAATCTTCCGTGTACAATGATTTTGAATCGCTCTTACGTAAAAAAGCAATCGCAAATTAACTTATTATGAGTAAGGTACATCGACACTAAAGTGTTGTTAGTGCTTGTAATTTTTGATTTTAGTTGTTGTCACTGTGGGTAAGTTAATTTGTCGCTGTTTAACCTTTGCATTGGGCGTGCCTGTCACACGCCACTGGTGTAAAGCTTATCGAATTATAAATATGGATTCTACACGGGTAATTTGGTGATGGTTATTAATGATTGCAACAGCGCCGGGATATTGTTGGAACATCGTGGAAACAGCTGCTGAATGTTAGAATTCCTTTGCCCGCGCCCACTCAGTAAAATGCTTATGTAATTAATACCAAAATTTAAAATAGTTTTGACTAAAATTACCCATTTGATATATCCCATAACAAACTAAACAATCAGTTTTCTACAACAAAGTAGCACTAACATGTGAATACGATGAACATGAACAAACTTGAAATACAATGCACTTGAATGTAAAAATAAATTCGCGTTTGGCTTGTCTAGGAATTTAACCCTAAATTGCATCAAAACGACTTAAGTTGAACGCTTTGTCGAAATTTGGAAAAGCATACAGGCGAAGATCCTGTTTCATGTCGGAGTGGTGCTACCATTTTGTTAAATAAAATGGTTGAAAGTTACGCAGCTTACCAGCATATTGAGGCATATCGTCAACATAAACCGCTTCTCCTGTTGTTTGCTTTGTAGCTGAAAGGTGTATCAACGGTCTTCCGACAACGTCATCTTTTGATTGGTCATCTGGAACCTGTAAAAATCATTTAAAATAGCAATTTGTAAATTGAGCAGACGATTTTATAATTTTGTACACGATACAGATACTTAAAATCTAAACAGGCTCACATCAAAAATTCTACACGTTTAGTCCGTTTTACAATATGTTTTATGTATCTAATCTGCAGATTAATTTTAAAACTTTTTCAAAAAGATTCTAGAGCCAAATTTGTTAAAAATCTAACAAGATTATTTTTTTCAAAAAAATAATATCTTATAGTCTGAAATAGAAAAACAATCATAACAAATTAAGGGTTTGGTCAAAATATTTGTAAAAAACTAACATCTTGCCAAGTTTGTGTTTCAACAAGCTCTCTTCGTTCTCCACCAAGTCCAATCAACGCTGAATTGTCATCATCTGATGGCGCAAACTGAAATTAACTCAAAGTGTAATATTGTGTTTGACATCATTGACATTTTGTTTTATATATTGTTGATAAGTTTCATATTATGTTATGTTTGATACTTCGGTTTCGTATGTTCTTTACCTTTGTAATACCGTCTCTGGAAAGGCAATTTTGAACATAAACAAAAAATTTGAAAAAAAAGCTGGCGGCAAGAGTCTCTCTGTACTCTACCATTCCTCCTTGAGCATCAGCTTTTAGAGGAAGATCCTGACGTAACCATATAAAAACATCCTCAAGTAGATTTTCGTCCCACTGCCTATACCATAAAAGGTTGTTTAGTTTCCTATAGAATTACGTTGTGTGGGTTAGCATAACCTAAGTTCCCATAAAATACTAGTTATGAAACTAATTGTTACCATTGAAACGTCACAAACCGCCATTTTGTTTCATTAGTTGGTAAATCTGGTATTGAGAAGCATCACGTAAAGCAATGCTTCATGTGTATTTTGTTTTGTTTTTTTACCCGAAAAAGTTAATTTTGGGTTTGTGTTCGATAACAATATAATTGTAAATAATGACTGTCTTAAAATAAATAAAAAAAAATACGGTTTTAAGGTCGTGAAAATCAAAGTAGTGTATATGCTTGAAATACGGAAAAAAAACCGTGAACGTTTGGTCTTTCCAAACTATTTTGTTCTACTAAAATAAAAATTATTTGAAATTTAACCTTAACTTTAGTATCTAATATTCTCGGTGTGATTATGGCTAACCTAATTAAACAATTTTATTAACGCGTGAAAAATAAAAACTTACATGACAATATTTGAATTGTTTAAAATGAGATTCTCCAAAACTTTTAAAAAATCAAAACAGAGATGGCAGAGGACAGCGACGGTCCTGAGCATCTTCGTGGGCAAGTTCAATCGCCTATAAACTGGTGATAAGGGTCTTTTTTTGTCTATATGCAAATGGATCGCACACCTACATCGAATTGTGAGTACGGTGCAACGACACAAACCGCAGACCACGTTTTATCAGCGTGACCCCATATATCAAGCACCACATGAAACACGAGTTCTGAAAATTTTGGATGACGAAACCCAACGCTGGTTCAACACTGTTACTTCCTGCATCTGACCCGGGCAGTATAGCATCATGTGGTGATAAAAAAATAAACAAAAAGCTATATATAATTTATTGAAATTCTGGAATTCCATATTAAATACTTTTCGAACAGCATTTATTTAGGACAAACAAAACACGTATGACTACAGCCGTACCTGCCGGGGAGTAGGGACTTAAAAATTCTCAAAAATTTGGGCAAACTCAAAATTTTTCCGACCGCGACGGGCAAAACCAGAAGCGAGCAGCGATTGGGAAGCGATAGAAAAAATTTAGGTAAAATCGGACATTTTAAGGCAGTGACAAGAAATTTTGTGGGCAAGATTTAAGGTAAAGACCTCTTTTTAGAGATCACTATGTTTTTGGGACGAAAATCGAGAAATTAGAGACAAATTCTAAGTGAAGAACTTTGTTTTTTTCGTTTGTTTTTTTTGTCTTCATCTCATATTTTAGACAAATTTTTTCTCACGTTGGTAAAATTTAGAAAATCGTGATTCTGGAAAACATCACAAAATTTGGGCAAAACTGTATTGCCCACCCAAATCTTTTCGGCTGGTAGGTCAATGCGAATAAGCATAATTAAATTAATTTATATTTCATTTGTCTTTGACTTAATTTTCAATACTAATAGCGCTCAAAACAATTTGTGTGCGACATAATCATTTTTACTAAGATATAAAGTTTATAACAAGATATTTCATCAAAAAAAATGCAATTTAATGATAAGTTTAAAAAATAATGGGAATCAACCACAAACACTGCAAACAATTTCAATAAGTAGTTAATAATGTACGTAGCTAATTAAAAGTAAAAAAATCGAAAAATACATGCCAAAATAATGTTATTTAACATTGACAAAGAGCTTAGACTAGGGGTCACCAACATGTACCCGCAGGTACTAGGTTGCCATCGAGGAACTTAGAAGTCGCCTGTAGGCGTATTTTAAAAATAACAACATCTATTTGTAGATGAAGAATATTGAAAAAAACTGTGTAAATATGATTTTGGAAAAGTTGATTAAACTGGTAGCCCTTATATGACTCATTACCCATGACGTATATGTTAGTTTCAAAAAAGTGGGTGACCCCTGTTATAGTCGGCAGCGTGCTGAAGTGGTTAGAGCGCCTGAATTGTGATCGACATGGTCTCGCTTCAAAGCCTACTTGCCCTATTCTTTTTGCGTCTTTGGGAAAGACACTCTACGGCACTTTCCTTTGCTTTTGTGGTCTTGGCAAGCAATTCTAAATTTTTGTCACATCTCTATTAAATTTCAATCGGACAGCAATATCTTGGCATCTTCGCAAGCAGGTCGGGGTAATTGCTTACTCTATATATTAGCATCTCTGCCGCTTTTCTGCGAGTCAGAAGGATAAATACAAAAATCAAATAAATAAATAAAAAATAAAAATAGACAACAAACACATGCGATACAGACTAAAAATTATCGTTTTTCTTTTATCTTTACTTCAACATTTTCAGCATTGTTATAAGTCTTTGATATAATTGTTGAAGCGGGACATAGTTGGATGTAGTGCCAAGCCCCTTTTATACATTCAGCAGTGTAAAAAGGATTTGTTAATTTTGCTTTTAGTGAAACAATGCAAAAAATGGCTTATTAATTGTTGACGTCATTTTGAAATCCAAATTCTTCAAGCCAACTCTGTAAAGTAAAGAACTGAATGTTAAAAATAAACAATTGGCTTTGTTTATTAGACCAATTTTACAGCTTCAAAAAAACTAATTTCTTGAACCACAAATTTTGGATAAAGCACAAGATCCAAACTAAAATAAATTGTGAAGCTATGTATAGCATTGCATTAAATAAATTTGTAAAACTATTTGATTTAACAAAGTTTAAAACAATTCAAGAGATTTATTTGCAAATAGTAAGTTCACTACTTGAAATAAAGGGATTACAGCAGCTTCTCATGTATTGTGGTTCAAGACCAAAAGAATCACATTATAACTAATCAATAACAATAAGAATTATAATTTATTTTTTTAAATATTATATCTCAAAATACTGCTTGAAATTGAAGATTTATAGTAGTTAATTTTTTTGCTCTTTTATTGATTAAACAAATTATTTACAAAAGGCTTGAAAAAAACTTACTTTCATTTGACAACTGAGAACTTTTCTTTATGTTGTGAAACGTTTCAAATGTATTGTTATTATTGTAGATATGAAGAAGTGACAGCAGCATCTGAGCTTAAAAAATTTTGTGTAAAAATTAAATAATTTTGTTTATATCACAACATTGCAGTATAAATAACTCTTATTCATTCATTTAGCAAACAACAGTGCTATATGTTAAATTAAACATTTAATTTGCTAAAAAAATTTAAAGCTATTTTAGAAATGCAATTTACCATTATAAAAACCATTCCACACCAGAAAAGAAGTTTTTAACAAAGTACACCATGAAAAAAATAAATTTTTAATTGCCATATTTGTTTAAAAATTTCTTGAACAGCATTACAGCATCTTTGCTAATCAACTTTCTAAAGAGATACACAGGCTTATAAAAGTTGATTTGAGGAAAATTATCAAAAGGAAGTGGCATTAACTAAATAATAATTTTGTAAACTTATTTTTAACTACATTTTTGAACAAACAATCTTTCTAACTGTTTATATCTTTACAGAAATTATTTTAAGTCTTAGTTTGTTTTTATTTCCATCCAAAAGAACAACTGATAATTGAAAACAAAATAGATCAAAGGTTGCAAATAGGGAGATGGCAACTAATTGATTTATGTTGTAACATGCACAAAAAATTGCAGATGGTCTCTGCATCTATGCATTAGCATTGAAGATTAAAAAAGCAACTAAATGCACAAAAAATAACATTCATTAAAAGTTACAAATACTCTTCTACAGGTCACAAGTTAGAAGTGCATTGCTTAGTCAAGATTTGATTATTACTTGAGTAATTTCTTGACTATTATGATGCATTTGTGTTTATTTTAGCATTTTAATGTATTTTAGTCTACCATTAGCATATATATACATGTACTTTCCAGTATGTAATTATTTATAATATTTACTTAAAAAATGTAACCTTAAGAAAGCAGAACAGCATCACAGTATTAGGGCTTTTTAAAAAAACTTAATTTCATTTAATATCTTAATACTAATTGCTTTTTTTTTGCTGAACTACAATTTTAATATTGCTTTCTAATGTATTGTTCTTAGTGATACTATTTTTACTGTATTGTAAGTTTGTTATAGGCTACTTTGTTATATAACTTCACTGTACTTTTTTAATTTTTAAATTAAATATTTAAAAAATGTCATCTTTGGTTTTGAAGAATTTGACTAAACAACCTATGTTATTCAAGGTCTTAAACCTATTTACAACTTTTTATTTGATATTTTATTAAAGCTTTTTTTCTTTGTACATTTATAATTAATAATTATCTTTTTTTTAGCAAAAAATTGTGAACTAATTTTAATATAATATGCTTCAATGGTTAAAAAAAACTAAATCAAACAATAATTTTTCTTTAAGAAAAGCAAAAAATAGACTAAAGTATATATATATACTTACATGTTAATCATTAGAAAATTCAAATCTTTCCAATAAGAGTTGTTAAAAATATTGGATTTTAAACAGTATTGAATATAATTTGCAAATCTAAAAAGCTTAAGAAAGCAAATTTTACACTGCAAAAAACAATTGCACAGCAATTATTTAACTAAACCTTTACAAAAATGAAAGATTAAAAATAATATGTATTGTACAGTTATACAGTTAGGCTATTAGCTAAAACAAAAATTCAATTATTTTCAGTACTGTGAAATCTTGCCAGAAAAAAAAAATTGATTTTAACACTAAAAACCCTTAGTTACATTGTACGTTCTTTAGATATGGCATTTAAACTTAGATTATGGCTCTTAACTTTAAAATAAAAACATAAAAATATTGTACTATTTATTATTCATTTACTGTTGCTTAATTCAAGCAATCAATACAATATCCGTTACTAGTTTTGTTTATTCTTTTGCCAACAAGTCATAAAAATTTTCTTTTATAAATAATTAGACTATTTTCTGGTAATACCAATAATACGTTTGCAAAAAAGCAATTTTTAGCTGTATATGTCTTCCCCTGCCTTTACTAATACATTAAATACAAGCGGACCAAATGAAACAAAATGGCGACACCGATGAGCAGTTTCATAACTTGTATTTTATAGGAACTTTGGGCATAGCAGGTCACGTACAAAGATATTCAAAAACAAAGTGGTAATAATAATTAGAAAAGTTCTTTAACCTAAGATCTTTCATTAATTACAATTAATAATATCTTTTTAGCTTGCATGGTATTTTTGCAGTCAGGTTTTGAATTTATTTTCACAACTTTTTCTTCTAATTTTCTTCACTAATTTTAAAAAAATTTTAAATCAATTAGCAAGCCAAAACTTTACTGTAAGTCTGTCACAGCTCACAGAAACTAAATTATTTGTAGTTTACAAAAACTAAAAACTAAATTGTTCGGTTTGGTAAAAGTGAGATCACCTGTCAATCATTTTCTTCATAGTGGAATGAGGCATGACAGTCGTTGCCGCCATGCCTCCAAACGCTGCCACAAACTTGCTGACTTTACATGTTCCGGGGTAAAATCGGACTCGCATGGCTGTGTTTACAATCGCAATGTCGTCCTCTCGTCTGCGGGATTGCATGTAAGCTTTCATATATTCATTCTGAAACAATGATTGAATGAGAACAGTAGAAAGCATGAAATTTCACTTTTGAAACTCATAGAGTGGCAAGGCAGAAAGGAATAAGATTTCACTTCACTTTGATTCATCTCCTTTTATTTTGTTTAATTTAAATGCAGGTTCGTGGTTCGAAAAAATCACCTGTTCGGTAAAGGGAATCCTAACACGGATTAAAACCTCTCCGGGATGAGCCGATGTTTTGCGATAGCTTGGAAAAAAAGATTGATTCATCAGAACTTTTCGTTCATTGCAAGATTGCGTTTTGAATATCGCCTCACTTTCGGACGCCATTAGAATTGGATTGATGTCGGAGATAGGACTTGCAGTCATAATATTTCCCCCAAGAACCTTAACAAATTTTTTCAAGACTACAAAACTTAAAAATGTGACGAGCAACATTTTATTTGTGTTTATCGAAATTAGGAAGCAATAATTTTTACAACTTTTTTAAAGATGCGACTACATATGTGTATGGGCATAAATAAAAGTAGCCGAAAAATACAAGAAACGCAAACTTGAAAAAACTTGTTTTGAAAAAACCAACAAACTTTTAAAAGCTCTGCACAATATATATCATTTGTATTACTTTTAATTTGAAATCATAAAACTTTTTCTGTTTCATTCCTATTTTGGCTTTACTGATAAGTCTCCAACAAAAACTACAAGTTAAAATAGTTTTTAAGAAAAAAAGGGTACACTAAATTTAATGAGAAGAGATATTATCTTGCCTATTGATTATTTATTAAAAAAAAAAAAAAATTAACTGTTTCATGACGTTCCAAATCAAATCCGTGCTAGACTCAATTAATAAAACTTTTGGTTTATTTTTTGAATAGACACAACCAATGCCTTAATTAAATATAAGCAAGTTTTTACCCCGACGTTTCGAATTTGATCTCCGGCGAACCAATATAACATTTCTATGATGGCAGATAGCGGCTGGGTTGGTTGGAATCCCTTTTGTTCGATAATTTTTGCAAGTTCTTTCCGTATCCGTGTAAATGTGCAAGACGCTCCGATTGTGACTCCTAAAATCGTCAATACAGTAGCAACAAAGTTGACTTTATTCATTATCATTAGCGTATACATTAATGCTTTTAACACGCAGGTGTTTTATAACCATAAAACGCCTGCGAGTTAAAAAATTGCGAGTGCGGCGCCTCTGAACAAACCGCAGACCACGTCCTAACAACGAGCACCATACATCGGGCACCACATGGAGCACGAGCTTTGATGGTTTTGGATGACAAAACCCCATGCTGGCTTACAATATCACTGCCAGCATCTGATCCAGGCAGTACAGCAGCCTGGGATAGTAAAAGGATAAACCCTCGGCCTCAGTCCTGTTTGTGTATGACCTGGAGTGGATGACCTTTTAAACAACGACGACGACGACGACGACGCAGGTGTAGCAGTGAGAATTGGATAACTTAAAATTTTCATCGTTTGAATGTTACGTCATAAATTTATCTCTAAGAATTGTACAGTGAAGATTTGGCTGACTCAATCCTTTTTATTGCCTTTGTGTTCGTCATAAACGTTCCGTGAATTACCTCGTACGTTAAAATCTCTTGGGAGTCTGTTTCGCGCACATGTGCTTCTAAAGTTTTCTTTTGACGAGATAAAGATTTAGTTGTTTGTCAGTATGAAGTGTACAATTTACATTAGTTACGATTTTAACCTTTTTCAATGTTTAGATCAGTGGTTTTCAACCGGGGTTCAGTCAGAACAGTTCAGGGGTTCCGCAAGTTGTCTGTTGAAGATGACCTTCGTGTGTGTCTATCAAAAACACGACCCAATTTTAAATAGTTTTGCAAGAAACATTAGGCTCAAGTTTTTCATTGAATTTTTTACGAGAATAAATGTAATTTTTTACAGTTTGTATTAATAATTTCAGAGACCGATTCCAAGTGAAGACCTTTTTTTTTAGAGAACACCCTGATTTTGGGACGAAAATAGGTGTTTTTAGCCGGTTACGGCCCGCAAACTCGAATAATTTTGAAAAGTGGCCCACAAGAGTGCAGAAGTTGGACCACCCTGGCATAAGACAATCAAATTACAGCACAGGGGCTCCTCAAGCCTCTGGAATGTTTCATTGGGGTTCCGCTCCACCAAAAAGGTTGAAAACCACTGGTTTAGATAATGCCAGAATTGATTTTAATATCCTCTTTGTTTATTTGATTAACTGTATACTTAATAACTCTTTGCCTTGGTTAATATAATTGATTAAATCAGAAGTCGCCATTCTTGATAGAATCAGGTTATTTGAATAAAGACAAGTCAACCTAATAGTAGGCATTATTAGACCAACCATCAAGCGATTACCTCGACCTGCCTTCGAAAATGTTAATTAACATATAGTTATCCGGTTAAAATTTTTTATTTAATTTTGTTAGTCTTTTATTTAGAGTTTAGAGATATGACTAAAATTTAGAGCTGCTTGTTTAGATTACCAGGGCAAAAAAGTGCCATAATTAAAGTGTCTTTTTCAAAAACACAGCAATATGGCGCGAGTAGGTTTTGAACCTAGACGGTGTCGATCACGTTTATAACATGGCGGTTTAACCATTCGACCAATATATACAATAATATATTATTCATTAAATTATTAGACCACAAACTTTTATTTTAACATTAATTTTATTTTCCCCAACAGACTGGTTTACCTACCTAAGCTTATTAGAAGAATTCAAAATCTTATTCAAGTGGATATTTCCCTATAAGGCCTAGGCAGGCGAAACAGTTTGTTAAGGCAAATAAAGTTAATGTTAAAATAAAATGTTGTGATGTGATAATTAATTATGATCGACCCGACCTGACGTCATCAAGCACTTTTCTGATAAACACCGACCAAAAAAAATCCAGATATATGAATATTTTCTTAAATACACATAATTGCATTTGTTTTTGGCAAATACTGTATGAAAAAGTACCAATTTCTATTGGTTAAAAAGAGGATGAAATGATTTGGTACGAGTTAATTAGTTGGTTTTTACAATGTAGTAATTTTCAAGCGAATTATTTACTACAAATAGTATATAAATATTTCTGAGAAAAAAGATTTGACTACAGACAGATTTATTATTTTCTGATGTGCGATCAAAATAACGACTGTCAGACAGCGACCGTCAAAACAGCGAATGCTGATCAGAGACTTGGTCAGAATAGCGACGGTTAAAACAGCGATCGACTTTTCAGAGCGATAAACATTTGATTACTTTCCTTTTTCTTGGAAATGTGCCATACGATAAAAGATTGTTTGTTTCATTGCTACAAAGTCAAAAGATTGGTTGTTAATAAAAAGTTTCACTGCGACAATGCATAACCATTAATTACGGAATTTTGCAATCCAAAAAAGGTCAAGATATGGTGTTTTATGAAGGATTTTTTTTACAGAAAAGATAAAACTAAGTTAAACACTATCAACTGTAGGTGTTCTAAGACCGGTTACAAAAGCCGACTTGTGACTAACGTTCTGTTTCGGGATCAGATAGAACAGGGTGGTCCAAACTGCGACCCGCGATGTAATTTTCAGTGGCCCGCTGAACAATTTTACACAATTCAAGTCTTGTCGATCATGAGCAGCGGCAACCTTCTATAACAAGGCATGGCGAGCTTACGGGACAGAGTCTAGGGTTGCCACACCGTCTGGAAATTTTCAAACATCCGAGACCGATTCCAAGTGAAGACTTTTTTTTTAGAGAACACCATGATTTTGGGACGCAAATAGGAAAATCGGAGATAGATTCCAAGTGAAGACATTTTTTTTTAGAGAACACCATGATTTGCAACAGTTTCTAGCCGGCTCAGGCCCGTAAGCTTGAACAATTTTGAAAAGTGGCCCGCAAGAGTGAAGAACTTGGACCACCCTGAGATAGAACCTCTAATTTTTTCAAAAAGTCACTGTCACCCACCAAATTTATCAGAAGTTGAAGTTAGACTGGTAGAAAATAGTATGAAAACAGTTTCTTTAGAAATTGGTATCCCACCTTGCAGAATAGTTCAATGTGTAATGGGACGAGGTACAGAGAAAGTCGCAGCAGCTCTAAACTCTGCAGCAAATCTGTGCCAGACTGTCAAACGAAAGTGGAAAGCAAAGTTTGCGCAACCTCTAGCACCTAGTACTGTCGTAGACTTAATAGCAGTGCTTTTTTTGTAAAAAAAAGGTGCGGGAACTCACAGAGGGTTTTATTTTGTGGGCAGAGAAGCTATCTGAGTAGTAGCCTAGGCCTATTCAGAGTGGTTTTTAAAGAATCGAAATTGACAAATGAGTTTGACGATCAATTAGTGTGATGTAAATTTAAACAAAATTTAAATAGCTTGGACTGGGTCTTGAAGCCTTAATTTAACACGTTTATACTTAACACAAACACTGATGATAAACACGTAGCAATTAAACGAATAATTTGAACAGAAAATGTTGAAAATGTAATAGCATACAATTTATAATGAATTATGAGACAAAAACAATTTTTGTCTGACATTTCGGGGGGGGGTCAATTGCCCCCTTTGGCCATGCCTAGTTGCGGGCCTGCTTCTTGTTAATCTTTTATTTAAAAAATTATATATTCACTTCTTAACACAAATTTAATTTATTTAAGGCAAATGTTCATAGTAAATTGCAAAGTTTTTTCCAATTCTTGTCCGACAAATCTTCTCGAATCCTTTCCTTGCTGTTAGTATCTATGGCCGAATGTCGTCCTCTGAGTAACCACAGCTCAACGTACTTTGAAGGATCGAAAAGTATCAAAGGTGGTCCGACAATTTTGATGAACAAAAGTGCTGAAATTGTCTTAGTCTTCAACAAAGCTCTTGTTGGGGTGGCAATTAGATTCATCTGAGAAAACCCGCGTTCACATTCACTTGAAGAAATGGGAATGGTATTCAGAGTCTGTATCAAAGGCAGCAGTTTTTCTGGATATGTTTTTTCAAGAATGTATTCACGGAAACCACGAATTATTTCTCTTTCATTTAGTTGCAGTCTGATTGACAAGTTTGTAATTACCAATTCTCCAAATGTCAGTTGAGTATTAACATCTTCAGGCCAATGTTTTTGATCAAGTATGCGAGACCAATACGCCAACTCTTCGTCTTTGCTATCAAGCAATCTTTTGTCGATTGACTCTTTCAATTTTGTATAAGATGTACGTGGGTCAATGGGAAGATCCTTTCTTGAATCTTTTTCGTGAAGTAAAACTCCACGAAAGCGAAGATCACGTACAGCAGCAACAGCGCATTTATAATAGGGTCCACAGTTCTGTCTTCTTTCTTCAAAAACTTGTACCAGCATTTTTATTTTCTTATTTGCCTTGTACAGGTCCATGTTCCGGTCCTGTAAATTCAAACTTAATTCTGATAATTCTTGGAGAGCGTCACACATCAATCCTAGGTCCAATAAAAATTCTGTAGATGTGATTTTTCTTTACAAGCTATCATAAGTGCATTTATTATTTTTATCTCTTGTAGGATCATGCATTGCTTCTTCAAAATGATATACAAGGGATTCAAAATTATTCCACACAGCCAAAACTGTACGCAAACTAGATGACACCCATCGGTCCTACTTAAAATTTTTCTAATTTTCAGCAGCTCAGCCCCCAGTGATTCTGCACATAAATGTAACTCTCTACTATTCTTTGGCGAAGCATGGTATATGGCGTAAAGTTTATCAATAAATGATTTGAATCTATTTATTCCTGAAGTTTTCTTGACAGCATCACCTACTGCTAATTCTAGTCTGTTATTAGCACAATGCCAAACTATAATAGAAGGAAAACGTTCTGACAGCAATTTTTTCACTCCACTTTTACACCCTAACATCACAGCAGCGCCGTCGCAAGCCAGAGAAACCAAATATTTTTTTAAATAATCTTCTGTCATCCCATGAGAGTGAAGGCATTTGAATTAAGGAATCAAATACTCCTTCCGCCGTTACTTTTTCAAGTTCTACCAAGTCCAAAAACAAATTGATCGGTGAATTCATTCCTACACCTTTGATACAGCATCGAACATATACTATGAGGGTAGTTTTTGTTTATTGTGGTTGATTCATCAATTATCAATGAAATTTTACTATTGGATTGAACAATTTCTTTAACCACAGTTTTCCTCATTTCTTCACTTATATGATTAACAATGTTAATACACGCATTTGTAGAATAAAGAATACGACCCATTTCAACTCCATTCAGTTCTTGCTGATCAATTTCAGTTTCAAAATGATGGAATGATTGATTTTCCTTCGCTACTTTATATGTAGTTCGAAAAAATTTTTGAGTTGTTTTTTTTTCGTTCGATAATGACGTTAAAAAAATATTCTCAAGTTTCATTTTTTCGCTTTCAGCAACTATTTTCAATGCTGATTTATGTGCAGCAGATTCTCTGTGACGAAAAATTTTTTTTCGTAGTGAGCTCAGCTGTTGCTTCCTATCTTTGCCACAATAGGTTATCTCATTGTTGGCCCATTCTTTGGAAAGTTTCATTCCCATTTTCGTTTCAACTCCAAGAGTTCCAACTTTACTACAAGGTGTACAGCCAAATTTCATTTTGCAAACACAGAGCCATTCGTTTTTCAAGCAAAAATCATTTTTTTGATCATAGGTCCAGCAGTCCGGCCAGTCATTTGTAGTTTGGCTTTCCTTCTCAAGATCAGATTCAGAAATACCAACAGGCGTAGTTATTTTTGTGTGTTCTGTCGTTGTGTCTGCTAATATTCTTGCCTTTTTATTAGCAGGACCGGTGGTTGAGAAGTGATTAGTAATTTTTTTCATTTTTAAATTTGGGATTACAGTTTTCCACTAAAAATAAAAAAAAGATTTTCAATTAATCAACGATTTTTTAAATGAAGAAATTTTTAGCATTCGCACGTAGTCGCACGTAGTAAAGATTAGGGTCAGGGTTAGGTTTACTGTTAGAAAAATACGTTTAAACTTAGATCACATATATTTTGGGCGATAAATAGCATAGCTCGTTCTTGAAATACGCATAGCCTACTCTCTAGGAACCTAAAAAGCACAGCTTGCCGCCCCTGGATATCAGTGAAACTGCCACCCCTGCTCATTTCCGCTAATATAGACTGCCGCCCCTATGTTGATAAACTTTAGCCCAAACAAATTATGCTTACTAACACAATTACAAACTTAAACTCCTGCTAAGCAGTTAAATTATTGCTGAGCACTTGCGTAATCAGAATGAAGGCTAGACTAGACGAACAACATGTATATGTTTATGACACTATAAATCCATTTATGAGGTAACCTACCATGGGAGACTCATTTAACAGAATCCCAACCAAGTGTGACGATTTTGCTTCTTTTTATTAATACAGTACATCAAATTTTCAAAAGTTACTTTTAAAACTTGGAAAATCCAGCGAAAAAAAGTGCGGAAATACCGTTACCCTGCGTTCCATTACAAAAAAGCACTGCTTAATAGTATATACATCCAAATCTAAGATAGACAATGAACCAACGTTTATTTCTTCTCTATGACAACGGTCCCAGAAATGGGCATCGAATTCTCGTTTTTAACAAGAATCAGCTTCTTTAAGAGATGCACGATTCGTCTAACTGAATGTGCGACGGTACATTTAATGTCCCTCCAAAATTGTTCTTTCAAGTTTCGCTGTCCATGTATTGCTTAAAAGCAATTTGTTACCTTGTATTTGTAATCATTGCTAACAAACAAACAGCAAGCCACATATTGTGAAACGTGGACCAGAATAAAAGAACTGAGGCCTGGTCTCTACTCAAATCAATACAAATTGATTTTGAATTGCCATCCAGAAATGCAGTTAATGAGGTCTTTCTTAAAGTGCAGTTGTTTGGTTATTTTTCCATCTCGGCCAATATTTGTGGAGAAAAACTTAGAACAACGGTGGGCAAATTGCGGCTCGCCAACCTTTTGTTTGCGGCTCTTCTAGCTAAACAATAATAACGAAATCAAACAACGTACAATTGTTATTCACAGTTGAATTTGGGTCAAACAAAGATTTCTAATTAGGTGCTAAGTCGGATTAAAGCGTGAAAATAAGCATTTCTTTGTTTATTGTTGAGGACCATTTACACTACAGCAAAAATTTGAGCAAAGCGAGCGCTAACTTTATTTCATTTATTTCTCACCCGCCGAGACACTAGAATAAAAGAAACAAAGATAGTGCTCGTTTCTCTGTAATGAAATTTGTAAAATTATAATATTGTGCAAGTCTAACAAATGAAGATTTACGAGAAATAATTCACATCGCATTGACTTCATATCGCCCAGATTTTTAAAAGCTAGCTAATAAAATCAAAATCCACCGTAGATCTAATGCTGGTAAAATCTTGGAAAAATTGTAAATTGTGAAACGTTGTACATGTATTTGTTTTTATTATTTGATTAAAACTTGCTATGCTTGCTGTATTTGCATTAACACCTCAAGCAGAATTTGTTACTCTCTGGCAGTTTTGAATTTTCACATGTGGCTCTTCTATTAAAAACTTTGCCCACCCTTGAATTAGAAAAAAGAATTGCAAAGATGTTATGTTGAAAACGAAAACATACGCGCATTGGTTCAATTGCTTCTTGTATCAGCTTCTTAGCGCCAGATCAGTTTAGCATAATTTAGCAGGGAATTACCGTTTGATAAACTTCCTAAAAACTTTTTGTATTTCAAACCAGAGTTATTTAAAAATCAGCCTGTAAAAATGAAAAAAATTTAGTGCACTTTTTCCAGTAACAATAAATCATTTTAATGTTTCTGAACCCGTAATAAAGTTAAAATGTCACCCTTGATAATGTTCCATTACTCGTTGTAAAATCTTTTTAAATAGAATCTCACCTTTGTTATCTGATTCTATTTTCGACAATTCCTCAACGTGAGCGGGTGTTACAATGACCGGAAAAGATCGACCTTTAACCCACGTTTCTATGCCAATCTCTGTATTTCCAACCACTAAATGAACATCCGGGAACGTAGCCTTCAATTGAGTCAGCTGATTGAGTGACGTCGGTCTGTACCACGTGATTCGTTCACCAACAAACTTGAGAGGTTTGGCGAAAGAACGGTTTCTACTCATAATCTATATAAAAGTTTTGTCGAATAATAGTAAAATACGAAATGAACAGAAATATGGCGGTTTTTGCTAATCATATTTACTAATGCTCATTGTGAAATGAGTACGAATCATAAATCAACCTACACGCATCTAACACGTTGATTTTAAAGCAATTTTTTGTGAGTTCTTAAATTGTTTAAGTTACTTTCAATTTCATTCATATTTGTGTATTTAAAATACATATGATAAGTAATTGCACATTCCAAAAATAAATATATTTTGATATATGTGGGCTTATTTGGGATATTGTATATTGGGATGACATATTGTATTTTGGGATATTTTGAGCACCTGGCGCACTTGATTGGCTGTTTGTGTTTTTTGAGTAAATTTGAGCAGAGCACAGTGTGATATCTTTTAAGAATTCGTTCTATCGAAGAAAAAAAAGCAGGTGGAGCAACTATATTTTTAATAATTTTTTTCACGCAAAGTTTGTTCTTATATTTTAACTGCTCTTAAAATGTTGGAGAGAAAAAATGTCAAGTATTGAAATTATATCCGTTGTTGGTTTTTCTGTAATAAATTTTGGTTGTAAAGTAATGTAAAGTGACCATGATGATATTCCCTGACACACTTTTTTATATTTACAAAATTAAATCTTTAGTACCAGAAGTTCTGGCGGAAAAATGAGTTCTTGCGTCGGGTCATATCCTGAATCAGTTACGTCATCGTTTAGTAGCAGCCTGTTCCCATTGACATCTGTGAGATAACAAAGCATACCAACCGATTTAATTCAAATCACATGACGTTTAACAAAATACACCCAAGTCAGAACTAAACATATGAAACTTTTTGATTTGATATAACTTTCAAAAAAAGTAAATAGTGTGAAAACACTGTTTTTGATAATTATTGTAGCATTCCTTAAAACAGCGCTTCTCAAACTTTTTGCTTTTGTTCCCCCTACCATTACGTTTTGAATTTCACTCACCCAAGGCATAGCATTTAATATACCGGTGCCAAAAACAAAACAAAGCAAAAAAGAATCTCAATTGTGCAACCATCTTGTTCGATGTTACCAGAATTACTTAACCTTTAAAAAGCATGCGAGGGATCAATTATTTATGTATCTTTTATGGGACTCTGACTGCATACTGCAACTAAATATTAAGCTGAAACGCTTGAATAAGTGAAAAAAATGCTGAACAAAATTTAGTTACCGTTTCCGTTTGCGATTTCAGAATTTTGTTCTCGGCAGCAATTTCCATTTCTACCACAAAGAAATTTTCCCATTTGAAAATGTACTAAAGGCTGTAAAAAATAATTTCTTGAGAAAATAAAATTGATAGGACACAGTGGTGGATATTGGGTGAGGCGAATGAGGCAGTCTCCTCAGGCCCCCCTTTTTTTGAAGGCCCCCCTCGAAAACAGCATATACAGTTTTGGATTCGCTGCAGATGTTTGCTCAGAGGACGATTCGGAGTGAAGACCTTTTTTTTTTTTTTTTTAGAGAACACTTTGATTTTGGGAGAAAAATATGCAAGCCCAGATCAGACCTCTTTTTTTTCTCAGACAACATCAATTTTTGAAAATTCTTGCCTCGGGCCCCTAAATTGGAATATCCACCACTGATAGGACAACATCTACAAAAAAGCATAAAAATTATTTGACGCTAAATCCTCTTTGGCTTTTGTAAAAAATTCAAAGAATAAACAAAGAGAAAAAAAACTTAACTGTCTCATTGCTTGCTTTCGAGTTTTTTTACATGTTAATGTTTGAATGTTATCAGAATTTTAAACCTAGTTGACTCAACCGATGGCATAATTTTTTTTATATTGATGTCTTTTTGAAGGTTCACTGTTGGAGTTACCTTTGATAATGGGTCGATAACCTGTACATCTGCACAGATTTCCTTGCAAGCTCATTTCAATTTCCTCAATTGTTGGCAGTGGATTGTTGCGTAATAACGTGTACATCGACATCACAATACCAGGAGTACAGAAACCGCATTGAGATCCGTGATTTTTTGCCAAGCGCTCCTTTAAATTAAAAACTATTTAAATAACTTGGCAAAACGATAATTGAATATACCTGTGCAAAAGATGAGAAAAGATTGCACTTGAATGAATTGAAGTCGCAATCCTATTTTTAAAGCTTATTTCGTTCATAGTTTTTAAAGTTTTATCGTCTTTCAATGGGAAATTATTTCGCTCATAGTCTTGTTTGATAACTTTATAACGTAAATATGTTAGCTGAACATGTTTTAAAGTTATATAATGTAAAACAAAACATTTATAATTTTTCAGTCGGAATAATTATTGCCCAGCAAAACTAAATCATCGACATCGGCATCAAATCAACTGCTTCAGTGCTCTGACTCGCCGGATACTGCAGGCGTTTCTGTTAGAGCAACGCGTCAAGCGATTACCCGATTTGCCTGGCCAAGTCAGGTTGACGGTTTTAGTTTTTTGTTTTCAATTTTTGAACAGCAATATGACTATAATTTAGAGCTGCTTGCCAGTGGTGGATATTGGGTGAGGCGAATGAGGCAGTCGCCTCAGGCCCCCCCTCGAAAACAGCATATACAGTTTTGGATTCGCTCAGAGGACGATTCGGAGTGAAGACCTTTTTTTTTTTTTTTTTAGAGAACACTTTGATTTTGGGAGAAAAATATCCAAGCCCAGATCAGACCTCTTTTTTTTCTCGGACAACATGAATTTTTGAAAATTCTTGCCTCGGGCCCCTAAATTGGAATATCCACCACTGCTGCTTGCTCAAGTCACTTGGAAAAGAAAAGTGCCTTTCTAAAACACCTAATAAAATGAGGGGACTAGGATTTAAAACAATTTCATGTCAATCGAGATCGTCATTAAAACATGGCTCCTATTTACTCAACCTATCTAATCACGCTGCCGACAAAGAAATGCAAAAAGCAAAAAGAATCACCTGTACTACGTGTAACTTTGTTTTGGTGCTCCCTATACCCTCTACAGTAGTAACGGCACACCCATGCATTGATACAACAGGAGCCAAGCAGGCGTTCACAGAGAGGTGTCTGAACAAAATGTCGGATCAAATTTATTTTGAAGTTAAAATAAAAATAGGCCTATATAAAATTAAATTTTAAACTTCACGCCTGTAAATGTCAGAAGAGTCGCATAAGAGTGAAATGTGTTGACTGAATTGCTTTGAGTGCAGAGTTTTCCTTTTTGATATTTTCGGACAAAATTGACTTAAGATGGGATGTTGATCAGTAGTAATTTCAAATACTTTCAACGACTTACTCGACTTTATCATCTTCTGAATTCCATCTGGATACCATAACTGTACACGCTCCGCACCCACCTTCTCCACATCCCAGCTTCGTCCCCACCAAGCGAACTGCAAAGCATAATTAAACTCGCTGCAGCTGGCGTAACAAAAAGTTTAGGTAAACTCGATATAAAACATCTTTTTAAAACGAATTGTGTGAAAAATCCATAGTGATCACGCTTTAATTGGTTCGCAAGAAGCTCGATGGAAGGAGAAAAAAGAACAATTTCACGATAAGCAAAAATTTTTCGGATTTATCAAACTATATTTTTCATTAGCCTTCAATATAGACAAAAAATAAGCATTGTATTTTTATCGAAATTTATATATGACACATTATAACCACAGGATCACTTACGGTTTCGTCGAAGATAAGTCAAAAGAGATATTTCGGGGTCTGGATAATGATCTACAACCTGTAAAATTAATTAACGACTGTATTGATCATATGCCGTCCTTTACTTAAAAATGCGAAGTTTCTGTCTCTCACAACAAAAAAATTGTTCTGATTTTTAACAAAAAGACTTAAGATTTTAAAAACCAAAAAAAGAAAATGAGTAAAATTTAACCATCTGGTTGTATGTTGACCGAGCAGTGCCAGTACACCACATGCATTGCCTACAAAGAGATGCTTCTTCAAATAATCAAATTGAAAATGTGTCAAAATCACGGCCATTAAACGTAATGCACAACGTTATTTAATGTTTATGGAAAACTGTTAAAAGTATTAATACTTAAAATAACCTTTTTTCCATTGACAAAAAACAGCAAACAATCAATCTTGAAGAAAGGTAAATCCGATGTTATTTCCTTTGTCATTCTATACACAACTTATTACTCTTTAACTAAGTAACAAAAACTACACAAAATACAGATTAAAGGTACTTATGCAACTATGATATGGAAGCTAGACTTGACGAACCAAGTTCTTCGTAGCTTACATAAATATTTCTAATGTAAAATTTTTGTTTGAAAATATTTTATAAGTTGATTTCGACAATATAACTGGCATGTGATAAGCTTGCTGAACTTCACAACTGCAGTCTCGGTCTTTCTTACATATTTTATTCATAATCATATCTATTTTGTTTTTTAATAAAAACCTTAAAATTCAAAAAATATTAAACTTTAAATGTTGATCCCTGTAGGGACTACTGAATTTTACTGTAAAAAGATGAGTATAGGGAATCACTCCTAACTCTGCCACTGCTTTAATGAATATGACCAAAATCACTTTTGGCCTGCAATATATTAATTGATCGAGAAAATGCACACACAGGGGTAATTTGACCTCTTATCATTGAGGCAAATGACACATTACTGTGCAAAAGTACAAAGACTCATTCGATTTCGACCAATATCACATTGGTACTTCGCTGTTTACGACCGTATTGCGCTAATTTTCAACAGCCGGGACAATTACTGGTGAAAATTGACTTGGTAAAGTGCAAACAATAATCAAGCTAGCTAATTTGAAAAAAAAAATTTTTTTGTTTTGTTTATCTAGACATAAAATATTAGAAAATTGAAAGCATAGTTTATGGGACTCAAATTGTAAAAAAGAAAAGGTAATCTTGTCATAAAACATTAGAAAAAAAATTAAAGGTATAGCTTAGCTTGGTGCATATAGCCTAATTAAGAATTGAAGATACTATTGGGGAGCAAAATCCTCCGCCAGACAGCTGTTTCGACTATTGAAGTCTCGTCAGTGACGGTTTGATTTTTGCAAATGTGAAAAAACTGAAAGGCAAAATGACTGAAGTGATGATTTGATTTTTACAGAATATCAGAATTCAAAAAAAAAGATTAAAGCACCGAGAGAAGTCTTTTGTATTAATAGATTGGAATCCTAACTATCGAAGTCACGAGCTAAAATTAAATAGAAAAATCTGAATAATATAAAACCAAAAGTAATAAAATGCCAAAGAAATCGATGAAAAGATTAAAGCACTAGAAGAAGTCCTTTGCAACTCTTTTTGGAAAATTGGAATTCTAACTATCACGATAAAAAGCCACAATTAATTAGAATTTCGGACCCCAGCGAAGTAACTGAATGATGTAGCCTATGTAGCGTATATCGAAATATCAACAAAATTGTGCTAAGAAATTTGATGTTATTTGAAAAGATTCTTGAAAATGGAACCTATTAGACTAAAAAATGATAATAAGGAACCTTCTGGGAAACATCAAAAAGAAATAAACTATTAAATAATGACTAGAAAAGTTCAAAAAGAAATAAACTGTTAAGAAATGACTAAGAAAGCCATAAAATTGAATTATTGACAGGTTATCAAGCATAACACCTTCATCGCTCTTTATATACAGTTTCAAAGTGAAACTGTATGTGAATTTTAAAGATCTTTAGTTTTATGGATAGCAAGAAATTTACTATAAAAAGATGAGTATAGGGAATCACTCCTAACTTTGCCACTGCTTTAATGAATATGACTGCTTTAATGGATTTTGCTCCCCAATAGTATCTTCAATTCTTAATTAGGCTATATGCACCAAGCTAAGCTATACCTTTAATTTTTTTTCTAATGTTTTATGACAAGATTACCTTTTCTTTTTTACAATTTGAGTCCCATAAACTATGCTTTCAATTTTCTAATATTTTATGTCTAGATAAACAAAACAAAAAAATTTTTTTTTTCAAATTAGCTAGCTTGATTATTGTTTGCACTTTACCAAGTCAATTTTCACCAGTAATTGTCCCGGCTGTTGAAAATTAGCGCAATACGGTCGTAAACAGCGAAGTACCAATGTGATATTGGTCGAAATCGAATGAGTCTTTGTACTTTTGCACAGTAATGTGTCATTTGCCTCAATGATAAGAGGTCAAATTACCCCTGTGTGTGCATTTTCTCGATCAATTAATATATTGCAGGCCAAAAGTGATTTTGGTCATATTCATTAAAGCAGTGGCAGAGTTAGGAGTGATTCCCTATACTCATCTTCTTATAGTAAATTTCTTGCTTGCCATAAAACTAAAGACTACTGAGTTGTAATCTAATTTATGAGCTTAAAGAGAATAGGATAATTGT
Source organism: Diplosoma virens (assembly GCA_963680785.1). Taxonomy (NCBI): domain Eukaryota; kingdom Metazoa; phylum Chordata; class Ascidiacea; order Aplousobranchia; family Didemnidae; genus Diplosoma; species Diplosoma virens. The sequence continues at coordinate 10,388,738 of OY796890.1, read as the reverse complement.
ATCGCGAAACGTCTCCGACTTTTTTCAATAATACATTCATCGCAGAGTTTTTATAACACAGCGTTTCCTTTATACGGCCCAACTGGTTTGAAAAAATGAAATTACACCACAACCACTGTTTAAAATTTACATTAACACTGTCGCAGAGTGTGCTTGCTCTTGTGGTTTCTTGAGCGGCAGCAACGTGCGACGCGCGTGTTTGAATTGCGAATTTCGTGTTTCTGCCTCAACAACGCCCGCCTAAGTTTCAAATTGTAACAAATGAACTTCTTGTCTGAAAAGGTGTGAACACTCAACCGTAAATCATCCAAACCTGAGACAAGTATAGATTTGGGGCAAGTTTTTAATTTATATTTCCCCGAGAAATGTTTACATGAAGTTGTCTTAAAGTACGACTTTTCTAATTAAACGGTCTTTTTCTTGTCATAACAGTATTATTTTTGTAATAAAATAATGTAGTTTTTTTCAGGCAGTGACGCTAGAACTACTTTTTAGCAGTAGACTGACTTTAATACGCCTGCAGTAACATCTAAAGAGCGAAATTGAAATGTATAATTTAAAAATAGGACCTTGTTTTTTCGGTCTTTGCTTGTTTTTTTCTTTTTAAATGGAGAAGAGACAAAAAAGCAGGGTTTTATGCACGCAAAGACCCCTAAAAATAAAAAAAACTCTTACCGGTAGCTGCAAAAGTAGCCCTTTTTGAAGCTGCTAGCCCCTTATATACGCCCCTGCGTGCTGTAGTTTAAATAAAGGTGGATTTAATTAAGTGGGCTTCGTAGTACAAAGAAAATGATTGCAAGTTTAAAAGCAACTAAAGCTTGTCCACTGTTCTTCATACTAATTAACTTGGTCGTAGCAACGTCAATTTTTTAGATGGGCTGAAAGGGGTCTAGAAAATTTTAAAGGGGCAGAGAGTTTTCTAGAAAAGGCTGCAGCTTTCCTGCTCTCAAACCTTTAACTTTTTACCTTCTGGTAAAAACGGTTAATATAAAGCTTGCAATTAAATGGGATTAGCTATTCCAATTAATTAGGTTAAATCTCTGAGGATATCTCAAATTCATCATTGGAAAGTCAGACAATGATGAAAAAATTTTGAAATCATTTAATCAAGTTCCCGTCGACGAAACTAAAAAGCTACGGTCTGCATTCAACATTGCATATTCCTTTATTTACGAGTACAAGTTCATATTCCTTTATTTACATACTCGTACAAGTTACAACTGTGAGATATCTTCACAAGAAAATTTGACTATCAACGTTTTGATAAACCTTAATCAGAAGCGGAACGTTGGGTAATCTACGCTTTACCAAGCATATTGATTTGTAAAACAATACACAATACACTAAAACCTTCAAAACTAGTTCAAACATCGAAATAAAACCACGCAGTTTAAATCTTAAACTAAAAAAGAACGGATCATTCTTTTTATAAGTTCGCGTTGAAAAAGAATAGCCAAACTCCTGTACTTCGCTCTGCGTCCGAGTAAACTTGACCAAAAATTATTTCTACCGATTTCTTTCCGGATGATAAATTAAAACAAACATTTTTACTAATTATGCTTTTGATACTGTCTGCTGTTATGTTTTTCCGTTTTGAGTAAATATACTTTGCTCAACATAAACTTGATTCAATCTGTTGAAGGCCGTAAGCGAACAGCTCAATTATTATATCTAGCAATATGATAATTGTTCTCTTCAAAAACTTTTATAACCAAGCGCTGTGACTTATAAACACACGGTGGAAATGCATTACGGAAGTGACATACATGTCATGCATTATTGATGTCCTGCAAACTTCACAAAAATATTATTCGAACAATCGTAGTGCAAATGAATCTAAGTAACACAGCAATCTAATTTTTCTTGACATTATTAATTGCTGTCAATTTTAATCAAACCCGCCTTCTGAGTGATAAAAAATGATTTAAAATTTCATAAATCCTTTTGACTGCATCCATTGCAGAAAGACTAAGTTTTTACCAATTCCTGACAGTATAAGCTGCACATCATCATTATCATCTTTATTTATCCTCCTGACTTGCAGGAGATTGTGTCAGGTTAGCGTCATTAAGCAATTACTCCGATCTACTTTTAAAGATGCGTAGGTATTGCTGTCAGTCAATTTTTTGTTTCTGTTTAGAGCTGCTTGCTTAGAACACCGAGTGGAGGAAAATGCCGTAAAACATCTTTCTCCAAGACACAACTGTATGACGAGAGTAAGATTCGAAGTGCGACGCTGTCGCTCGTGTTCGCCATCAATACGACTCTCCAGCCTACTGCGCTACGCTATAACTAACGACATAAAAATTCTCTTACTATTCTTTTATATTAGATGCAATTCTAGTAGTAGCCTACTTATACGTACCAAAATGCAATTACTTTCAAGCTTCCCAATAGATGGCGCTCCAAGCAACGTCTTTATTTACGAAAGCTTTATTAAATTTCATCATTTACTAGTTAAAAAAAGTGTTATGCTAAATTTTATTTGTGGTAATTTAGGACATAAAGGGTCAACCAGAAATTGTTGAGACGCAGAAATATTGTTCTAATTCGAAGCAATCTGCAATTTCTACATTTGTCTCGAAAAATCGAAATTTTCATCAAGTGCCATCTGAACCTTGCAAGCGAGTCTCAGGTTTCAATATAAAAAAAAGAAAGATTACGACCAACTCTAAGAACAGACGGTGCAAGTTTTGATCGTCTTTCTTGAACTGCTTAATCCGTTAAGGTTGCGGAAATAGTTGGCTGGCTGGTTTACGTGTCACACGTGCGTGATATCGTTTGTCTGATTTCGCTAAGAGACAAGAAACGATTCTTCACGGGCCGCTGTAAAACTTAAAATTGACTGTGACATAAGCCGGAGAAACGAATAGAGTTTCATTTTATAATAAAAAACATATAATTTTGATTTTCAAGCGTTTCCCTATAATTTTCTTGAGGGGATAAAACCAGGGGTTTCCAACCGCTGATTATCGAATTATTGGTGGTTCGCTAGAAAATCTGGTAAAAACTTTTAAATGACAAAATGTAGTTTTTCTAAAAGTATGTGGTTCGAAGCAATTTGAAAATTTTCTAAATGGCTTACGGTTGACCAAAGATTGGGAAACATTGGATTAAACAAAGAGAGTGAATGATGAGTTTTTTTAATACCGTTTTTTCCACTTTTGATCAATTTTGCTAATCGCTCTTGAGTCACAACCACTGCGAGGTATTATATACTCCCACTTCGGCCAGATTGGTGACAGTCAACTCCACATGGCTTAGCGTTGCCTTAACATTATTATCATATCATCGTATCATATCATTTATTCTCCTTACAGTTCAGCCCTACGTTGGGAAAAGTAGCTTGTTTTTTTGTAACATCAAAGACTCAAAGTATTTAATAATTCTATACAAAAACAATTTTAAGTAGAATTCATAACTTGCATGGTTTCACTGAGCGCCAGTAAGTAAAGTTTTAAGTTTGCAGTTCGGTTGATATAAAAAAGTTAGTAATGTTTTGATACGACAAGCTAAAGGCCTACTCTTCCAAAAAACTCATTTTTGAAAAATTAGGGTACTTTTTTTCTTTGTACATATTAAGTCAGCAAACCAATGAAAGCATTTTTTCACAAAAATTTTGTCCAAAAATGGTTTTGCAATAATTTTTGCTACCACATAACTCCCTATGACTACTGATTCCTTTGATTAAAAATTCTTTGATAAAACTGACTGCTGTCAGTTAAAATTATCTTTCATCTAAGCTACTTTATCTTGTGATTTTCCCCGCAATACATCACAAACAGATGCTACGGATTAGGCCTACAAAGTCTTTTCATATAACTCTGATACTCTTTGGTTGAATATTAAGCAGTTTGCTTTGTTTATAACTTGAAGGCAACGTAACGACATATTGACCTTAATTGAAATTTTATGGCAGTATTAATGCCGACTCTTTAATCTTTGCTAGATTTTTATATAATCTAAACCAAGGGTGGGCAAACTACGGTCTGCGGGCCACATGCGGCCCGCCACGACTTTTTTGTGCGGCCCGCGAAAGGCTCAAGAAAATAACTTTACTCTCTTTTCTCTTGTAGTCGGGGTGATTTATAAAAAAAATCTTATCACATTCATAGGTGTACCAACCAAAAAAATTTGGTGAGGCAATGAAGTTTTGCCCAAATCATGATTTTCTAGTACTTTACGAATAAGACAAAATAATTGTCTGAGATTCTCGGACAAAGACCATATTTCGACGTAAAATCATGGTGTTCTCTAAAAAAAAAAGGTCTTCACCTAAATTTGGTAACTATTTTTTTCAGTTGTTCATTGTCACTACCCTAAAATTCTTGACTTTACTAGAGTTTTTTTGTCTCGCTGCCCGAAAAACTCTGCTTTTGCCGAAATATTTTCTTGTCATCTGCTTGAAAAATTGGAATTTGCCCAAACCTTGGAAACTCGCCGCCAGGTACGGCTATGATTACATTCAATCAATGTCCAAAATTTGAGATCACTTTTTTCGAGACGAAAAAAGGTATTTTGGACATTGATTAAAAATGATGATGTTTTTTTTTAGAGATTACTATAGTGCGGCCCGTAGACAAAATCAGCTTGTAAATGCGGCCCTCGAGGTAAAAAGTTTGCCCATCCCTGATCTAAAGTAAGTTTCTTATCTATCTAATTTACAAAAACTATCAAACAATTGTACAACTAGTGTTGGCTGCCGAAGAAAGCCCTTCTTCTTCTTCTCCTTTTGGCCTTTCCCTTCAATCAGGGGTAGCCACATTTAAAAGGCATGATGAACATCAAAGCTTATTTGCAAATCATCGAAAGAAAAGTCTGTAGAGAATTGTCTGACCTCCAACCACGTGCAATTTTTCAACAAGACTCTGCACCCTGCCACAAGGCTAAAATGATAACAAATTGCTTCAAACAAATGAAAATAACAGTATTGGATTGGCCAGGAAACTCGCCAGATTTAAATCCAATCAAAAATTTGTGGTCCTTTGTTAAAAATCGCCTGAGAAAGATGGATTGCAGTGATGAAGGTCTCGAGACCAATTTTCAGGGTCTCGGTCTCGGTCTTTTGCTGGCGGTCTCGGTCTTGGTCTCGTAATGACCTGGTCTCGGTCTCGTACTTTTAAAATTGGTCTCGAGACCGGACATTTTTTGATGTTTTCGTTATTTGATGTGGTTATGATGATTTACTACTTTCTTCACCATAAACCAGTGGTGGATATTGGGTGAGGCGAATGAGGCAGTTGCTTCGGGCGCCCCTTTTTTTGGGAGCTCCCCGTAAATTTTAGGAGCCCATCCCTTGAAGATAGCACATATAGTTTCATTTTGCTGCAGATGTTTTTTAGAGATCATTATGAAGTTGGGAAGAAAAGTGGGAAATACAAGATCGATTTGAGGTGAAGACCTTTTTTTTCTAGAGATCACCATGATTTTGGGAGAAAAATAGCGAAATCAGAGATGAAACCGAAGTGAAGACCTTTTTTTTTTTTTATAGATCACCATGATAGTAGTTCATCCGGAAACTTTTGGCGCACGTTTCGGAGGTGCTGTCGGAGGTGCTTGTCGGGGGTGCTGTCGGAGGTCGCACCCCCGCTGGAACGGAGGTGCTCCAACCATCCAAGGTTAAATCCAAGTCGGCGGAGGCTAAGTCCAACTCGACGTAGGTTAAGTCGACAGAGGTTAAATCCAAAGAGGCTAAATCCAGGTTAAATGAAAAGAGGTTAAATCCAGGTTAAATGAAAAGAGGTTAAATCCAAGAACGTTAAATCCAAAAAGGTAAATCCGATGGAAGACTGTAATCAATTTATTTGATAAAGACCAAAGTTATTCATTGAATAATTCCTTAGCATCAGCTAGCGGTGGTTAAAGATCTAGATGAAATTAGGTAATCAAACTTGATTACCTAATTTCATCTAGAAACAGGTTCGATCCCTGAATGTAAGGAATCAAATATTGTTCAACGAAACCTAAAATCGAACTAATGGATTCTTGTTCAATTAATTTTCGATTAAAGTATATTAGATAATATAGTTGAAAAGCAGTCAAAGAAATAGACCAAGAACATACTAGTATGACAATGAACCTTATACTCAACCTGGCAAGGGATTATTTAACTCTATGTTATAACTACAGCTTTCTAACAGATGCTTTTTCAAAGTCTTATAAAAGATGTAATTATGTTTCTAACAAATTTGTAACTATTTTAGAGTCTTGTAAAAAAGTTTAAAAATAAAGAGTGACCTTGAAAAAAGCATCTTAGTAAAAACAATTAGCTTTGCAGCAAAGACAAACAAAGTCTTGTAAAAATAAGTAGAAGCATATATTTTTAAACCGGAATTAGCTTTCTAACCAACGATGTTTTAACAAGTTCATAAGCAATTATCTTGAAAGAGCTATCTCTAAAAATAATTAAATTTCTAACCAGCGAATTTCTTTTCAAACAAGTATAAACAAGAATCACTAAAAACACTTGACCTTTTATCAAATGTTATACTTTTCGAAAGTCAAACAACTTCAAAGTCTTGTAAAAGTGTAATCTGTTGTTTTAAAACGACTTTCTAATGATTTTTATCAAGTTCACAAGTATAAACAAGGATCACGTCACTAATAACAGTTAACCTTCTAACAAAGGTGTTACTTATCGAAAGGCAAACGAGTTCAAAGTCTTGTAAAAGTATAATCCGTTATTTTAAAACGAATTTCTAATGGTTTTTATCAAGTTCACAAGTATAAACAAGGTTCTGGAGAGACACGTCACTAACAACAGTTAACTTTCTAACAAAGGTGTTACTTATGGAAAGTCAAACAAGTTTAAAGTCTTGTAAAAGTATAGTCCGTTATTTTAAAACGAATTTCTAATGGTTTTTATCAAGTTCACAAGTATAAACAAAGCTCTGGAGAGACACGTCACTAACAACAGTTAACTTTCTAACAAAGGTGTTACTTATGGAAAGTCAAACGAGTTCAAAGTTTTGTAAATCTATAATCTGTTATTTTAAAACAACTTTCTAATCAAGTTCACAAGTATAAACAACGATCTGGAAAGACACATCACTAAAAACAAAAAGTACCTTTCTAACAAATTATTTTAATTATTATAACGAATTCGAACCGAGTTCAAAATCATCCTTATAAATACATTAGATCGTTTGTGAAATAGTATTAGAGAGCTAGTCATCCAAAAATTTTTTAATTGATTACCCAGAAAACTTTGACAAGATCTACCCTCCAGTCAAATTATCTATATTAAATAGAGATTTTGCTTAAACAGTTATCTTTCATTTGCTAGAAATGACGTCATAGGAAGAGGCTATATAAGCGCGGTTGCTGGAGCTTTTGATCATTCACAATGTCGTTTACATGTGATATACGCTGAAAAACGTACTTTGATGAGACATATTTCATCAATGCATAACAACGAAAGTTATGATTGTATCTTATAAAAAAATCATTCAAGCGAAAAGATCATTTACGACGACATCAATTATCTATTCATAGTAGAACGTATGAGGTGAGTTGTTCAAAATGTGAAAAAAAAATTTGCAAGAAAAGACAATTTGAAGAAGCATATGAAATTTTGTTGTCTCTGCCGACAATGTTCTAAAAATTTTGAATCTGCTAAAGAATTAAAAGAACATAATTGTACTAACTTATCAGGTAAAGAAACAGTATCCGCAAACCAACCAGTGTTCAGTTTGGAAGAAGGCTCGTTAACAAATAATTTCTCTATTTAAATCGAAATAAAGTCAGGAAGACTATAGTCAATATGAAAACCTGAAGAGGGCTGAAGTTGGCAGAAAATATTCATTTAATTTTTTGTTTTTTGTTTTCTCTTTAATATGTAAATAAATAAATCATTTAAAAAAGATGTTAAATCCAATATGGCTGCTTTCAATAGCAATTTGATGGTACAAAAAAAAATAACCTCTCTATCGAAACTTATCTTTCTTTCTTTTTTTTAAACAAGCTGCGTTTCTCATCTTTATGCAGCTTGTTTAAAATTAATTCCAAATCCTCTTAATTTCTTCAAATATAACTTTCTTTCTTTCTTCGTAAACGCCTGGGTCTCTTAAAGTTTGATTGTACACATGTCACATCTCAATTGTCATTTTAGAAAGATCCGTCAGCCGCTTTTTGTCCTTCATGCCGTCGCCTATGTCTGTAATAGCGAGTAAATTTATATATCCTTATTATGTATTTTTTATTTATTTTTATCTCTATTTATTTTCCTAGCTCGCTAGACAACGGCGGAGGCGTTATACTTAGGGCAAGCGATTACCTCGACCAGCTTTCGAAGATGCCGAGATATTGCTAAATCTACAACTATAAATTACTAACCATTAAACATTGTTTCTATAAGATAGTTTAGTAGCTTCTTAGACGGGTTTATGATATTTTTTATTAAATTGTATACCAATTTTCAGAAACACTGTGAAAGCCTAATCGAAGGCTATAAAACCTTTTGTCAATTTAGTCTGGCCTATCGCTAATTTAAAAAGCATTGAATTTAAGAAACACATTTTTATAAAGAGGTTACGCTGGGTTACGAATCAGGAGACAATTTTTTGATCAACTCGAAAAAAATTAAATTAGCAAGCTATCAAATTTTGACAACAGCCAACTGGACAAAAAAGTTTATTTGGTTGTGTACAATGTACATGTATTTTCAGCAAACGTCGTTCTTACTATTGCGGTGAAGTTGGATGAAAATACGTGCACCTTGGATGAATACAGTTTTCTATATTACTTATAAAACAGAAATAAACACAAATTCAAAAATTAACGCAAGACACGAACACTCACTAACTGAAATCGCTTCACAATCTCCCAAACAAGATCGACGTTTGCGTTTGATTTGAAAATGGCCCACGAGGGTCCAACTATTCATACTAAGATAACACATGAAGAGAGGCGGGACGAAAAAGCAACTTTAAATGATGTCATTATTGGCAAGAATTACGTAAAGCAATAAAAAATAAAGTCACTTTTGGTTTACAAAGTATTGGAGGGAAAAAACTAACTTCTGATGATATATCATTGCCGTAAGGCAAAAATAAACCAATTATGATCTAAGAAATATTGGCGGAAAAAGACAACTTTAGATGATGTAAACAGCAAAAACAATTATGTAAGGCAACGAAAATAAAGCAACTTTTGATTTAAAGATATTGACGGAAAAATCAATTTTAGTTAAAAAATCTAACCTTGACTTAACTCGAGTCTGCATTAACACTTACTATGGATAGCGCTGGATATCGGTCGAAGCCTACTATTGTGATCTATACAGACTATATTGAAATTGCAATTACTATTTTTGTAGTTTTAATAATATGAAAATTAACTATACTGTAAAATTATTTATTTAGTAGCCTAGTCTGTTTGCCCTATAACAAAAATTAAAATTTATTTTTCTAATAACAATTTTCTGTGTTATGAGTCTCTGTTTTCCTAACATTTTCCTCAGACCACCATTTTTAGTTTGATTGAATTTGCCAACTGAGCTGGGACTCGAACACTTTCAAGCGCCATGCGTATCTTTTTTTTTTTTTTTTTTTGTGTTCAAACAACATCCTGCGAAAACAAAGAAAATTGCTATCCTGCCCTTAATAAAAACAACTGCGGTTAAATTCCTCAACTGCGCTTCTTTGCTGATTTTGCGGCTTTTAATTAAGTTCCAGCAGGTGGATTTTCTAAAATCTTTTAGAAAGCAAGGTTGTGATCCTTGAGAACATTTTTAGCAATTGGAAGCAGCTGCATTTTTAAAGCAAGAATTCGTGAGGAACCATTTATAACTTTATAGTGTTTTTTCAAGTAGTTCATTTGACATGAAATCTGTTTTTACATGCTGTAGCTTTTGTAACTTTTTTTCTTAAATGCAAATGCGCCATTGGAGTCAGCGATTGAAAAATTTTTGTACATATTTTCACCTTGCAAAAAATAATTGACGCTTAACGCTTGATGCAAAAAACAAGCAAAAAGTTGTCGGCGACACCTATTCCGTCAATCGAAAAATATTTTTACGGCGTCTGCGTCATCGTCAACAAAAAATTGTCGCCGACATTTGACGCCGTCAAATTAACGCCGTCAACGCACAACACTGCTTATGCCGATCCTCAATAGAATCGAAGGATCACAAATAACTTAATAGGATTGAAAATCGTCTGTAACAGTTAATATGGTGTCGCCGGAACTTGATTTTATATCTCAAATCTACGTGAAATTCTGATCAATGTGATATCAAATTTGGCATTCGAATCGATAAGGAACATGGTCAAAATAAACCTTGAATTAGTGTAACTCGAAATCACTTCAAGTCAAAATGTCGTCGACACTAATTGTTATCTCATAAAGCGGGGGTCATTCAAGTGCATTCTGTTGGAAAGTTAATATGGTGTCGCCGGAACTTAATTTTATATCTAAAATCTACGTGAAATTCTGATCAATGTGATATCAAATTTGGCATTCAAATCGATAGGGAACATGTTTTAAATGGGTTCCTTTAAAATACACAGGTCGGCGTGGCCGGCGTGGTCGACGTGGTCGGCGTTTATCACTTATAACTGCAAATTTTTTTTAGTAAAAGCCGAACTTTTTGACCAACATAAGTCCTTGTCAAAGCATCTAAACGTTTAATTACCAGGCAGTTATAACCTATCAACCAATTTAGTTCTTGTTTACGATCCGCCCAGTTAATTTATTTTATCTTATATATTTTGGAAATTCCTGAAGTCTGCTAAGTTAATAACGGCAAACAGTGAACGTGACCAAACAGTTTAACCCAATAGCACATAAACACGGTACCTTTAAAATGTACAGGTCGGCGTGGTCGGCGAGGTTGGCGTGGTCAGTGATCAGCGTGGTTGGCGTGGTCGGCTAGGTTAATGAAAAGAATAATCATTCTGTAAGCTTCTCGTGGACGAGGTTGGTTCGATAAGCTACTTCAGAAAAGCTTAGTTGGTAAGTTTTTTAGAATTCGCTTGTAAATAACAGCAAGCAATATAAAACATTTTACCAATATAATTGCAAATTCTTGTTGAAAGCGTGGACATGAACTTAAGAATAATGTTAGGTATATTTTTGTTGAGTTGTATTTTAAATGTCTGTTTATGTGCTATTGGGTTAAACTGTTTGGTCACGTTCACTGTTCGCCGTTATTAACTTAGCAGACTTAGGGAATTTTCAAAATTTATAAGATAAAATGAATAAACTGGGCGGATCGTCGCCGACCACGCCGACCACGCCGACCACGCCAACCACGCCGACCACGTCGACCACGCCAACCACGCCGACCACGCTGATCACCGACCACGCCAACCTCGCCGACCACGCCGACCTGTACATTTTAAAGGTACCGGTTTTAAATTGATCTTGAATAGTGGAAGATTGTTGCACTATTTGTAAAATAGAAATGAATAAAGTTTTGCGTCATTTTCGTAAGGTTTTTTCGCTTTTTTTCTTTTTTCTGTAGATTATGAGAGTTATTCTGCTAGAATCACGGTGGTTATTAGGCTTATATTTTTAATGGACAGTGGAAGGGTTTGTAGCGGTTACTGGTTTATATAACTCTAGCTACATATAAATTCCACGAAACTTTTTATAAATCTTCTTTTTATTCATAAACCAACAATTCTTTTTAAACTAACAATTATTCTTAAACCCAAATCTGATTCAAACTTTTTGACATGTGCTTTTTCGCTGAACAAAGACTCTCTCGTTTCTTTATCAAAAAGAAAAAATGAATAAACGAATAAAAAATACAATTATGTCAAGCGTGAAAATGTGGTAATCGCCACATATCTCCCCCCCCAAGTGGTATGGCCGCAAAGAGGCAAATACCACTGAAAGAGAAAAAAAAATAATCGATTGCAATAGAAAATACGACAAAATTCTACACGCACTGACAGAAGCAAAAAATCACTATATACAAGCAAACGCGCAAAAATGCAACGCGTAATTAAAACGTCGAAACAAACCAGACATCGAAAAAAATGAAAAAAAATAAAAACTAGTCGCGATAACGTATAGGTTTTGTAATTAGTCTGCCTCTGCGGGAGTAAACGCGATTAGCGGGGAGTTCGTCTAGGTCTTCCGCAAAAAAAGTCCCCATTCTCACTCGAAGATGTGGGCGAAAAAAATCGAGTCTCGGCAGATTCCTCCTCGACTGAGGAGCCAGTTGGAGATATAGGCTCAACAAAGGCCGGTTTTAAACGATCAATTGATACGGTGTCAGTGTGACCGTCTTTTTCGATGACAAAATATTTATCGTGTCGTTCAAGTACAAAATGAGGTCCCGAATATGGTCGTTGCAACGGAGATTTTACACTGTCAATGCGAACAAATACTTGGGAACACAGAGAAAGAAGTGGGTCGACATAAGTTTGTTGTTTTTTAGGATGACGTGGTATAGTATAACGTAATGTGTTCATGAAAGAACAAAGTGTCTTAGCATACTGCGAAGCTGGTTGGACTGTGCTTTCCTCAGACAACTCTGCAGGAGTCGAATTTTCAAAATATTCCCCGGGGAGTCGTATAGAAGTCCCTAAAGCCATTTCAACTGCAGCACACCCCATATCCTCTTTTATGGCCGATCGCAAGCCTAAGAGTACAAGACTCAAATTTCGATACCAAAGGTCGGGAGAAGATTGACATTTCAATGCAACTTTGAGACTGCGATTGAATCGCTCGTTTAATCCGTTTGCAGCCGGATGGAAAGCTGTTGTGTGACATAATTTTGAACCCAAAAATTGGCACATTTCTGTCCAAAGGAGAGACGTGAATTGGGCCCCTCTATCTGTAGTGATTATTGTAGGAGATCCAAAACGGGCCACCCAATGTAAAAGAAAAGAATCTGCACAAGATTGCGCAGTGATATCCTTCATGGGTATGGCCTCCGGCCAACGCGTAAATCTGTCTACAACTGTCAATAAATATTTGTAACCAGAAGAATCGGGAAGAGGACCGACGATATCGACGTGTACATGTGAAAATCTGGCATCTGGGGTTCTGAAATGCTGTAAGGGTGTAACTTGATGTCGGGTAATTTTTGTTTGTTGGCAAGAAATGCAGGTACGGCACTTTTCAGCAATATCTCGTCTCATATTCGGCCACACAAATCGCTCTCCGATGAGTTTTTGAGTAGCCTTAATGCCTGGGTGGGAAAGGTTGTGCATGCGTTCAAAAATTGTGGTTCGTAATGAATTTGGAATGATGGGGCGAAATTTTCCCGTACTAGTGTCTCCAAGTAACAAAAGGCCTGAATTAGGAATCGCACGTTCACATAGTTTTAATGAAGTCATGGATTGAGAGAGCTCGCGAATCGATGGATCGTCCCTTTGTGCCAAAACCAGCTCGGTATAATCTGTGAAAGAAGGCGAAAGAGCAGCAGTGATTTCAGGACGGCTCAAGCAATCGGCAACCACGTTGTTTTTTCCTTCAATATGTCTAACGTCAGTTGTGAATTCTGAGATAAACGATAGGTGTCGAGCTTGCCTGTTACTTAAAGGAGTTTTTTTTCTAGATACAGCACCAACTAATGGTTTGTGGTCCGTGTAAAGAGTAAACGGACGGCCTTCTAAGAAGTACGTGAAATGATGAACTGCCAAATAAGCTGCCAGCAATTCTTTATCAAAAGTACTATACCATTTTTGGGCATCAGAAAAGGCGGCTGAAAAGTACTCCAATGGTCTGTGCGAACCACTACTGTCAATCTGACTGAGTACAGCACCATAGAATTTATCGCTTGCGTCTACAAACAATGCTGTGGGACTGTCGTGCTGAGGAAAATTTAGTAGCGTTGCATTACTCAGTGCTACTTTTATGTCATCGAACGCAGTTGAGGCCTCCTCGTTCCAAGAAAGATTTGCATTGCGACCGGCAGGAATCCCCTGGAGGAGAGAATTTAAAGGGGCCAAAATTTTTGCGCATTGAGGAATAAATTTTCTATAAAAATTGACCATGCCCAAAAATCGCCGTAAAGACTGGGCGTTCTGTGGGATCGAAAAAGAATTTATGGCATCAACCTTACATGCAACAGGGGCGATACCTTTGTCCGAAACGATATGCCCTAAAAAGCGTAGCCGATTTTGGCCGAATAAGCACTTAGCTGCATTGATGATCAATCCATTGCGTTGTAGGCGCTTAAATATTTGTCGAAGGTGGGCTCGGTGTTCTTCAATGGAGGACGAAAATATCAAAATGTCATCTATATAGACAAAGACGAATGGCAAGTCTTGAAATAGAGAGTTTATAAAGCGTTGGAATGTTTGGCCAGCATTAGTAAGACCCATAGACATCTTTAAAAATTCCCAATTTCCGGCCGGTGTGCAAATTGCGGTTTTGGCAATATGTTCTGGGTGAATATGAATTTGGTGATATGATTTAAACAAATCGATGCTGGAAAATATTGTGGAACCGGATATATTTTCGGTAAAATCATGAAGGAAAGGAATGGAATAAGAGTCCTTGACGGTTACTTGATTTAGACGCCGATAGTCTCCTACTACTCGCCAAGATCCGTTAGATTTTTTACCATATGAACGGGAGATCCCCACGGGGAGGAACTGGGTCTAATTATTCCCAATTGCTCAAGCTGACTTAATTCCTTTCTTAAAACAGCAAGTTTTTCGGGAGAAAGACGGCGTGGCCGCTGTTTAATGGGTGGACCGGTTGTTTCAATGTAGTGAACGATGTCATGTTTTGGAGGAAGCCTTAAGTTCGAAACAGAGAACACCTCGGGAAATTCAGCTTCAAGAAACTGATAATCTCCTAAGTTGTAAATCGGAGGTTCGACATTACACAAACTAGGCTTAAGTTCGGTGTTAGATAAAAAGGAACAAGGATCACGACACTTTTGTGCATGAGGACCAAAACGTTGATGAAACCAGCAGAATGATTTAATATTTTCAGATTGCGGTATGTGTTCGGGAAATATCAATCTTCCTTTTCTAGGATCAATCTTGATATCAAAGTGCGATAGAAAATCTATTCCTATAATGGGTTTTAACGTCTCAGCAATGCAAAATTCCCAGTTTAAAGGCACAGGACCTCCCAGGTCAACAGTAATATTTTTGCAACCAAACGTAGGGACAGAGCTTCCATTAACAGCAGACAAATAATCCTGCGGATGATCTCGAGAATTAGGGTCCACAGGAATTACAGAACAAGAACTGCCCGTATCAATCAAAAACTTCAAATTAGTAATGAAACATTTTATGTACAGTAGTTGCGATGTGAGAGTTGAGCACTCATTATTTCCTCCGGTAAAGTCGCCTTTCTTTACCGGAGCTATTAGTTTAAATGATTCTTTTGAGAATGAGACATTGCGTCATTTGCATGCCAAGAGCAAGGGGATATGCATTTATGAGCTCGATTGCCATAACGGTTGTGGTAAAAACATAATTCATTCTTAGAAACTGTTGATGTGGGTGCGGAACCTTTATTACGCTGGTAGGAGGTAAACTTTTCAAGCTTTTGATTTAATTCGTCTACGGCGTCCGACATATTTCCCAACTGTTTATCAAAATACTCATTGACCTTGTACTGCGGTTTTGTTGATGTGATAATATTTACCTTTGATATGGGAGTAGCAGGCTGAGATTTCGCCAGAGAAAGAAGGCGGTCGGCATGTGCAGCCAATTCATCGACCGTGCCTTGTTCGTACGAATACAACGCAAGCCTGGTCGGAGTGTCCACCGACTGCAGTACGCGAGATTTAAGTATGTCTTCCTGGAGAGTAGTCGGTTCACAATAACGGGATGCGAATATGGACCTAAGCCGGGCCAAGTAGTTTGAAACTTTGTCATCGCCGCGGAGACAATCGTTTAACGAGGTCTCTAAATCTTCAACGCCTGCATTAGAATATAACCGGAGGATAGCAACTTTCAAAGTCGAATAAGGTTTTACCGTGTCAGTTGTTTTTAATAGGTGTGCCACAGACTTAAATACATTGGCGTCTCGAGATAAGGTCGTGACAAGAGCTAAATATCTGGACCGTTCTGATGTCATATTAGCTTCTTGAAACATTAATTCGATAGTTGAAAAATAAGCGCTGGCGTCATTCTCCCAAAAAGGTGGCAAATGTATATTCCCAAAACTATTTGCGGGCGAAAAAACGTTATTATTTCCACTATTGCCACTTATATCTGAGTTTGTTCTATCACTAGAGGGAGCTCTTGTAGGGGAGAATGTTATTGGGGCAGGCCGCGATATGTCAGGCCCCGCTTCGTGAAACCCACGTTTGGTTTGATAGTAAAAAATCAAGAATACAAAACTACAACTTAAAATGATTAACGCAGTAACTAAAGCACATAACGCCAGATAGTAGAAATACATTATGACGTCACACTAGTAAATCAAGCTTAAGGTTAAAAAAAACTGCTTTTTTTTTTTTCGCAACTGTTATCAATACAATTAATAAAACTGTCCGCCAAAAACTAGTTAAAAATTGAACATAAATTTAGCACTTACAATTATATTACAATGACTCGCTTGCAAAACCACTAAAAGACTTATCTTTTTGTCTATAAGTTTATAAATTTAATGTTCTTCGTCTCGCTGGGCTGAATCCTCTTCTATTATCGCTGTTGATAGTTGAGTAAAGCTTGTTAATAAACTTCAAAGTTATGTTGATAAAAGCGTCTTCAGTGTATGAGATCACGTCGGGGTCACCATTTATGTAGCGGTTACTGGTTTATATAACTCTAGCTACATATAAATTCTACGAAACTTTTTATAAATCTTCTTTTTATTCATAAACCAACAATTCTTTTTAAACTAACAATTATTCTTAAACCCAAATCTGATTCAAACTTTTTGACATGTGCTTTTTCGCTGAACAAAGACTCTCTCGTTTCTTTATCAAAAAGAAAAAATGAATAAACGAATAAAAAATACAATTATGTCAAGCGTGAAAATGTGGTAATCGCCACAGGTTACTGGGCCTCTTCAAGAAGAGACCGTAACTGCAGTTTGTCAGTGAAACTAACCCGGATTCCCCTACAGCACTAAGAGGCAATAAACCAAGTGAAAAAGAATCTCTCAAGAAACGATAGTAACCACAAGGGAATTCCAGGTTAGTTTCACTAACAAAAACGCTCAGGGTTGCTTATTGAAGAGACCCAGGTTACTGCCATGCAGACATGAAGTCTTAAAAATTTTTAGATACAGCTTTATGCATAATTTTGTTATTCAGTTTCAAAATAATCTAATTACAATGAATGTTTGGATTGCACAGATATATGCATTAAAAAATGGTGCCAAAGATGCAAAAACTTTTTTAGTCCATAAGAAAAATTGGATCTCTTTTACTATCGGCCGTCACCTTCATTTCTAAAACTTTTTTTTCTTCTCTCGTTTCTAAAACGCTCTCTCGTTTTCGCTACTCTCACTCACTTTTCTCTTTTCTTTCTCTTTTAAGTAAAGGATAATCGGTCATAAAACCAAGCCAAACTTTGTAATAAACACACTTTAAACATTTTGTTTATATTTTTTATCACATTATTTTAAATTAGTAAACATCGACAACGTGATTTTAAACCAAAATATTCAATTTAAATGCAGTTTTAGTTTTGATTTGTGCGACGGCTTACAGTAAAACAGATGATAATCGGTGATCTGGGCAAGCTAAGCTTTTTAATTATAATACTTCAAACGTCTTTTTTATATTTTTTATCACATTAATTTAAATTAGTAAACATGGACAACGTGATTTTAAATCAAAATGTTCAATTTAAATGCAGTTTCCGTTTTGATTTGTACGACGGCTTACAGTAAAGGCCCGTTTCCACTACGAGCGTGGAAAAGAGCATTTTTTGTCTCTTTTATTGATCTTCGATTGAAGCGAGCGGTTAAAATTGAAGCGAGCGCAAAAAAAAAGCAATGAAACAAACAAAGAATGCTTTTTTCCACGCTCGTAGTGGAAACGGGCCTTAAAACAGATGACAATCGGTGATCTGGGCAAGCTAAGCTTTGTTAAATAAAATACTTTAAACGTCTTTTTCATATTTTTTAACAATTTATTTTAAATTAGTAAACATGGACAACGTGATTTTAAATCAAAATATTCAATTTAAATGCAGTTTTAGTCTTGATTTGTACGACAGCTTACAGTAAAACAGATAATCGGTGATCTGGGGAAGCTAAGCTTTGTTAAATAAAATATTTCAAACGTCTTTTTTATATTTTTTATCACATTATTTTAAATTAGTAAACATGGACAACGTGATTTTAAATCAAAATATACAATTTAAATGCAGTTTTAGTTTTGATTTGTGCGACGGCTAACAGTAAAAGATATATATTTTAACAGTGATACTTGAGCGACGGCTTGGAGTAAGAGATAATAATGCGTCAAACAACCAAGCCAAACTTTGTAATAGAAACACTTTAAACGTTTTGTTTATATTTTTTATCACATTATTTTAAATTAGTAAACATGGACAACGTGATTTTAAACCAAAATATTCAATTTAAATGCAGTTTTAGTTTTGATTTGTGCGACGGCTTACAGTAAAAGAGATATTTAAACAATGATACTTGAGCGACGGCTTGGAGTAAAAGAGATATTAATGGGTCATACAACCAAGCCAAACTTTGTAATAAAAACACTTTAAACATTTTGTTTATATTTTTTATCACATTATTTTAAATTACTAAACATGGACAACGTGATTTTAAATCAAAATATTCAATTTAAATGTAGTTTTAGTTTTGATTTGTGCCAAATGGAGTCACTACATTGCTTTGACAAATAAGTGCGCAAAGACTTTGTTGCCGCCTGATTTACTTGATGTGGAGCTTACCACGACTTCTGTAACATCATCAAGAAAGCAGCCAAAAAGACTATCCCACGCGGGTATCAAAACAACTATATACCGTGTTGTGATGCAGAGTGTGAATCCCTCTGTAAAACCTTTCTGCAGTCTCCTCAGGGAGACGACTCAAGTTTGGCTGCTACAGCTCTGCTTGCCAAGCTTGACAGAAAGCGGAGGGATCGATGGTCCGATGCAGTTCGGAGCATTGACTTCTCATACTCTGGTCGAAAAGCGTGGAGTATTTTGAGCAACCTTACTGGTAGGTCACGACACTCTCCTCGTCACTGTCCCGTTACAGCCAATGCTATTGCATCTCAACTGGTTAGAAACGGGAAATACGAGGCTGTTGACCGCAAGTCATCTCGACTTGTCTCTCAAGAAGTGTCTGACCTTTGGAGGGCCACAACACCAGACGCAGTAAATATTTCTGACAATTTTTCACAGAGAGAATTTACTGCTGCCCTCCAACATTTAAAACCAGGTAAAGCTCCGGGATCTGATTCCATCTGCTCAAAGCTTATACTCCATGCTGGAGCTGCTTTAAAGTCCTGGTTATGTGACTTCTTTTCTTCCTGTTTGCGCCGACTCAAAATTCCCAAGATATGGAGAAGAGCGCTTGTGGTCGCGATCCCAAAACCAGCAAAGCCTTTGGGCGACCCAAAGAGTTATCGACCGATATCTCTGCTCTGTGACCCCTACAAGATCCTCGAGAGGCTTATCTAGGCCCGCGTTGAGCCATTAATCGATTGTGCACAATATGCGCAAATTGATAACTTTATATGAAAGAAAGTCATCACTTTATTATTAGAGTTGACATTAAAATTTTTAGGTTTTTATGTCAGTTAAATGAAACTTTAGGTAACGGAAAGCGCTGAAAATTTATATCTTTACCTGGTCCAGATGTTCTGCTGATTTTTGGAACTTTTTAAAGTGTACCGCAGGATCGAAAATGTAGCGGAGGACAGCTCTGAAGTACCACTTTTAGGCAAAACAATTGTCGTTACTACATGTAGTTGTCAAAGGTCTGATGGCTGGATGTTTAAAAAAGGTCGTAAATGGTCCTTGTGAGAGAGATGGAGGCATCAGTGACTACGCGCAAAGCGTCATTCAAGACCATACTCGTATATATAAACCAAGTACTACGACAACAAATGCGACTCCAATACTCGGCTGTTGAATAACTAAAAATAAGAGAGCTGTATCTGATGTTTTGCAACAAATCAAAACTAAACAGCATTTAAAGTGACTATTTTGGTTTAAAATCACGTTATTAATGTTTAGTAATTTAAATTAATGTGATAAAAAATATAAAAAAGACGTTTGAAGTATTTTATTTAACAAACCTTAGCTTGCCCGTATGACCGATTATCATCTGTTTTACTGTAAGCCAGGGGTCGGCAACCTACGGCCCGCGGGCCAGATCCGGCCCGCCAAGCAAAATCATCCGGCCCGTGACATGTTAGTTAGATATTAATGGGATACGGCCCACTGCATAGATTGTTTGCAGTACTTAACCATTTCAAACAATCTATGAGGCAGTAAAAACTGTGATACACCTAGTTGCAGCAGGGATGCCAAAATGCTTCATTTTTAAATATAAATCTGGACTAGAACAAAAAAGTTTAAGTTTTGAAAAAAGCAACGTCAACTAAACTTTACATTAAGTTTTAATGACCTTGCTTTTTTCGCGTCAAAAAAAAACTAATAAAAATCAAAAAAAAGTTTTTATTTTAAATTTGTATGACGTTGCTCTATTTACATCTACAGATAAAAAGTGGGGACTAAAAAATAGAATATGAAAGCTATCAGCTGTTATTATGTCGCTATAAATCACGGTCGTACACGCAAGTTTTTTGTTGCACTTTTGCACCTCCTGTGTTCCGGGTTGCCAATTTAGCCATTTTTATGATTTTTGGCAAACCAAATTTTATATTTAGCCCTGACATATTTTTTAGCCCTAAAGCGGAAATTTTTTTTTTTTTTTAGCCAGTTTAAGGTTATCCTGGTAAAGATTTATTAATTTGTAATCTTGTAATTTTTTGTCTTGTTATCCTCGGTTGTCGCAGTCTTGCTATATTTTACGTAACAGGGAGAGCGACGGCCGAGGCAAAGAGCACAACAATCTTGAATAAAACGTTATGAAGCAATCACAGAAATCTCTAAAATTTGAAAATTTAACCTGCCGAGTTGTGCAACGTTGGTACAAGTGCCAATGCCTATAGGACCAGTCCAAAATGTGTTTTAGATTTTTCTTAAAACTTTAATTGCATTGCTCAGCTCCTATTAAAATGCAAAAAATAACTTGTTTATAGCAAATGCTGCCGTAAATATGAATTTCCAACTCAAGTTTTGGAGAAAATTGACACATGTCAAAGCAGCTCTATTCATAATGAAATGCAAGTAGATGAGGATAAAAATGTTTTTAATGCTTTTGAAGAAGAAAATAACAAATTTTAATCAATTAATTAATTCAATAAATACCAAGATTTACCGCTGTATGTTAAGTTATGTCTAGATAAAACTTTTTTTATTTAATTTATCTCTTTTCTTGAAAATTTAGCATTTTAAAGCACTTTTTGCTGCTTAATGTCTACCTCAGTTGGTATGACTAGAACTGAAAATGTAACTGGAAAAAGTGCGGCCCGTTATAACCTTATAAAATTGGTTTTTGGCCCGCGACATGCAAAAGGTTGCCGACCCCTGCTGTAAGCCGTCGCACAAATCAAAACTAAAAAGCATTTAAAGTGACTTT
Source organism: Diplosoma virens (assembly GCA_963680785.1). Classification (NCBI taxonomy): domain Eukaryota; kingdom Metazoa; phylum Chordata; class Ascidiacea; order Aplousobranchia; family Didemnidae; genus Diplosoma; species Diplosoma virens. Next base: position 10,367,180 of record OY796890.1, on the reverse strand, counting down.
TTTGGTTTAAAATCACGTTGTCCATGTTTACTAATTTAAAATAATGTGATAAAAATTAAAAAAAAGATGTTTGAAGTATTTAGTTAGCAAAGTTTGAAGTATTTTATTTAGCAAAGTTTAGCTTGCCCAGATCACCGATTATCATCTGTTTTACTGTAAGCCGTCGCACAAATCAAAACTACTGTAAAACTGAATTTCAATTGAATATTTTGATTTAAAATCATGTTGCCCATATTTACTAATTTAAAATAATGCGATAAAAAATATAAACAAAATGTTTAAAGTGTTTTTATTACAAAGTTTGGCTTGGTTGTATGACCCATTAATATCTCTTTTACTCCAAGCCGTCGCTCAAGTATCATTGTTTAAATATCTCTTTTACTGTAAGCCGTCGCACAAATCAAAACTAAAACTGCATTTAAATTGAATATTTTGGTTTAAAATCACGTTGTCCATGTTTACTAATTTAAAATACTGTGATAAAAAATATAAAAAGACGTTTGAAGTATTTTATTTAAAAAGCTTAGCTTGCCCAGATCACCGATTATCATCTGTTTTATTGTAAGCCGTCGTACAAATCAAAACGGAAACTGCATTTAAATTGAATATTTTGATTTAAAATCACGTTGTCCATGTTTAGTAATTTAAAATAATGCGATAAAAAATATGAAAAAGACGTTTAAAGTATTTTATTTAACAAAGCTTAGCTTGCCCAGATCACCGATTATCATCTGTTTTACTGTAAGCCGTTGTACAAATCAAAACTAAAACTGCATTTAAATTGAATATTTTGGTTTAAAATCACCCTGTCGTGTTTAGTAATTTAAAATAATGTGACAAAAAATATAAACAAAATGTTTAAAGTGTTTTTATTACAAAGTTTGGCTTGGTTGTATGACCCATTAATATCTCTTTTACTCCAAGCCGTCGCTCAAATATCACTGTTTAAATATCTCTTTTACTGTAAGCCGTCGTACAAATCAAAACGGAAACTGCATTTAAATTAAATATTTTGGTTTAAAATCACGTTGTCCATGTTTACTAATTTAAAATAATGTGATAAAAAATATAAAAAAGATGTTTGAAGTATTTTATTTAAAAAGCTTAGCTTGCTTAGATCACCGATTATCATCTGTTTTACTGTAAGCCGTCGCACAAATCAAAACTAAAACTGCATTTAAATTGAATATTTTGGTTTAAAATCACCCTGTCGTGTTTACTAATTTAAAATAATGTGACAAAAAATATAAACAAAATGTTTAAAGTGTTTTTATTACAAAGTTTGGCTTGGTTGTATGACGCATTATTATCTCTTTTACTCCAAGCGTCGCTCAAGTATCACTGTTTAAATATCTCTTTTACTGTAAGCCGTCGCACAAATCAAAACTAAAACTGCATTTAAATTGAATATTTTGGTTTAAAATCACGTTGTCCATGTTTACTAATTTAAAATAATGTGATAAAAAATGTAGTTTTTTAAATGAATTAACGGCGATGGCCCAAACGCCAACTACACCGTCGGTTGACTCTATTCGAATAAGTAATCAACACAACCTGCGGCTGACCTCCCTGCTGAAGCACACGCACGGTTCGCAATGAATGAATGTATGCACAAACGAAAGCACGAGGTACGAAGGATAGCACGGTTCTTCTGTAATCACAGAAGCACTTAATATTAATGAACAACCATTAACTGCTGATGGTTTTATACAATTATGACATATAACAATAATAAACATACCAGGCTTGCTGGGCCACAATACCGCTGGTCGATGTGTTTGATAAATAATATTTGCTGAATCTTGCCACAGAATTAACAAACTACTTCAAGCATTAACAATTAGCATTAACTTATTCAAATACATTTATTCTTATTCAAATAGAATGTAAAAAAAAAAAATACAAACAAATCAGAATTTTAAAAGCTATAAACTGAAATCAAAACTTTAAAAATGAACATAACTAGCTAGTTTTTTAGCTGCTTCTTGTTTAAATTCCACTATGCTTAGTGAACAAGTTACACGTTTTATGAAAAGCGAAACAATGGGCATTATGACTAGTTTACAAAGCACATGTGTGAAATTAGGTTGCCGCGTGAAAAACTAAAAAGGCAAATGAAAATAAGGAAAATGTTAAACTTAAAATCTTACAAAAAATATAAAAAGACGTTTGAAATATTTTATTTAACAAAGCTTAGCTTGCCCAGATCACCGATTATCATCTGTTTTACTGTAAGCCGTCGTACAAATCAAAACTAAAACTGCATTTAAATTGAATATTTTGGTTTAAAATCACCCTGTCGTGTTTACTAATTTAAAATAATGTGACAAAAAATATAAACAAAATGTTTAAAGTGTTTTTATTACAAAGTTTGGCTTGGTTGTATGACGCATTATTATCTCTTTTACTCCAAGCGTCGCTCAAGTATCACTGTTTAAATATCTCTTTTACTGTAAAGGCGCGTTTACAGCCGTTTACAGTACTTTTTTCTTTCAGCGCGATCTTGGTTTGTTTTATTGACGCTCAAATCCACTCATTTTTTCTCGAAAACATGAGTGGATTTGAGCGTCAATAAAACAAACCAAAATCGTGCTGAAAGAAAAAAGTACTGTAAACGGCTGTAAACGCGCCTTAAGCCGTCGTACAAATCAAAACTAAAACTGCATTTAAATTGAATATTTTGGTCTAAAATCACGTTGTCCATGTTTACTAATTTAAAATAATGTGATAAAAAATATAAAAAGACGTTTGAAATATTTTATTTAACAAAGCTTAGCTTGCCCAGATCACCGATTATCATCTGTTTTACTGTAAGCCGTCGTACAAATCAAAATTAAAACTGCATTTAAATTGAATATTTTGGTCTAAAATCACGTTGTCCATGTTTAGTAATTTAAAATAATGCGATAAAAATATAAAAAAGACGTTTGAAGTATTTTATTTAACAAAGCTTAGCTTGCCCAGATCACCGATTATCATCTGTTTTACTGTAAGCCGTCGTACAAATCAAAACTAAAACTGCATTTAAATCGAATATTTTGGTTTAAAATCATGTTGTTCATGTTTAGTAATTTAAAATAAAGTGATAAAAAATATAAAAAGACGTTTGAAGTATTTTATTTAAAAAGCTTAGCTTGCCCAGATCACCGATTATCATCTGTTTTACTGTAAGCCGTCGTACAAATCAAAACGGAAACTGCATTTAAATTGAATATTTTGGTCTAAAATCACATTGTCCATGTTTAGTAATTTAAAATAATGTGATAAAAAATGTAAAAAAGACGTTTAAAGTATTTTATTTAAAAAAGCTTAGCTTGCCCAGATCACCGATTATCATCTGTTTTACTGTAAGCCGTCGCACAAATCAAAATTAAAACTGCATTTAAATTGAATATTTTGGTTTAAAATCACGTTGTCCATGTTTACTAATTTAAAATAATGCGATAAAAAATATAAAAAAGACGTTTGAAGTATTTTATTTAACAAAGCTTAGCTTGCCCAGATCACCGATTATCATCTGTTTTACTGTAAGCCATCGTACAAATCAAAACTAAAACTGCATTTAAATTGAATATTTTGGTCTAAAATCACGTTGTCCATGTTTACTAATTTAAAATAATGTGATAAAAAATATAAAAAGACGTTTGAAATATTTTATTTAGCAAAGCTTAGCTTGCCCAGATCACCGATTATCATCTGTTTTATTGTAAGCCGTTGTACAAATCAAAACTAAAACTGCATTTAAATTGAATATTTTGGTTTAAAATCACGTTGTTCATGTTTACTAATTTAAAATAATGCGATAAAAAATATAAACAAAATGTTTAAAGTGTTTTTATTACAAAGTTTGGCTTGGTTGTATGGCGCATTATTATCTCTTTTACTCCAAGCGTCGCTCAAGTATCACTGTTTAAATATCTCTTTTACTGTAAGCCGTCGCACAAATCAAAACTAAAACTGCATTTAAATTGAATATTTTGGTCTAAAATCACGTTGTCCATGTTTACTAATTTAAAATAATGTGATAAAAAATTTAAAAAAGACGTTTGAAGTATTTTATTTAACAAAGCTTAGCTTGCCCAGATCATCGATTGTCATCTGTTTTACTGTAAGCCGTCGTACAAATCAAAACGGAAACTGCATTTAAATCGAATATTTTGATTTAAAATCATGTTGTTCATGTTTACTAATTTAAAATAATGTGATAAAAAATATAAAAAGACGTTTGAAGTATTTTATTTAAAAACCTTAGCTTGCCCAGATCACCGATTGTCATCTGTTTTACTGTAAGCCGTTGTACAAATCAAAACGGAAACTGCATTTAAATTGAATATTTTGGTTTAAAATCACGTTGTCCATGTTTACTAATTTAAAATAATGCGATAAAAAATGTAAAAAAGACGTTTGAAGTATTTTATTTAACAAAGATTAGCTGACCCAGATCACCGATTATCATCTGTTTTACTGTAAGCCGTCGCACAAATCAAAATTAAAACTGCATTTAAATTGAATATTTTGGTTTAAAATCACGTTGTCCATGTTTACTAATTTAAAATAATGCGATAAAAAATATAAAAAAGACGTTTGAAGTATTTTATTTAACAAAGCTTAGCTTGCCCAGATCACCGATTATCATCTGTTTTACTGTAAGCCATCGTACAAATCAAAACTAAAACTGCATTTAAATTGAATATTTTGGTCTAAAATCACGTTGTCCATGTTTACTAATTTAAAATAATGTGATAAAAAATATAAAAAGACGTTTGAAATATTTTATTTAGCAAAGCTTAGCTTGCCCAGATCACCGATTATCATCTGTTTTATTGTAAGCCGTTGTACAAATCAAAACTAAAACTGCATTTAAATTGAATATTTTGGTTTAAAATCACGTTGTTCATGTTTACTAATTTAAAATAATGCGATAAAAAATATAAACAAAATGTTTAAAGTGTTTTTATTACAAAGTTTGGCTTGGTTGTATGGCGCATTATTATCTCTTTTACTCCAAGCGTCGCTCAAGTATCACTGTTTAAATATCTCTTTTACTGTAAGCCGTCGCACAAATCAAAACTAAAACTGCATTTAAATTGAATATTTTGGTCTAAAATCACGTTGTCCATGTTTACTAATTTAAAATAATGTGATAAAAAATTTAAAAAAGACGTTTGAAGTATTTTATTTAACAAAGCTTAGCTTGCCCAGATCATCGATTGTCATCTGTTTTACTGTAAGCCGTCGTACAAATCAAAACGGAAACTGCATTTAAATCGAATATTTTGATTTAAAATCATGTTGTTCATGTTTACTAATTTAAAATAATGTGATAAAAAATATAAAAAGACGTTTGAAGTATTTTATTTAAAAACCTTAGCTTGCCCAGATCACCGATTGTCATCTGTTTTACTGTAAGCCGTTGTACAAATCAAAACGGAAACTGCATTTAAATTGAATATTTTGGTTTAAAATCACGTTGTCCATGTTTACTAATTTAAAATAATGCGATAAAAAATGTAAAAAAGACGTTTGAAGTATTTTATTTAACAAAGATTAGCTGACCCAGATCACCGATTATCATCTGTTTTACTGTAAGCCGTCGTACAAATCAAAATTAAAACTGCATTTAAATTGAATATTTTGGTTTAAAATCACGTTGTCCATGTTTACTAATTTAAAATAATGCGATAAAAAATATAAAAAAGACGTTTGAAGTATTTTATTTAACAAAGCTTAGCTTGCCCAGATCACCGATTGTCATCTGTTTTACTGTAAGCCGTCGCACAAATCAAAACGGAAACTGCATTTAAATTGAATATTTTGGTTTAAAATCACGTTGTCCATGTTTACTAATTTAAAATAATGTGATAAAAAATATAAAAAGACGTTTGAAATATTTTATTTAACAAAGCTTAGCTTGCCCAGATCACCGATTATCATCTGTTCTACTGTGAGCCGTCGTACAAATCAAAACTAAAACTGCATTTACATTGAATATTTTGGTTTAAAATCACGTTGTCCATGTTTAGTACTCTAAAATAATGCGATAAAAATGTAAAAAAGACGTTTGAAGTATTTTATTTAACAAAGATTGGCTTGCCCAGATCACCGATTATCATCTGTTTTACTGTAAGCCGTCGTACAAATCAAAACTAAAACTGCATTTAAATTGAATATTTTGGTCTAAAATCACGTTGTTCATGTTTAGTAATTTAAAATAATGTGATAAAAAATATAAACAAAATGTTTAAAGTGTTTTTATTACAAAATTTGGCTTGGTGTTATGACCGATTGTCATTTAGGTAAAAGAGAAACAAAAGAGAAAAGTGAGTGAGAGTAGCGAAAACGAGAGAGCGTTTTAAAAACGAGAGAAGAAAAAAGTTTTAAAAATGAAGGTGACGGCCGATAGTAAAAGAGATCCGAAAAATTAGTGCCCATGTACTTAATTATTTAAGTTTTAAATTTTTGTTTCAAGCTCAAAAGGAAAATGATTGTTTTGCTACCATGTGGATTTTTATGCAATTGTACTGGATTGCACTAAATTTGTTTTTAAGTTTAATCATGGTAATAATTTTTTTGGAACATTATGCAGATAATGTTAAAGTACCTGCAATTTTAAGAATAAAATGAACACGTAATTATTGGAATTTTTACATTATATACCTTTAAGCCTGGTTTTATAACGCTTGATAGTTAAATCTATATACTGGGTGTGACAAAAGTAATGTAAAATCTTGAAATGATTATTTTATGGCTCCAATCATACTTTTAAAGGTCATTCAGAATCTATAATTGGTTTGACTCATTTCTCAGCCAATTTCTATATTTTAACTACATTGAAATACTTGGTGTACAACAGCAAGCCTCAAACTATCAAAGAATTGACTGCAGCAATCACCAATGGTGTACAATCAATTGATGATGAGTTGTGCCAAAGGGTGTGCCAGTTGGTACCTTCAAGGCTGCAGAAATGTTTGAATAGTGACGGTCATCATTTCGAAGACTGAATTACTATTCAAACATGAATTGAAGTGACGTTTTTGTTGTGTTTGAATAAAAACTTAATGTTTTACATGTATATTTTATTTAAATTTTACATTTTGCATTTCTTTTGTCACACCCTGTATATTCATAAAGTAGTTGTAATAAAGCAAGGTTAAAAGATTGTAAAAAAAGTTATGATCAATGAGCAAATTGTTGTTTACTAATAAAAATTTTATTACTGACCAACATATTTTAATGATTGATATTATTATATAGTAATTAATTAAGTAGTTAGCATCCTTTTTTTTCGCCCTGGAGTAACTGAGCCCTGAGTTTGACTTTTTTGAGCTGGCAGAAATTACATACTAGTACTTATAGCCAATTGCTTGCCACCATTGCAAAATACCATGCAAGAGGTTGTGTTGTATAGGTGCAATGTTCTGTAGATAGGTGCATGTTGTGTTGTATAGGTGCAATGTTCTGTAGATAGGCACTATAAATTTGTTAAATGATTGAGCATATAAAAAGAATAAAATGAACATTTGATTTTTTGGCTTCTTGTTTACTATTCACTATGCTTACTTTTCCCAAACCCTGCAAGGTTAGTAATGGCAAAGGGTGAATGAGACCTGATTTTGGGCATTTGATATTATTGTATTTGCATAGTAAATATTGTTTTTAACTTTTAAAATTAAATTATTTTTCAATAATTTTTTAGAATCAGTTTGTAAAATTTGGATTTTTTATTAAAAGCTTTTGATTTTTTATTCTTTATTCATTCTAGAAATAAAACAATTTAGTTCTAACTTCTAACTTTGTTTGCCAAAACAAATCATGTAGGCTCTTTTGGAAGTTTATGTTATTTGTTAATAAAATTTTTTAAACTCAAATATTATCAACAAATTTAATAATAACTGGGTTTTTGATATATTTTGCTAATGATTTTGTTTATTTATTGTGTTAATGTTTTTAGGCTGTTACCTCTGTTCTATACACCTCTGTCATAAATGTGTATAAGTTGCTTTATAAAATTCAAAAATTGAAAAACTGTTATCAAATATAAAACTATCTTCTTGTTTTTAAAAATACAATTAACTTAGAGCATGATGTAAAATTAGTTCTGTGTATATTCAACAAATTTTCTTTTGAAGATTTCGAATAATGACTATGCTAGAGGTATCTATTATATTTAGAAAGAGTTACTGTTTTTTTTTTTGTCAAACTTTAGTTTTGTAAAAAATATAATGATAATGGTTTAAATCAATTAGTTATACATGCATTGCATTTAATACATTTTATTATGCTTTAGTTTTTTCTCCATTGTGTTTACATGCTTTGGTCATTACATTATATCTGTATTATTTTTAGATATAAAGATTGCTGTTTGCTTCTTATCAGAAAACCATATGTGTTTTCACTATCCAACTGTGAATTGTTTTTATTGCATGCTGGACAGTAATAATAAAAACAGTAAACTCTAAAATTACAAATCTTCTAGTTATGTTAAACTGTGAAAATACTGAAATTATGTTTTATTTTTTGAGGGAAAAGATGAAACTTTTAAGCAAAAATGGCCAGTCATGCAACCAATTATTTTAAAGCTATTAAGTCAACAACCAGTCAGCAAACAAGAATGGCAGGTAAATTTCATGTATACATCAAACTAAATCAAATGTTTTTTAAAATTTCTTAAATTTCTAGGATTTATTTTGGGATTTGCATAAAGTGTCTTTATGGGATGACACTGAAGGACCTCAACAAATCAAGAAGGCTTTGAAAGAAATGATTAACAAATTTGTTAAAGAAGCACAAGAAGTAAGTTTTAATTGATTTTAACTAGTTTATCTTGCCACACTATTTGTGTTGTATTTTTTTTTAGATGTATTTTTTAGAGCAGCTATAGATTTAAAGCTTAGTTTGTCATAATATTGACTTGTAGTGTGCTTATTACTTGCCCTTCTATTTAGAGCAATCTTATAAATATTAAGAATATTATTATTCCCCTTTGTATCCAGCTTCATCTTACCTGGTGAGATATTTTCTTAGTGCTTTTTTTAACAGCATAATAACAAGCTTTAATGTATGTCAAACAGACAAAAATTTGGTCATATAATTAAACAAAGAGTTTTCAATATCTGAATTGTTATTTCTCAATTATTGTACATAACTGTTTGAAAAGAAATTTAAATATTTTGGTTTTATTAATTTCAATTACTTACAATTAACATTAAGTAAAATTTTCTGTGATCTTAATTTTTAATTATGTATTAATGTGCAATTGGGCATCACATTAGGTGTATACCTATAAAAGTTTTTTTTTTTTTTTTTTTTTAAATCAAATGTATAAAGTGATCAAAGAAGAACGGCACCAATTACTGTTTATTCTTTTCAGAATCCGAGTAATTTAAAGACTGTATGCTAGATTTTAACACTAATATATTTTATTGAAAAAAAGCAAGATTAATGAGTAAAAAATAAATCGTTTTTTTTTTTCATTGAAATAAAGATTTCAAATCTACTCAAGCAAAAATTTGGAACAGTTTTTTTCTGAGAAATTTTACAGTAAAAAAACCAAAGTTTGTTTTTTTTAAAAGACTAGAAAAATGTTTTTTATCAAACTAAACCCTACCTTATAAACTATTTGTTGTTATTAATAATATTTTTTGCGACATCTTAATGGCATAACTATTAAATTTGTTTGGAGTTTGGTCTTCAATTGTTAACCAATATACGTTTTGTCTTTTGATTTATTTTTGTGTATACTCTTCTTTATGTTTGAATTTTGTTTCAAACCACATAAAACTAATTGAATGATTGACTCATGTTAAAAGTTAATTTAACTGGAATTTTCGTATGCAGTTTTATTAACTATAACATAATTTTTTGCTGAGCAATTTCGATATATCTAGTAAATAATCAAAATTTTTTTATGTTTGAAATGTTTATATGATTTTCTTTGACAGCAAATAAGCTAATAAATTTTTTATGTTCACAATTAGCGAATAAAACTTCATCACGAAGGTCATGCACTTTTGAATGCTTACATAGTGGAATGGCAAAGATTCTTCGACCAGTGCTCTTACTTGCCAAAGCCATTCATGCATTTCGAAAAAACTGTATTTCGAAATTCAAAGAAAAAAAGTGAAAGTGATCACGGAGTTGTACGAAAGGTGCGTAGTTTGAGTTAAAATTCTGACGTATTTTTGTAAAGGCCTTCTCTTTCTTTTCTTATATTGTTGTAAACTGCGGATCAATTAGCAAAGGCGTAATGCAATTTAGGCGCTGGAATAACAAACGTTTTCGATTAGGCAGGAGCACCGTTGTGCCGGCAAAGGCGAACTGCACTAGGTGATCCGGTTTGATCCGGTTTGATCCGGTTTTAACTCTTACTCTCGTCATTCGGTTGTGCCCTTGGAAAAGACTTTTCACAGCATTTCCCTTCGTTTGGCGGATTTCACAAGCAACTGTAAATTACATTCTTATGAATCGATAAAAATTAAAAACCCAAGTGAAAATAAAATGGCTGTACCGCCAGTCACAACATTTAGTCTTGGTCGAAATATTTTTAACTCCGATGTTTTTCAGAAACACCTCAAGTTGTGTTTATTTTGATATTTTTTAGTTTTTCGTGGTGTGTACGTTTCTTTTTTTGTTTTAATAATCAAACTAACATAGATTATGCTTGATATGTGGAACGATACGATTTTCAACGATATTTACGAAGTTTTAAAAGACAAAACCATGATTTTGATTAAACAAGAGAGAGAAGGTGAAGTGTTCGACTCCCAACTGGTCATCGGAGTTCGGCAATCTTTTGGTAATTTTAAACTTAAGCATTTTAACATTTCGTATGATAGTCGTAGTAGTGATTTGCGTGATGAGCAAAACGAAAAAATTACAAAGTAGTGTGTGCATCGCGCATTCGTACTTCTTGTTTGTTCTTAAATGTTTGTGACCGATAATCTTTACTACAAGACCATTTTTGAAAAAAGTGTTGATATTTGCTTGAAAACTTATCGATATTTGCTCTAGGTTAAAGGTTTTTTATTCGTTGTTTCCCAACCGCGTGCGGCAAGCCTTAAGAAATGTTTAGTTTTGCCGCACAAGTTAGTGTAGTAGCAACCTTAAAAGGTTTCATCAGATAAACGTTTTACTCGACTGTAGCGATACCCCCCCTTTTCCGAAAAGTTTTTTTCTCTCCAAACTGAAATTAAAACTTTTATAAAATGTATGGAAAAAAACTGATTTTTGCGTGCCGCATGGCTCTGTTTGCGAACCACTGCATTTGTGTTGTTTACTATTTAGAATCTTTTTTGACCGTTTCTTTCACTGCAATGAATATCACCAGCTTTTTTTAATCAAATGTTTCAGCGTCCTCGTTTTGAACTGGTGGCTATTTGGCCAGCGTTAAATGTCATCAACAATCATTTTTTAGATTTCTGAACGACTTTTGTATTTTTTAGTGAATCTTTGCTCAAATCCGCAAGACCCTCTCGCCATATATCGTTCGTACTTTGAAAAGTCTTACATCGCCTGGACAAAAGATCATTATCAGTTGGAAGCCGAAGCGTACCTTGCCGAAAATGGTGTTCGCGAGTATATGAAATATGTAAGAAATATTTGTTACTTCTTCCCAATGTTGTTGCTTATATTTGCTAATGCTTGACTCATTTAACATGAAGCTATGAGATTTTCAATTTCAACATTTCATCAACACATCAAACTTGTCTTCTAAAAGGCTAGTCTAGTTTATCTGTAGCCGATTAGTTTGAGTTCTTTTTTATCACAGCAATTATGAATTAGAAGCTTGTCTTGCGTCGTCAAATCGATCTTCATTGACGTCTGCTACGAAATCGATAAATTGTGAAACTATTGTGTTTTTGGGTAACATTAGAAGATTCTTAATCATGGGCTTGTCTTTTAAAATACACTCACTAAATATTCCAAAAACTAGCTTTTGCGTCTTTGTTAAACGCTTCATCTTAGTAACTTCGTTGGTTTTTATTCAACTTAGCATTTTCAAATCGAAAAGCAAAAAATAGTTTAATGATTGTACAGCTCTGATTTATTTCCTTAAACCAGTTCCTGTCAAAGTTTTACAAAAAATTTTACTCTCCGAGCACTTACAATTCTACATATAATAGTTAATGCATATGAGTACTTCGTAACGAAATCAATTGTGACAAGATCTTCTGAACAAAAAAAAATGATCCGAAAATACTTTTTGAACCCAATCTGACCAGTGAAACTGTATTAACAAAAAGTACCTTATGTACATTCGCTCTTGATTTCTGGACACTTGATGCCCCCCCAAACAATTTTTAAAATAGAAATTTTTGAGAATCTCTATTTCATACCCAAGTTTTCGATCTCATTTGTTGGTTTTTAAACTTACGATCAAGTCTCATCATTCTTTCATGCGCAGGCCAAACGCAAACTTCAAGAAGAAACAAAGAGAGCAGAGAGATATCTCGAGTCGAGTTCAATGCCTGCTCTCGTTCAACAGTGCGTCGAAGTATTGGTGACGCAGTATTCGGACACGATATTAAACGAATGTTCGTCTATGATCAAAAATAATGAATCTGAACGTAAGCGGTTTGTATTGTTATTTCCTAATTTTTATAAACTGTTATTTTACAGTTTTGTTCAGACTCTTCTACAATATGTGCTGTCTTTTTCGGTTTTTGCCGTTCCGCAATTTCCAGTCCTTCTTAATCTGATTGTGATAACAAGATTAAAACATTAACTTGCGAAAGTAACCGCAAGAAGTTTTTACTTGAGATGGATAAAGTTTCGCTTTTTCTTATTATCAAAAAACCACCACAGTCATTTGAAACCTTTATGTTTCTTATCTAGCAATCTGTTTTCAAACAGAATTAAACCTAATGTATTCCTTGATCAACCGAACCCGGGATCGAGTCCAGCCGATTCTCGATTGCCTGCAAGGTCACATCATCCAGCAAGGTCTATCCGACATGAAGGAATGTGCCAGCATCATTACCACGGTTCTTTTATTGTTGCTTTTCAGCAGGTCAAGGATTGTGTAAAACAACGTCTTTTTCAGGATTCAGAGAAGTACATCGAGCTCTTGTTGAACCTCTTCAAGCAGTACAGCGCCATGGTGAAAGTTTCCTTCGAGGACGATCCGCGCTTTCTCACCGCGCGCGACCAAGCTTTCGAGAAAGTCGTGAACGATTATTCCGTGTTCACCTTGGAGTTGCAATCGCGGACAAAGCAGTGAGGCCTTGCAACAGTTGTCAATTGACGCTCAACTCCTCAAATCATTTTTTCTTTCACCAGGAACCCGATAAAGCTCCCTCCAGAGTCGAGGTGTCCTGAGCTGCTGGCGAACTTCTGCGACATGCTGCTACGGAAGACCCCCCTCAGTAAGAAGCTGTCGTCCGACGAAATCGACGAAAAGCTGAAAGACGTTGTATGTTTGTTTTTTTGTTGTCATTTGTTTTCAAACCGACTATTTGTGCCGACTTGTGATCTTTTATCAGTAAGAATGACAACTACTGAGTTTGAGTTTAATACCAAATAAAAAAGTTTTCTTTCGCCTTCAATACATTTATTTTGGTTTTTCAATTTAGTTTTTCAATCCGATTAAGTAGTAAAAAATGAAAAGTATTCTTGCATTAGTAAAAAAAAGTATTCTTGCATCTACATTCATATCACGACCCACATTTTCCTATTGCCCTCATTTCCTTGTTTTCTCATTGTTCCTCATACCCACATAATCCTTCTCCCTCATTGAACCCTTCTCTGATTGTAGTTCAAGTTGTTGACGATGGCGTTGTTGCTTTGCGTTCAAGCTGTTGCTGTTGAAGTACGTGTCGAACAAGGACGTGTTCATGCGCTACCACAAGGCCCACCTGACGCGGAGACTCATCCTTGGGTCGTCGGCCGACAGTGAAAAGGAGGAGAACATGGTCGAAGGTCTTCGTGAGGTAAGTTTTATGTTCGATTCCCGTTCAAGTCGATCTGCCTGCGTAGTTTGCCCGGTGTCGATTGTTTAAAGGGTCGAGGGCAATCCCCCACACGTCCAGGTCAACTAGCTTGTGCGGCTTCATTTTTTTTTGAAGCGTTGAATCCATCTTTGCAAAAAGCGTCATCGATTTGCTTTCGCGTTGTTTCATGTTCACTTTTGCTTGTTTTTACGAAGCTGTCAGAGAACCCCTCATTTCGGGTCATCGGTTTCTACTGATAATGGGTCACTCATAAATGAAAGCCAAATAAAGTAGCGGCTGTAGTTCTATCGCTTGCATAGGTTCGGTTACAAGTAAGAACGGCGCGGCTTCAAGTGATTTCGAACGGCAAGGCAGCCTGGGTGTTGCCTTTCCGCGGTGGACGGTCGTTTCTTGTACCTCGATACAGCACATGTTTCATTTTTATCGTCAAATCACTGTAGCCTATTTTTCTCTTTCAAATCAAGCTCAATCGCGTGAGAGTTTATCAGCGAATTCTTGTTTAATTGTTTTCATTGAAATTTGCCAGGTCGGCATGCCGGCTGATTACGTCAACAAACTTGCCCGGATGTTTCAAGACATCAAAGTAAGCGAGGATCTCAACCAACAGTTCAAAGAGACTCGAAACGACAAAGTTGCAGGTGCGATGTCATACTTTTAACTGCTTCAACCAGTAAAGGCTAAGCGTTTTGGGCGCTCACGTCAAAAATTTGAAAAAATTATTTCCACTCCTGGTCTAATTCGCTGTTTTGAAATTGACACATCTTTAGTTTTTCGAATAAGCGACTTTTAAGGGTGGAAACGTCTTGTAGATATAGCGAACATAAAAATCTTAAACGCCGGTGCTTGGTCGCGAAGAACAGAGAAGATTTCCATCTCTCTTCCTTCCGTTCTTGAAGACCTTATTCCAGATGTGGAAGAGTTTTATAAACGTCATCACAATGGTCGAAAGTTGACGTGGAACCACTTGATGTCGCATGGCATTGTGAGTAACGTGATTTATTTTTTAAGTTTTGGGTCAGTTCTTGCTGTTATTTGTTGATATTCGTAAAAAGTTTATCTTCAAAAGTAATTTGTTCCTGTTCAATTTAATTTGATTTTAATCTAATTTTGGAAAAAACTAAGTGTTACTTCGAATTCAACACCGGAATATATAAATCGGGCCATCTAAAATAACCGATATAAACAGGCTGATGTAGGCCCGACGACGTAAAATGACACGTTTTACTTTAATTGCTGCTCCGCCAAAAATGTGGTGGTTTGTTTACTTTCGGATAGCGAACAGGTGATATAATAAAAACAAATCTTTATTATTAAGCGTACACAAGTGCAATTAACTTCAATTATATTTACATAGCCACGGCAGTTGACCACATTTTGAAGCAGCAATCGTTAGTAGTTTTCATTCTTACGGCTTTAAATCTTAATCCTTATTTTCAAGTTGACATTCAAAACTGAAATCGGACAGTACGATCTTGAACTGACGACCTTTCAAATGTCGACGCTTCACGTCTGGAACAATCGACCTCGCGAAGCGATTTCCTTTGACAGCTTGCGACTGGCCACGCAACTTCCCGATCTTGAGCTGAGGAGGACGCTGTGGGTGCGTCCAACCTTGTGCTTTGTTGTGTTTGTGCGCTACTGCCGCTGTTTCCCGATAACCTTCGTTTTTAAATGACATTCCCTTGCTTGAATTGCATTGCTAGATTTAATCACGTGTTTTTAAGCTGACTCGTTGATTGAGCTTAATCTGAAAATGCAGAATCGATTACTTCTTAAGGCGCGTTTACAGCCGTTTACAGTACTTTTTTTTTTCAGCCCGAGCTTGGTTTGTTTTATTGACGCTCAAATCCACTCATTTTTTCTCGAAAACATGAGTGGATTTGAGCGTCAATAAAACAAACCAAAATCGCGCTGAAAGAAAAAAGTACTGTAAACGGCTGTAAACGCGCCTATAACGTGTACTGACGCGCCACTAGAATTGTGGTGTTAAATGTCGACAAAAAATGTTTAAAACTTTTACTAGCCTAGTAAAAAAACAAAAAATTTTCAATTTTTACTACAATTTTGTCCTACTACTGCTGTATAGTCGTGAGTAAAGCGCCTTCGTAAAAATTTTCGTTTTTAGTCGTTAATCGCCAACAACAAACTAAAGCGTCAAGTTCTTCTCTGCGAACCTAAAGTCTCCTCTATGAAGGAATTCGTCGACTCTACCAAGTTCTCCGTCAACCAGAGATTTGGGCTTCTGTAATGACGTCTTTGTCGTTTAGAAATCACTTTATGTTTATTTAATTTCTCCTGCTTTTTATAGAAAAGCGGGAAACCCGGTCAAGCGTGGCCGAATAAATTTAATTGGCCGTCTCCAATTGGCTTCTGAGAAGTCACGTGAGGAAGACAACGATGGAATTACACAATTAAGAATTTACAGAACACAGGTGATTTGCATTTGTTTGATTTTGCGTTTCGCTAAGTTACATTCCGTTTCAATCGGATCGTTTTAAAAAATCCTAAAGATTTTTTGATTTATTTATTTTTTATTCTCGATCACTATTAAGTAGTTCACACAAAAAATCATAAATATTAAAAAAGAATAAGAAAAGGGAAGCAGCACAACGTCAGACGTTAAAACACACTAAGGTAATTAGAAAGTGCAAGTATTTCAAAACAAAATCTGCTTCAACTTGCTTTTGTTTCATGATTTTTTTTTACTTTTTGGATGACGTGTTTTTTGTATTTCTTTGATCGTAATGGAGTGACGGAAATTATTGTGTCGCTTTTGGTCAACTTTATAACCAAAAAACATTTGATTAAATTTGGTAAAAATTAACCCTAATAACTTGTGTCACATTGACTTCTAGAATCTAAATCAATCACTAAACCGTTACAATTTAAGAAATTGCCCAAACTAAAATGACCTTGATTTTAAATTTTTAGCTGTTGGAAAGTATTACGTCAGCCGTATTAGCTGAGTGTACTGAGGAAACAACAGGGTTCTATTTCTATGCTCTGTCTGTTGGAATGTTTTCCGCTTTGTCTTGGGAAAGACACTTCACTCGTCGCGACAAACTTGCTCAGTGATTTTTACCCTTTTTTATTAACCCAAGGTGATTTAACGACCCACTTTGGTGAACAGAATTTAATTTTCATCCCAAAAAAGAAGTGTTCTTTAAAAAAAGTGTTTACTTTGAATCAGTAACAGATTTCTTGATTTTCGTCCCTAAAAATTAGTGGTCTTTAAGAAAAAGGAGCTTCTCACTTCGAATCTGTCTTGGATTTCCCGCGAACCGGCCAGAACAAAGCCCTAAAAATCGGGACTGTCCCGCCAAAATTGGGACGCATCGTAAGTATATGCTCTATGGCCCATCGGTTGAAAACCACTAAACTTGCTGCTTTCCTCCAATGGTGAGCACCCGGATGTTAATCTGCCTGGATGTTGATCTGGCTGCGGCTTAAAATAGAACTCGATGGAAATAATTGTACTAACCAATGGCCATACAAAATATGAGTAAGATATTGATCTGTTTGTAGAGACCACAAACACAAAGTGACATGAAATGTCTTTCCCAAACCCACAGCAACGTGGCCAGCGTAGAATGTAAACCGCCTCTGGTCACTCTGCCCAATGGTCAATGTTTCGACCGTTACTGGCCAATTCCAAGGTAGAACGAATATCGAACACTGGCCCAAAATGAATAACAACTCGAGCGAGCGCGCCTTCAAATTTGGATCGCAATTTAGTTGCCTGGTTACAAAGTGTACCAGAATGACTACCCTTTCGACTTGAACCGATGACTGCGAGTTGATTGTTGCGGTTTTGTGCGCGTGTTTTGGAAAGAACAAACACACAGCGATTAGCTCAAGTCGAGCAAAATGCCAGTTGACTTGCATGTACTGAGCGACAAAAAAGGTTTTCGAAAATGAAATGAAACCACCAACAGTTAAATGCAAGCAAATTATCTTAAAAGCCAAGCTTTGTTAATTAAAAGAATGATCGGTTATTATTTATTTTTTCATTAAAATTACGAAATAGCAGTTTATATTTGAAGAATTATGAGGAATTTAGAATGAATTTTAAACAAGCTGCTTATAGATGAGAAACACCAGACTCGAGTTTCGCTCTTATTAGAGCTCGTCAGTGATGCTTATCTCACCGCGAATCGAACCTAGAACCTGTAGTTTTCCACGCAGGTTTCTAGTGGTATAGTAACCTGCGTGGAAAACTACAGGTCCTACGTTCGATTCGCGGTGAGATAAGCATCACTGACGAGCTCTAATAAGAGCGAAACTCGAGTCTGGTGTTTCTCATCTATAAGCAGCTTGTTTAAAATAGCAGTTTCCAAGATATACTTTAAAAGCAACATCCGGGATGTTAACCGGTTCGTTGCAGGAGGCGATCGTGAAGATCATGAAGATGAGGAAGAAGATCGGCAACGCTCAGCTTCAAACGGAGCTGGTGGAGATGCTCAAGAACATGTTCCTGCCGCAAAAGAAGCTCATCAAGCAGCAGATCGAGTGGCTCATCGAGCACGGGTTCATGATTCGTGATGAGGTCGACATTAACACTTTTATTTACGTCACATGATCGCGCACAATCTCTCTCTCGTATTAATTCGGTTCGGCTTCTCCACTGCTCTTGAACGTCGCGTTAAGTGAAAATATTCGATTGCAATTCGATCTCACTTTATGCGAGGGTAGCCGAAAGAGTGAATTGTTCGAATTTACCTGTAGTAGAAAGGAGGTTGTGTCCTGGTTTGTTGAAAATCTTATTGTTAATGAGTATTGGAAAAAATAAGAATTAGGTTTTCTTTTTTTTGCGCTGCTTTTCAATGTTTTTTTTTTGTGCTTTTAAATGCTGTAAGATTATAAAAGTCGTTTTGTGATGTATTTATTACTTTAGTTTTCACTTTTTTTAAAGCTGGAACAGTATTGGTTACTGCTTTTAAAGCACAGTTTTTGTAGCTAATCATAAGCTTTTTTGCCAGTGTTTCCGTTGTCAAAAATCATGAGAATATTTTTAATTTGTTTATAGCAATAAACTGGCCATCAATCGAACTTGACAAACTTCTTACTTCTGCGTCTAGCAATTGCATTTGTCGAGCGAACTATTAGATCTTGTTTGCCGTGAATAACGGCAGTATTGATTTAGCATTCTCACCTTCGTCGGATGAGGTAGTTAATTAGATATGAACAACATTTTGAAAGGATTGACTTGGATTTCAACTAAAAGTCTCTTAATAATGTAGATTGCAAGCATAGGTTTTTGCCATTGTTCATGTTATTGCTTTAACAATATTGTCTTGAATTCATATTTTTTGCTTTAATTAAAATATAATGATTCAGTTCAGGCGGGAATGTTTTTTTTGGCCTTCTGGACATTTTTTTGAAAAGTAAGGATTTTTTTGGCCAGTGCGCTCCAGAAAGGGTTCTGAGATTATTGATTAGGCCTACATTAGTTGTAAGTGAAAAAATCTTAATAACTTGGAACGAGCTGTCGAATTACGTCAGTGATGGCATGAAAACATTACCATATTCTTATAATAATTAAAACAACACTTGAAATTGTTCGAGATTTCAACGTTCGGATTACCCTGCTCTAGTTAAAATACGACTGGCAAATGGACACAACGCTCAACTGACTCACATAGTTGACATGCGTTATTTAGGTTTGTTTTTGTTTTTGCTCTTGATTGTTAATTACTGGTCCGTTACGTGCTATAAAAAAAAAATGCAAGTCTCTAATTTCTTTGTTGTTTGTTTTTCCGAGCAGCTAAAACGCCAACTTTTATTTCTATAGCCTGCGTTACTCCAAGCGAAATTTAGAAAAGCAATCATTTTTCTCCAATTCACAGCTAAGTGTTGTTAGTTAATGTTAACCCACTATTCACGTCAATGGCTTTGTGTCTTTGACTCAATATCATGAACTCGCGACACGCTTCGTCATATGATACAAGTATATGACGTAATGATTAATCTAATGTTTGGGATGGATTTGGATTTAAACAACAATTAGCAAAACTCAATATGACTAATAGCTAAACTTTTAACATAGGTTTTACATTTTATTCTATAAAAACAACCAATTTTTAATAATTAAATGGAATTAGAGAAAAGCAATGCTTTCGGAATTGTTAAAAACTATGTTTACGAAGTCTTAACAAAATCAATTTAAATTACAATATTTCGATAGTAAAGCGCAAAAATAAATCTAACAATAATAACATATAAAAAAGATACAAGCTGACTGCAGTTATTTATAGCAACATTCGCAATTAAATGTAACAAAATACAAGTAAATTGAGCACTGACGTCATTACTTGCTAGATATATGTTGGGTAATTCATATTAAATGTTCTAAACTAGTAATATACATCATTTCTATATTTACCTATATATAGCTGATAGGAAAAAATGTTGCTTTTATTTTTGGCAAATGACCACTAGAATAACTAAATTCCAACATATTAATTTTTGGCAAGCTGTTTATTTTTTATTAATATATTTCAATAAGGCCAAATGTTTTCTTTTTTATAGTAGATTAAACTTATGTGCAAACGCTAAATAGCAAAATACTTCATTTTGTGCAACTTTGATAAATTGAAATAGATGCAAGTAACAAAAAAGAGCTTGTATTTCGGCACCCGTTCTGTTTGCGGTCTTACAGGATTTGATATTCAGGTTTTGTTAAACTAAGTTCTAGTCAAAAATCATTCTTCTTCGTTAATGTCTTCAGTAAAACGAGATATTTTCTCCATAACATCGGTTAGTTCCGTCATAGCATCGGATAAGTCGCAGCTATCCGGGGCTAGTAAAACATCTTCGAGTTCTTGCATTGCATAGTCATAATCGTCGCTCTCTGCATTTTCAAAACAAAATATTATTTGATTTTAGCGAATTTAATAGAAGTTTCGAGAGGGTTGGGTGGTGCGATAGCCGGGAATCTGGTTATTTTTTCGGAGAGGCCTATATACTGGTAGTCTTTAGAATCTCTTCTGACACAAGATTAATTGGTACGTTCAATGATTTTTTTGGACACAAATTTGTTTTTAAAAAAAGTAATTCGTTTGTAAATCGTTCCTGAGGAGCTTGGAGATTGGTTTTTGCGGCGATTAGTACTGGCATAGTTTCCAGTCTCGCATTGTGCATGCAGCGCTACTGAGCATACCGAATACCACATTATATCAGCGGGCCGCATACATTACACACCAGAAGGAGCACGAGGTTATACGGCTTAAACGGTATAGCTTATGGTTTCGACAGTAACTGGCTCAGAGTGTCTCCCTTTTAAACAAAGAAAAAACTCAGCTCCTGTTTTTGTTATGCACTCGATCCTTTCAATGAGGTAGGCCTACTTTATGACATTTTCCGATGAATCCCGTAGCGCATTGATCTCGCGCCTGTTTGAGTTCCATCAATATACGTTGTATGTTCTTGGTGCTCGTCACTTTAGCACTATGAATTGCATGTTAAGTCTAGGTCTCCTGTTTTGACGTTTGGGCCAGCCGTTCATTAACTATTTATAGCCGATAGGTTTATAGCCTATCACTTTTGCAAATAACAGAAAACAAAGCAATATCTCGACATACCCGAAAGCCATTTAATAACTAATGATATTACAATTATTGCTCTTTAATATGCTTTTCCAACAAAAAAATCTATGCTTTCGTCGTTTGTTGTTCTATCCGGAAAAACATTTTTAATTTAAAAATATCTTTCCTTAAATTTAGCAAAGATTACCAAATTGTTCAGAACTGAAACCAATTACTCGGACTAGGTTTAGTTATAAACTCACTGTGAGACTATAATTAATGTTTATGACGCTTTCTTTGAGAAACTTGAGGTGCGTGAAGCAACGTCCAAAGCTTAACAAAAAATATACCTTCTACCAATATCTTGGTGAATTGTTAAAGATATTGAGACTTATTTTGGTTATGACTTTTAAATTATTAGCGATATAAAATAGTGAAGGGTTTAATTAACGTAACTTATTCTTTCCTTGCTCAATGATCATAAATAAAAATAACCTAAGTTTAAACAAAAAAAGAGAAAATAGTTGAAAAATCGTGTGTAAGCCTAATAAAAACCAGATTGAAAATTGTTGAGTTGGGAATCATAAAAAAGTTGTTTATATTCTTTAACCTGCTTTTACATTGATATAATGTACTTCTTCTTTAGACTTCAATACAACGTATTTCAGATTTATATACAACTTTAGTTTGGGCTTCATATACGGAAATGACAGTCTTTCAGAAGTAGTCTATTTTACCTCTAATAGGGCTATCGTATAGATATATCTATTCAAATATAGTACAATATAGTCTAAATAAAAAACAGCCATTTTAAGATAGGATATGATTAAAGTTAAACTTATTAAAACAACCTTCTGCCTTGCGCGGTTACTTACGAGACACTTTCTTTACTGTTATTGACGGTGTTACGCCAGTTGTTTTTTTAATGCCCTTTCTTTTTTCATTGGTATAATCTTCTTCAGGAGGCGGAGGAGGCGCAACGAATCTTGGATTCCCATAAATATCACTCTAAATTTTTTACCTTTGTTTAACTGTTAAATTAATAACACTTTTTAAAAATTTTCTATTGAATCTGATTACTAAGGCAAGTTTTTGCAACTTTTTTTACAGCTTCGGACAGCTTCTTGAAATTCAGAATTTACTTTGTGCAACGTTTTAAGCTGTTTTCAAAAATTTTATAGTGCAGCTTTTTACAACTTTTATCTTTTTTACATGCAACTTTTAGCTGTAACTTTTATGAAACATTACGCAAAATGTGCAGGTGTGATTAAAAAAACAGAAATGCATTATATAATTTGTATGTGGATCCTCGATTCAAACTGAATAGTCCTCTAAAATCAATTGTATAAATGACAAGGCCAAACATCAGTCTCTAACTCAATGCCGATAGTTGAATTGCCAAGCAACTTCATGCCTGTGGAATGAAGTTTTAGCATGTTATGTAAGTAATAATAAAAATTTTTCCCAGCTAATGTTTGGAAATATTTAGGATTGTATATAAATAAATCGCTTTAGTAGATTACTGTCATTTAAAATGCTTGTGCATAAATGCAAATTTTTGCTATAACTTTTGTTAAAAATAAATGCAAATTTGTCACAATTTTATTGCAACAAAAAGTTGCTCTAGTGATTACCTCCCATATTTTAACTACGGCACACCTCGGTGAATCCAGATTTGATTTAACACACAAAATCATCCGAATAAGGCGAAGATCCAGATAATTCAAAGCTTTTCATTAAGAAGTACAGTATATAGGAAATCAGTTATATTTTCAGTTTTATCCGAGTTAAGCGAAATTCCACATTAACTGAATCCGGATTAACCGAGGTCTACTGTAATTCAAATGTTGGCCATAGGTTTAATGTAAAATACCCCAAAAACATTCTTTGTAGTCTATAATTTTTTTAAGAAAAACAGTTTGAAATCACTTTATACATTCTAAAATTATTCTTTTTTGCCAAACTAGCAAATACAGTGGCTAATTCATTAGACTGCCGATGCATTAAATTTCATGAAAGTTTATAATAATTGCGGCATACCTGTATGATGGGAACGTAATGCGCAAGCATAGAAGATACTGCCTGCAGTGTTTTTAGATTGATGTGAAGACCGGATAAACCTGCAATGTCGATGAATGGATAAAGTGATTTAATCCCTGTTACCAGTGGCGGCTCGCGCGTTGGAGTTCCAGAGCTGCAGCACCTTAAATATCTATGCAGCGGTTGTAAATATTATCAGCAAAAGCTTTAAAAAATTATAATTATTAAGTTTTTAAGCGTTGCTGATACTGTCTGATAATATTTACAACTGCTGCATTGATATTTAGGGTGCTGCAGCTCTAATGCGCGAGCCACCACTGCCTGTTACGTAGCATTAACAGGCAGTCGTTTCGATTTCCAGCAATAAACAAATTAAAATAGACTAGAAATTAATCAAAAAACTTGCAATTTTTTTGCAAGTATAATAAGTAGGCCTAATTAAAAATTGCATTTCTTTATAAAAAAATGAGAATAGGCTTAGTTAAACTCTGGCAAACATCAACACGCAACAGCTGCAAACACGAAAATAAACCAGATGAAAAAAGTTTAGATATGGACCAAGCAAATCGTTCTTGTCAGCTTTCTCGCAACAGTGAGATGAAGTTCACGAAAGCGAGTTTATCGTTAGTTAGGCACACCATATTTCCGAAGTGGCAAACCGGGACGCTCGTTAACAGAATTTAATTTTCTTCTCAAAAAAGAAGCTTTCTCTAAAAAAAGAAGGTCTTTACTTCAAGTGATTCTCGGATTTCATGATTTTTGTCCATAAAAATAATGTTTTCTAAGAAAAAGCTCTTCACTTTCAATCTGTCTTGGATTTCTAAAGAACCAGCCGGAAAAAAGCCCAAAAAATTGGGACGTACGGTAAGCCTACCGTTAGGTGATATTTTAGGTGATATTCCATAATAAATTGCCAGCCTTAACATGAAGCGTACATTTGGAAAAAAGAACTTATCGCGTGGGATCACTGATGAATCGCACCTTCACCGTCGTCGTCGTCTTCATCAGCGCTGTCCAAAAGAATGCAAATCGCGTCATCGTCGTCATCACACTCATCTGTAGATGTATCTGGGTAATCTAACCTTTAAAAAAAGATCGATTTCAACTCTAATACATACATTTGCTTATTTTCTGAATAACCTTTTCAGCTCTTATATCGATGCCACAGGCTACTTAAGATTAATTTTTTCTATCATTAGAAAAGCCATAAATTTGCATTTTGCAGATTCTTCATCACAACTATTAGGCTTGACTGTAGAACTTGAAAATTTTTTTGTTTTTTGTAATATTGAAGGTGATTTTTTCAGTTTTTTATAGTGATCATCATTACTTATAGCGAAACTCAAAACGCGACTGAACCAAAAAAAAAATTGAAAACAAATTAAGTTAATCAGTAAAAAGTAAACTGTTAAAAAAATGCTGTTAAATTAAGCTCTTTAAAAATGCGATAAATTTTTTTAATTCGTTCAAACTCTGTACGAATAAGTTATATGTTTAATTGTTCAAACTATTTCGAAGATTTTATTTCATTTATACATTTTAATCAAAAATTAATTTAAGTAATTTTATTTAAGAAGTATCTTTTTACCCACCAATAAACATTTGATTGCTACATAATCAATTGTGACATTAATTAAATTTGGTATAAACTAATGGTCAAAATTTAAACGATTAGTTTTTGGTTACCTAATTCTTGGGTCCAAGATTTACCTCAATCAATAAATTGCTTTCGTTTTAATTTGATTTACGATATTGTTTACGAAGTAATCTGTAAATATTACTTTGTGTAGTGGTCATTTCCTTATTTTAAAACCAAAAAAGTTTTATGAAAGTTAATGCGTAAATAGACGTTAATTATAGTTATGAATCACAAAAGCTTTTCTTTTTACAGCTTTTTAAAATTTTTGTTAGTTCGTAATAAAAATAAGCTTAAAACTTGGTTTATAAGTTGATGGCAGGCAGTACTGAAGAGTGCTTTGTGCGGCATTGTGCATCACCCCGCACCAAATTGGTGCTCATTGGCTAATCATGGTTTCTGTTTTAAACTCTCATCATAGACTGTCTGCTTGCTCTAAAGTGGCTTATAGAAACATCGGATCATCAGTGAGCGTGATGCACAAAATCGTCTTTTAATCCTTAGGTTTCTGTTTTAAACTCTCATCATAGACTGTCTGCTTGCTCTAAAGTGGCTTATAGAAACATCGGATCATCAGTGAGCGTGATGCACAAAGTCGCTTTTTTCGGTACAGCAATGCATTGTTAGGAGCCGCAACCTGAATACTTCTTAGTTATTCAAAATTCACCTTTCTTCTTCATTTGGATCATTTTTAAATTCATTCGATAAAGTAGGCGAAGGCGACAAAGTCTTATCATGGCCATGACCCGGAGATAATCCTTTAACGTTCAGAGAACCGGAAGTCAAAGCTCTTTTCAAAATTCCTTTTTTTTTGTTCCTGATTTGTTCCATTCTCTTTGGTAAATCAATGTTCCAGATTCAAATCTGTTGAATTATAAAAGGTTTGGGTAAACTTGAACGAGTTTTTGTGATCACGTTGTCAGCTATAGTTTTTCAAAATTTTTAAAGCGAGTCTGTTGAAAAAACCTGCTGGTCGTATAATAGCGAAGCCGTGTTCAACTTTATCGTTATTAATCAGTTATTTTTATTTAATTTCGTTACATGATTTTAGCAAAGCATACATAGGAAGTGCATTTTATTAGAAATGAATGATGATGTTGCAAAATAATAATGTAAAATATTTGTTAAACCAGCGGATGATTGAATCAATGGAAGGTTTGCAGTTTACCCTACAATTTTATGCGAACGAACACTAAGTGATTTGGCTCACACAAAGTGGTCACGCGAATCGCAAGTCAGGTGGTTCGATATGTCATCCTTAAACAGCATTTAGTCTTGGACTTTAATCGTGTATTCAAAAATCTGTTTATGTTTATACCTTAAATGAAGTGCCTAATATAGCAGATGATCTTTTTTTGAAAAAAATGTATTAAACAAATGAACGGTTTTGTGAAGCAAGTTTTCATTAAATTGTTTTGCTGAGAAAACTGTAAATTTGTTATTTTTTTATATAGAAATAAAGGCTTTTTGTAAAAAATCAAACAAACGACTTTTCTTTAAATATTTTTAATTAATTGTAATATACGATTGTATAACTATATCTAGCTTTCAATCATAGAATATTTGGTTATTTGGAATTAAACTCTACAAACTGATCTGACATTATTTAATCAAAATGTCAACAGAAGGCATTGGTTGAAATAATTAATCAAATGTTCATAGACACTTCAAAAAAAACAAAACACATAGGCCACGTTACAGCCTTGTCCTCACTCACCTGATGTATTAATCATAAAATGAAATCAGTTAAGTCATTTAAAAAATTTGACCTACTGATGATACAAGTCGAAGCCTAAAAATAATTAAACAGTTTTACATTAAAGATGCATCAACGTTTATTTATTTTTAGCTTTTTTCCAAGGTAAAAATTAATTCTTTGTTAATAAACAAGACCAATAAAATTTAGAAAATTTTTATTTTTTTCGTAATTCGTTTGATTAAACGATTCGGTTTACAATGGGAAAAAACAAATATATAATTGCAAATTTTATTTAAGCAATGCCATAAACATTAGATTCTGAATCACTAGAAAAAGTTTGTAACATGAGCAATTAAAGAAATATTTAACATCGCTAACTGAAAGGTGCCCGTTTAGCTTATCAATTTGGTCAATGGGACACAATTTCAAAGTTCGATTTAAGGTAGATTCAGCCCTGCCAGCGCTGCTCTGTAGTTTTGCTGACTGCGTCGAATCTAAAGCGCTCTTCAATAAAATTTGTCGAAACTGCTGCGTATCCGAGATGTCAGAAAAGACAAATGGGAAAAATCAAATAAATCATTTCATAATTTTTACCATGACCGTCAGCTTTGCTGAAAGTTTTAAAACGAACTACCATAATTGTACTAAAATTTAAATCCAAATCGGTGACGCTTTTTATGCTTGGAAGTTTAGTAAGAAGCTCTAAATTACTATCATACCACTAATTAAAAACCAACAAAAAACTTTCCAAGTTTAACACACCGGCGTTGTCCCACGAGTCAGGAAGATAATTAAAAACGATGATGTTGATGGTTCTATAACACTTCCAACTAATCAAATAATTGCTCTTTTAATATTGGTAAATTTTTTCGTGAATCAAAAGACCGTACAATACAACATTTTGCCCAAAATCCTTAAGTTTCAGTCAAATGTTTTCCAACTTTATAGATGATTGATTACTCAACTCTTGACTAGAAAACGTTTTTATGTTTTGTGGTACTACTATCCGCAGCACACCGTTAAGTTTTGTCCGAAAATTAAGCTGAACTATTTTCTTCAAAATTTTAAAGCAACTGTATAGTTGGTTTCTAAAGCACTTCTAAGTAGAAAAAGCAAAGTTAAAAGAACCCTTTCTTGATGTGCTTTTCTTTAAAATTTTTTTTTTGAAATAGTATATTTTGCTTAGAATCTAAAAGCTTCGAATGCGTTTATGTAGCAAAAAGAGTTCTATAATAAATCACGTCCATTAGCTGAACTTTTTTCCTTCATATTGGAAACACTTGTTTGCTGCGACGCTTCCAGAATTATGCTGTGAATGACTCATTCTGTGGGCTTTATTTATAAAATCAAACATGGCAACATGACAACCTATTACATATTGGACATCAACTGCAGTTAATTTGACTTTATTTTCATTCGCCATTTACTATTACTGCGAGGACACAGTGGGTTAAAAAGCAATGTTTACCTTGCATTGGCTTTCAATAGCGTTCTAAAAACGGATAACTCGTAAATATTATAAAACGAAGAGGAAGATAAACGTGTTGCTGATGTCACTTCCGCTTCTGCTTAATGCAATGATAGCTGTGATTGCATTGATAGGGTTGATGAACAAACTGGCCATCGTGGTCGCAGGTTTCAATGTTGAATCTGTTGTAAGTGAGTTTTGTTCATGTCTTTTCATTGCTTTATTTTTTGCAAAAACCATTATCCATAATTAAACTATAGACAGCGACGAAGTCCAATTTTTCTTCTCATGTTTTTCTTATATTTTACATAATTTTGTTTGAAAGTTGCAAATTAGGAGTTTTTTGATATAAAATACAAGAACGAGCTATTGTTTTTAATTTTTTTTCCAAAACGATAAATTTGGCAGTATCTTTACTACATACTATTCCAAAATTATTATAACCTTTTGTCATTGCTTTCGTTGGAAAAGAAATAAAAATAAAAAAAGCACATCAATCGTTTATTTGTATCCTTTTCAAAAAGCAGTGTAATTCTAATTAAAAAGGAATCATTCATTCATTCGTTTTTTTTTTCTCGATCATTAATAAACGCATAAGTCACACATAAAAAACTTTTAGATCGATTGGGGTAACCCTAACAATAAGCCTAACCGTTTTATGATTTATTCACATGGAAAATTTTTTCAAACTTGTCATCAAACTCTAAAAAATCATATCTTGTTTTGAGAAAAGTTAATATTATTATTTTTCAAACCTGAATTTTTACTTAAAAAAAAGTTTTTAAAAAATCGCGTGTTAGTGCACATTTATTTACAATAAGGCCTAAGCAGTCGTAAAAAAGTCCAAACGCAGGTTTTGATTCGAAACTCAACTTTTTTAAAGCATCCTCCGATTCTTTTAGTAGCCTATGGTCCAACTATCTACACATTTTTTTTTACAACGACAATTTTAAACATTTCATATCTTGTCGATTAGAGGCAACGGGACCCTGTTTTTTTCTTAGGGACAGGGTTAGGTTTAGTCATGGCTTAATGTTAAACGCTTTTTATCTTTATTGTCCAAACAAGACTAAAAAAATCTTTGTTTGTCGAAATAAAAAAAACTTTAAATTTTACTCTCGTTTTAGCCGATAATTCATTTAATTCGGAAATTTCAAACCGATTTCGTCGCGCATCTTTTGATAATTTTGAAAAGCGGTACGCAGGAATAAAGAACTTAGATCAGAGGTGTTCTCGTCGCGGTGTTCTCGTCGTGAACTCGTCGCGGGCCAAATATTTGTGTGCAAGTTTATCACGGGCTACAATCGCTACAGTAATTAAAATGATGTTCTTATGCGAGTTAGTTCGAAAATTTTCGACTCCAAAACTGGTGTTCTCTAAAAAAAAAAGAAAAAAAACCTTAACTCAAAATCAGCTTCTGATTCGCAATTTTCATCTCCAAAGCCATGTGTTCTCAAAAAAAAAGGTCTTCACTCTGGTTAAGGGCTTTATTTTGTCGATTAAATGAATACTTATCTGCATTTTAAGCATCGCTGAACTAGTGTTTTTCAAAAGGTTTTGCGGCACACTTGGAAATCTCTCGCACAATGTAAGTTGAGGAGGTTTAGAGGCTCTGCGATAATTCAAGAGCATCTGA
Organism: Diplosoma virens; assembly: GCA_963680785.1. NCBI lineage: Eukaryota > Metazoa > Chordata > Ascidiacea > Aplousobranchia > Didemnidae > Diplosoma > Diplosoma virens. The sequence continues at coordinate 10,337,229 of OY796890.1, read as the reverse complement.
TTAAAAATTCCTTCGCTGACCGCACCAAAAGGCTTCATGGGTCGTGGGTAAGACGCCCCGAATTTAGGGAGGAACCCCATCAAAAACTATTTTAAACCGTTTATGGTTTGATCTTCTGTATCATTAATACTATTATTATCAAGTCTATGTATCTTCCCGACTAGCAGGAAAATGTCGGAGGCGTTGTAGTTAGAGTAATCAAGCCACGATATTGCTATCCAGTTGAAAAATTTTTTTGGTTTTTAGTTTTTTTAGAGATGTCACTGAAATTTAAACCTGCTTGCAAAGAATGCCAAGGAGAAAAAGTACCGTAAAGTATTTTTCTTAAGGACACAACTAAACAAAAAAGTGAATTTTAAACCGCGACTGCGTTGATCGTTTCCACTATCTTGCGGCATTTTTAGGGCACGCTGCCGACTCAGTAACTTTAGGGCTGTAAGTTATTACTGTCTACTAAGTTATTACTGTCAAGCATAGCACAATATATATTCTATTCGAATGTCTTTTGGCCTTGTTTACGTAAATGTTCAATACAGTCCCCAGCATAATTCAAAAAAAAGGACGAAAGTCCTTTGATAATTTTCGATTACCTCAAGCAAACTGCGACAAATATTTTTTAAAATCTCACTTTTTAAATGAATCGACATAGTTCGATTTTTTATCATTTTCAATGCACGCTCAGTGCAACAAAGAAAAGTAGGCTATTCTATTTAGAGTTATTTCAAACATAAACTTACAGGGAGGAAAAATGAACGCACACGTATCTAGATATTGTACTGTACAGAAAGTAACATACAAAAATGAAATAGTTATTCACGCCATGTCATTTATGCTAAATTTTAATACCGGTACGTAGTGTTGTAAAATAATATCCACTGCCTGTTCTTGTTGCAAACAAATAAGAAAAAAACTAGAGCAGGGATCTTTTAACTCTGCTACATTTGATGTGTCATCTGCTTGAATAAAAACAAGTCAAATAACCTCTGTTGGTGCGTTTTCCGTTAAGTTCAATATTAACACTAAAAAATGATTGTGATATTTTTTGTGGTAATTACAATTTTATTGGTTGATTTCATTTTAGTAACCTCTTTTTATTTTGTTAAAATTGTTCAAAAATTGAAGTTTAAATAAAGTTTTAAGATAAACACAGATATTGGATATGTACAGTATGTAAAGGTCGAGTGACATAGACTGACGCTGGCGTATAAAAAAATGATACAATTAATTATATAATGTAAAACTTCAAGCGCATATGCATTATAATTAACGATCTTTCTTCAATTTAATAAAAACAAAACCTGATATTTAAACCGATAAGTTAAAACAATATTTTTTCAACCAATTCTAATTTTTTTTGTTTTTCTATGCACATTTAAACCTGATTAAAATGGATTGAAAAAAATAAGACAAAATAAGCTTCATACACAAATTCATCATGCGTTTTCAAAATTTAGGAGTTTTATTGATTTTTATCGTGTTTCAACTCTATTTATTCTCCAGACTCGTACAAAAACGTTCAAGGCATTATACTATGAGCAACTTTTAAGCAATACCGTACCTACTTATTTAATGCTGTATATGCGGGCCCGCAAGCAACCAGAAGACCTAGCAGATAATTGCTTTGAGAGATGCCAAGATATTGTAGTAGGTTAGAATTTTTAATTTACTTTTTTAGTTTTTATTTGGGACATAACTAAAATTGCAGTCTCCCCAGACTACCTATTGATCAATCAGATCATAAATGTAGACAAGTTGTCACTTCTGCCTGATTCTATTTTTCTTATCCGTAGACGTAACTTTCTCTTGTTTCATCAAGATAAGAGTTTAACCAGTCACAATTAACATATTTACAAATATCTATTATTCTGGTGTTACGATCTACTAGATCGTGTTCTAAATAAAACAACAAAACAGCGCAGTTACTGTTAAAAAACATTAAAAACAAAACAAGATATACACTGCAGCAAAATGGGCTACGATCTAGTAAAAAAGGGAATAGTTACTTTCATGCATCTAAAAATTTACTTACTTGGCTTAATTACTAAACATTACTCATCACGAAGCCTAGACTTACTAACAGCTAATAAACAAACAAGTAGCAAACTAGGAAACACAGCCTCAAAACACTTGCGCAGCTTCTAGCACTTTATCAGTTATATATTAGGTTGGATAGAAAGTTCTGTGGCATTTTTAACCTGGAATTTTATTATTAATTATTTTTGAACTTAGTTACGTGAATGTTACTGTTATTATTATAATGCTTTAATTTACTGTTTCAGATTAATTTAATAACAGTTCCTTCAATTTTGATATTGATTTAAAACTCTAAAATAGGCATTGATCAAACAGACATTGAAACAATGCATCTTGTATGAATACAAAAAGGGCTCAAAATCTTTGAAAGCAGCAAGAAACAGTCATTCTGCCTATCAAAATGAGGCTCCGAGTATTCGTACCTGCCGACAATGGTTTAAACCAGGAGTGGGCAAATTTTTTAGCTTGAGGGCCGCATTTACAAGCTGATTTGTCTGCGGGCCGCGCTATGGTAATCTCTAAAAAAAAGATCATAACTTTTAATCAAGATCCAAAATATCCTTTTTCGTCTCGAAAAAAGTGATTTCAAATTTTGGAAATTGATTGAATGTGATGACTATTTTTTATAGATCATCACGACTGAAAGCGAAGAGAGAGTAAAGTTTTTTTCTTGAGGCTTTCGCGGGCCGCACAAAAAGTCGTGGCGTTCCGTATGTGGCCCGCAGGCCGTAGTTTGCCCACCCCTGGTTTAAACAATTTGAATTGGGCAATTGTTCTCTCGTTGACTCCCCTTGATCAGGAAGATCTTTTTCTATTAATTTTAAATTTTTAAAGAACGTTGTTGAAAAAAATTCATAACAAACAGCTTGGGAATCGGCATGCTGGTTTAGCACATGTCATAGGACAGTAATAACACAATTAAACAAACTTGGAAAGGTGTCAAAATATGGTCAATAGTTTCCACATGAATTGACTGCTAATCAACTTATTAACAAGTTGCAATCTGCTTTTTGAGATGTAGATAGGCTTTTTAGGTTTTGTGACAGGACTTTTTATCCAACCTAATATATCTGCTGCCGCTACGAATCAGATAAAATTGTGATTCAACAAAAAAACGCAGAGGTAACAAAGGTTCTGGCGTTGTTACGTAACAATCACAAAAAGCATGGAAACCAAAATATGCTCACCACGGCTATCGCCTACATTACCCTACTAGCCTGAGTAAGCTACGCCTAGACGAAAAGAAGTAAAAGGGCTACTGGCTACGAAGTGCATAAAAGGTTCCTAAACCTGACTCTATTTAAAATTAAATATATAGTAACTTGTATTGGAAAGATGGGGAAAGTACTGGTAAATACTTAACTATAACAAATGTCAATTTGTGATAATACTACTGTAAATCAAGAAACTCCTTTGAAGCTGCAATCGATCCGAAAAACAAAAACATGTCGCAATGCTTGCAAAAAAACTTCCAATGACTCTAAAATTACGCAATGGAATCATCGTTTTCGAAGCAGCTGCAATTCTGCATGATATTGATGCGGAGTTCGCAGTTATTGACTCCGTTCTTAAAGCTAAAAAAAAGACGAAGTACCGCGGTACTTTATAAAAAAAAAGTACCACAGTACCGGTAACGGTGTTAGAAAAGTACTGCGGTACTTTAGTACACGGTACTGCCCACCACTGGTGTCATGTGTGTATCAAACATAGTCGAGATTGTGGCCTGTAAATATTAGTGGCGTTCATTTGATTATGTAATTTCCCAAGATTGGTAATTTGTTTGCTCTGAAATGTGCCAGTTGTTTACGCATATGGCGTTGTAATGCCTTTTCTGATCAATGAATGTCATGGGGTGTAGTCTTTGTTAGTTTTTCTGGAATGAAGGTGAGGCGTGGTGGAGCGGTGTAAATGTGTTTCAGGTTTTTTTGAATTTCTCAAGTGTGATGTCTGGTTATAAGATAATGATGTTAGTAAGCTGTAATGTGGATTTCATGTTTTGAATAGATCTGAATATCAGTTAATTGTTTAATTTAAATAGCATAAAGCTTGTTTGAGATGGGTGCAATTGAAAAGGCATTGGTTTAGTTGGGTGGGTGTTTAGTATTTCTTTCTTGTGTATAGCCAGTAGCAATGTAAAAAGCTTTGTTTTAAACAGTTTGCAGCTTTTTGATGTTGGTGTTTGATAGGGTTTCATATGGTGTTGCCTCTTTCAGTGATAGCTTTAAAAGTACAGTAGAGACAATTTGTTTTTTTGTTTACCCCATTTGGTGGAAATGAGTACTTCCGGAATGTTAAGAGTTTGTTTTGCTTGGTTGATGGTGACATTTATGTGTTGCGAAAATGCTGATTTTGGGATAAAGTGATTTCCAAAAAATTTTTGGGTGTTTTGCAGTAGGGCAGTAGCGTGCGGTCAGGGCATGCAAATCATGCCTTGCATGACCAAATTTTTAGGATTATATGACGAACTTTTGCGCAATGAGATAGATATCGCTGAATTCTATGAGAAATATTACTTGTTCGGGATGAAATCTGAGGCCGATCCGAGACGAAGACCCGTTTTTTTGTGTTATTTTAGAGAATACCGTGAATTTAGGAAAAAAAGTAAGAAATCGGAGACTGATTTCAAGTGATAACTTTTTTTTTAGAGGTCACCCCATTTTGAGGCCAAAAAGTGCATTACTCCGAACGATTTCAAGCGATGACCTTTTTTTTAGAGAGCCCTGCATTTTCAAAAGAAAAAGTGCATTACCAGGCAACAACTTCAAGTGATGACCTTTTTTTTTTAGAGATAAGCAAAAATCTAGGACAAAAATTGGTCTTGATCACCATGACATTACGACTAAAAGTTACAATCTCACACAAAAATTTTTTCCTGCCAGTAAAATATTGCATGTCTCACTCATTAATTACCCACAAGATATCAATTTTCATGACCAGATTTTTGCATGCAAATTGCATGGCCAGACTCAGAGGTCATTGTATGCCACTGCTGTAGGGAGTGTTTAATTGTTTAATTTAAGTGATAGATTTGTCCCTTCAGCTGGGTCTAGTAGTGTAAAAATAAGAGCAGTTGTAGTTTTGTTTGTGTTTATATAAAAATCATTAGTAATGGCCAATTCATGTATTTTGTAAAGCAATAGTTAAATACGTTGTTGCACTTTACCGTGTTTGGTGTGAGATCCTGCGATTGTTACGTCATCAACTATCTTGTGATTTGTACGTCTTTTGGAGGAAATGAAACGTCTGAGATGTTAAATAGGGTTGGAGACAAAACTCTGCCTTTGGTGCACTGGGTCAGATACGCTTGAATTTCGAGTGTGCAGTTGTAGTTTTATTAAATAGATGCTTGTCGAATTTTTATTCAGTTTTCAATAAATTTGATGATGAAGTTTGAATTGTTCATTTGGAAATTTAATGATGTGAGTTTGCGTATAATGATGTGTATCAAAACGTCACAAAAATATAAGAGTCACACTGAATTAGTCCCACAAACATAAAGCAATCTTCACTTCATACTTATTAGAAAAGATCGCCTCGCAACTAAAACTCGCAACAATCCTCCTAACTCACATTAAAAACAACAAAAAGCTTTTCACAACTTGCGACTAAAACACCTCATTAATTGAACTGTATGTCATCAAAATCCACTTTCCTACATCACAGAAATTATACATCGCAAATATGTTAGCTTCTTTTCACCCAGTTTTATTCTATGTAAATATCATAAACAGAAGAGGACTCGATTGTATCCAACACGTCACGACTATAACAAATCTTTCCAACACTATCATTACAGTAGATGTCAATGCTCACTGCCCATTGTGGTACTCGATTACCAAAGATTATAAAAGAGAATTGATTGAAAAGATCTTGCATTTTCCAATCACATAGTCCTAACACTAAACACAAATGCTTCAAGACGTCTACCACCCAATGAAATGCAACAACTTATTTCACCAGACATTGCAGACAAAGCTTCAGCAGACTTGCATAATTGCACGAGCTGCAAGACCATCCATTTTTTCACATCAAGTTCTTACTCACAACCCTCAGCATACATCGTAAGACCAAAACAGCATCTTTTCACTTTACTAAAACAACAATCAACGATATGGTAGGAAACTCTATCACGTGACTTAATTTTGTATCGCCCGTTGAACGCTTGAATGCACGAACATAAATCCAGTTTAGCCAAATGACTTTATATACTTTTTAAATTAATAATTCAATAAATTAATGAAATAAAAAAATATAAAATGTAAAGAATTTATTAATAAACTAAAGTATTAACAAAAAAATTTAATGAAAATAAAGAGTTAATAAGCTAATTCTGTCCAACCCCTACTTATCTTGGGGTAAAACTGGACAGATCGCTCACGTTTCGTCACCATTTAGTGGCATTGCACAAAAACTATCCTCACGCGTTACACTGTTGAGGCGACTCGTGGGCTCGGGATGAGGTGCTGGTGCTAAAACATTATGCATAGCCACCTTATCTCTAGTCTACTCAACAGCTGAGTACTGTGCGCCAGTCTGGTGTCGCAGTACTCACACTCGCCTCATCGATAGTGTTTTGAACGACGCCTTGCGCATAGTTACTGGATGCCTGCGTCCCACTCCAGCGGACCACCTACCTGTACTCTCAGGCATCCAGCCAGCTGAGCTTCGCCGACTGGGAGCGACACTCTCCTTGGCTTACCATGGATCTCTGGACCCCGATCATATCTTGTATGGTCTTTTAAGTGGGTCCTCAGATACTCGCCAAGTGAGACTAAGATCCAGACGCCCGTTTGTGCCAGGTGCGCGGAATCTTTTGGACAACCTTGCCAGACTTGGCATCCTCGCTTCTGAATGGACAAATCACAAATGGAACGCGGAGTACTGTGAAAATGCTTCCAGGCTCCGTGCTTTTGTGTGCCGGACCGGTGCCAGGCCTGTTGGGATGGGCTTACCCCGAGCAGCTTGGGTTAAGCTCAACTGCCTGCGGACTAGTGTTGGGCGATTCCATTCGTCCATGCATAAATGGGGTCTTGCTCTTTCACCGAATTGCGAGTGTGGCGCCTCTGAGCAAACCGCAGACCATGTACTAACAGCGTGCCCTATACATCGGGCACCACATGGAGCACGAAGTCTGACGGTTTTGGATGACGAAACTCGATGCTGGCTTAATAATACCACTGCCAGCATCTAATTCAAGCAGTGCAGCAGTCTGGGGTAGTAAAAGGATAAACCCTCGGCCCTAGTCTTGTTTGTGTCTGACCTGGAGTGGATACCCTTCAAACGATGACGACGACGACGACGAGCTGATTGACTATATTTATTCAATTTAATCCATTTGTAATTTTTTACATTGAAAATAATTTGATGCATTTTTAAAAACAATAAAAAGATGAGTATAGGGAATCACTCCTAACTCTGCCACTGCTTTAATGAATATAACCAAAATCACTTTTGGCCTGCAATATATTCAATTGATCGAGAAAATGCACACACAGGGGTAATTTGACCTCTTACCATCGAGGCAAATGACACATTACTGTGCAAAAGTACAAAGACTCATTCGATTTCGACCAATATCACATTGGTACTTCGCTGTTTACGACCGCATTGCGCTAATTTTCAACAGCCAGGACAATTACTGGTGAAAATTGACTTGGTAAAGTGCAAACAATAATCAAGCTAGCTAATTTAAGAAAAAAAAAAAAAAAAAAAAAATTTTTATCTAGACACAAATATTAGAAGATTGAAAGCATAATTTGGGGGCCTCAATTTGTAAAAGAGAAAAGGTAATCTTGTCATAAAGCTTAGTGCATATAGCCTAATTAAGAACAGAAAATACTATTGGGTAGCAAAATCCTCCGCCAGACAGCTGTTTCGACTATTGAAGTCTCGTCAGTGACGGTTTGATTTTTGCAAATGTTAAAAAAAAAAAAAAAAAAACTGAAAGGCAAAATGACTGAAGTGACAATTTGATTTTTACAGAATGTCAAAATTCAAAAAAGATTAAAGCACTGAGAGAAGTCTTTCGTAAATTGGAATCCTAACATCAAAGTCAAGAGCTAAAATTAAATAGAAAATCCGAATAATATAAAACCAAAAGTAATAAAATGCCAAAGAAATTGACAAGAATATTAAAGCACTAAGAGAACTCCTTTGCAACTCTTTGTGATGTTGGTTATATTCATTAAAGCAGTGGCAGAGTTAGGAGTGATTCCCTATACTCATCTTTTTATAGTAAATTTCTTGCTTGCCATAAAACCAAAGATTTTTAAAAACAACTTTGATAAAAACTTCAAGTGTAAATAGCTGTTTTGCTTTCTCATTATACTAAATAAATAACTTGTTCTTTTTTAAAACTATTTTTTTGGTGTAATTTGTTAAAATATTGCGAATTGAAAATGTTAATCATGAATTTAATATTTTTTTTGTATTTTACCCAAGTTTGTATGAAAGCTGTAAGTTGTATTTTTATAGACCGCAAGCAAAACAACACCAAAAAGTTTGCATCTCGTTTACCGTTTGCCATTACAGTACTAACCTTGCAGACTTAAGGGATTCATCAAAATTTAAAAGTTTATTAAGTGAGCACAGCGAATAGTGAATGAGATCCAAAGGTTTTAATTTAAATCAATTTTTTAATTAATCTGTTGAAAAAATACTTTGCTTTACACATTAATTAATAATTTTATTATTTCAAAATAATATAAAATCTTATTTATTATAGTGCTCGTAATAATAAATTTTCTAAATATCATCATAATTGTAATTCACTTGTAAACTGCAAAAGCTAATGTTCAAATGCTACTATTAAACTCCCTATAACACCTGAAGTAGTGAAAATTAGATGACTTAAACTTTTTATTTGCCTCAATCTTACGTCATAAACTTATCTATATTAAAATAGTAGCACTGATAATTTGGGTGACTCAATCTTTTTTATTGCCTTAACGTTTCGTCATAAACGTTCCCTGGGGAGTTTTGTTTTGTGCACATTTACAAAGAAACGTCCGCCGCTTCCAATTTTGACGGAAAATGTAATATGCGAGGTCGTACTTTAAGTAGGCAATGGCCTTGGACAAAACACTGCACGTCTATAAAAAAAAAACATTTACATTTATGTAGCCAATTAAACTTGCATACGGTAATCCTGATTTTTTGGAAAGCAAATAACTGTGATTGTTTTTTTTTCTTTTTCATTTCATTTATTCTCGATCATTATTAAACAGTTTAACAAAAAAATTATAAATATTAAATAGATCAAGAAAAGGAAGAAGCAACACAACTTCAGACGTTAAAACATGTCTAAGATAATCAGAAAGCATAGCCGCAACACTTTTATCAAATAAAAATATAAAAAATGAGAAAGAAAAAAGAATATATACGTAATAATATTAATAATATTATCAAACAAATTAAATTGAATAATATTATCAAACAAATTAAATTGAAATGAATTGGTTATGTAAACAATTAATTAAATAGGCTACTGTGTTACCAATAAGCTAAAATAAAACCAAATTAAAGTTTTGCAAGCCATTGCTATTTTTAAAATAGTAATTAAAATATTTTTTTATCCATATATTTTTACACTTAGTGTCAATAAAAAAATGTTAAAGTTTATTTAGTAAACATAATATATAATACTGTATAAAATAAAAAAAATATTCAGGATATATTTATATATATATTATATTTTATATTAAGGAATTAAGGATATATATTCTATATACAAAATAAAATAATACAGTATAATATAAAAAAAAGTTTATTAAGGACGTTTCGGAATTATTACTCACTCCACTATCAACTGCGTAAAATTCTTTATAATTTTTCATGGTCGTGATCGTACGTCCTTTTATAAACTATGTTTCAAAATATATTGGCTATACTTTTTATTCTAAAATTTATTCAAAACTTACACTCTATCATATCTTATAATTTAATTTATAAAGTTTGTTATTTTTCAAAAATAGCTACATCAGCAATCTGACCAATTTTTGTTCACGCTTTTGCAAAAACAAAACAAACTTTGATGTAGTACAATTTCACCAACTTAGAATAACTATTAATTTATTAAGCTAAAATTTAATGAAAACTTACACTCTATCACGCCTTACAATTTAATTTAAAAAGTTTATTATTTTTCAAAAATAGCATCATTAGCAATCTGACCAATTTTTGTTCACGCTTTTGCAAAAGCAAACCAAACTTTTATGTAGTTCAATATACAGGGTGTCCATAAAGTCTCTTTACAATTTAAAAAAATTATTACAAAGTTTAATGATAAGATATCGCAATGAGGGTTATTTTATGTTAATCAGTATTTCATAAAGTTTTTATTGACACTAAAATTTATTGTTTCAGATAAATTTTCTTAATTAAAATTTCTTATGTTTAATGATTGAGTTATATGAGCTGAATCCCCATAAAATAACTACTCCTCAAGAAAAAGCGCAATGTGTATCCTGGTTTATTGAGACAAAATCAGATGTTCAGACCCAGCGAAACTACAGAAGTAAGTATGGAAGAGACCCATCATCACGCCCTTCAATTCGTTTATGGCACAAGAAATTTATGGAGACAGGGACAGTGTTCGATACAAGGAGGAGTGGGCGACCAAGAACATCTGAAGAAAACATCGAGCGTGTAAGGCAAGCCTTTCAACGTTTTCCTATGAAGTCCATCCGTACTGCTGCCAGACAATTGGAACTACCACGTTCAACAGTGCACAAAGTCCTAGACAAGAATTTAAGATTGTATGCTTACAAAGTGCAAATGTTACAGGCGCTTCAGCCAAACGACATGCCAAGACGAAAAGAATTTGCAGTGAACATGTGCTTCGTGCAACTAATGGTGCCCATATAGAAGTGTATTAAATAGAGTAATGATATTTTTAATTAAATGTTTAGAAGTGTATTAAATGTGCCAATAAAAACTTTATAAAATATTGATTAACATAAAACAACCCTCATTGCGATATCTCATCATTTCACTTTGTAATAATTTTTTTAAATTGTAAAGAGACTTAATAAATCAATGTATTTTTTTACGACTCATTCGTCCAAAAGAGCATGCAGTCAACCATACGAGTGCCGACGCTCTTGTTGGCGTTCTCTTAATAAAGAAACAAGCTGAGAAAAAAGAGTTTCCTATCATGGTACGTTTATTGTTGCAATAATAAACTACCAAAAAGCCAAATGGACATCATTTGAACAACATGTTTAGAATCACATTTTTCACCGATCCTATACCACAGCAATAATAAATGCCGACAGATTCTTCATCCCTAAAACAAATCACAAGGACACAAGTCACACTTAATTATCTATCCAAATCCGAAAACCGTAATTACGAACGTAGACCTACAAAACAGATTAGACCCAATAATTATTTTTCTTAATAATACATGAACAAAAAAACAAATACAAAAACAAAAACCTGGAAACAACATCTTGACAAAATTGATTACAAACACAATTATCAGACTCCTTGGGGCACCATACCAAAACTATCCAACAAAAAAACATCTTCGCAACAGAACAAAAGTATGCGCTTTGGAACTAAAACAGTCATCACAGACAAAGGCAAAACAAAAGTTTTATTAATTTATATTTCACTTTTTGAGATAATTTATGCATCATAGTAAGTGATAATCATATAATTTTTTTCAAAATTGATTGAATGCTACTTAATAAATATTTTAAGATTGATTATGATTAAGTTTTACTTTAATTTTTTGCTGTATTTCTAGAGATTTGGAAAGTTTTACGAAATAAAAGTTTTGGCAACTCTTTTGTTGATGTTTTTGTTTTGCCTGATCGGCAATCGCCAACCAACCGTAACAAAGTTTTGTGTTTATCGTATTGTATTATTGATGGCAATGGTAGCTTTGTGCGATATGCATTTTATAATCCTGATGAATAACTTATGGAATCGTTTCTTGTTTTTTTTAGCTATTTTTATTTAATTTAATCTATAATGTACCAGTATTATTTTCAATTAATTTAATTCTACATTTGAAAAATTATTTTTGAAGTTTTTAAAAATTTTCTTAGATATTCTTTTTAAAAGAGCTTTTATGCTACTAAAGTTTGATGAAAATCATGAAAAATCAACAAAGCAAACAACTAGATGCCATAAAAACAATTCAGCTAGTAACTGAGTAGATGTGTTGGTTTAACACTATCATAAAGTAACAGCAATTTTTGTGATTGCATTTGCATTGGGATAATAAAATTAGAACTCGCACTGCAGCCCAATATTATTTTTTGAACTTTCTCTCAATCATTTCCATTTATTTTATCTGTCTTTATTTTTTATTTTGGGGTTGGTTTTAACGTTAAGTTCTGAACAAGAATTTGGCTAAACTTGACCCTATTTACCATAGGTTTGAAAGTTAGAATTAAGCCTACTCTTATTTTATTCCTAATTAAGAGAATTGTAAAGTTCTTAGGAAAAGTAATATCAGAAGTTACTTTGATAGATTATTTTTTAGATGCTTGGTGTTTTTATGTAAATAACTGTTCATTTTTTATAAAAAATGTAAAAAAATTGTTTGTACTGTCTTTTGTCACTTGTAAAAAATGTAAAAAATGCCTCGCTACATCAAACAGTTTGTTAGTGGAGTTGTGGACTTCAGCTCTCAATATGGTGGTGAAAATCCTAGAAGTTTCTCTTATTCTGTTAGTAATGTTCTAGGTGAACCTCAAATTTTTCCAAAATATGGTGATTTTACTCAAGCAGCTGTAATGCGTACTTATGGACCTTGGTGGGATAATTGTTATAAATCAAATCACAAGCATGACAATCGTCCAAAGTAAGTAGAAATTACAATAAGTATCTTGGGCAACATTTTGATATCTATAATGAGCTAAGTTTTTTATGTTATTAATGTTTTTAGAGCTACTGGTTTTTCTAGTGAAGATTACATAGACATTCTCTTTGAAAATCCTGTTTACCCATGGTCAATTGCAATCTATGAAACTTATAATCCTGGTGCTTTGGTTCGAATTTTAGCTTTGTGTCAGGAATTTCCCAAACAAAAATTTTCAAGGTTTTAATACTATAACTATATTTTTGAAAATAATGTAGTGCTAATTGTTGTCTTTTTACTTATTTACAAATTTTGTCCATTTGTGATGTAATACAAAAAACTCAAAAAAAGGATTGTAATTATCATATTTATTTATCCTCCTGACATGCAAGAATATGTCTAGAAGCATTATAGTCATGTAATTGTCAAGTGATTACTTCAACCTTCTTTCAAATATGCCAAAATATTGCATGGTTGAACTTTCTTATCTGGATTTTTAGTTTCTAGCAGGGCTGGGCAGCCAGCCTAATTTAGGTTAGGCTCTGGCTCTGGAGCCAATTAATTTTAAGCTTTAGCTCCAGCTTCAGCTCCAGAGCCAATGCTTGACTCTAGCTCAGCTCCGGCTCCGGCTCCAACTTGATAATACATTTATAAATATTGGCCAATAAGGGATAACTAGATGATATATCAATCATCAAAAAATTCAGTAACTTGCACTTTGCTACAACTCAAAGATCAATTATATATTATCTAAGGGCTTCATATCACCCAAGGATTCAATCATTAGAGTTATAGTATATGTTATCTAAGGGTCCTATCAATTATATATATCTCAAACAAAAGAAGACTCAATATATCCAGCACATATACATACAAAACAAATTATCCAAGCACAAGCATTACCACAAATGTCAATGCAATTATGGTACACAACGACCAAAGGCCACAGAGGAAAACTGATTAAATAATTCAAATCACATCACATTAAACACAAACACTCAACATGTCAACCACCAAATCAATGTCAACATCAATGTCAAACCCAACATGTCAAACACAATAGCCTACTTAACCAAACATCACTACTTCAGCAGACTTGCGTGATTGCACTAGCTGGAAGACCATCTCCTCCCTCAAATTAGATCATTTATTGTTACTCATTGCCCTAAGTATATATCACAAGATTAAAGAAATTCCATATCACTTCACTAAAACAATAACAAAATTGGACATCATTTAAACATCATGTTGAAAATCTCATCTTCTACAGATCCCATTTCACAAATCTCCATAAGGCATCCATAAGATAAATAAAAATCTTGTTGAGGCAATACTGGATGCCGTTAAACTCTTCATTGTTAAAGAAAATCAAAGCAGCACAAATTTGCCAAACAACTCATTTGCCAAGGCATATTTGCAAGTTTATTCAACAACGTAATCACACTTGCCAACAAAACAGATCACCATAAATCATTACTTTAACAATCACATTAACAAACAAATACTTAAACACAAAACAAACACCCAAAAACAACCGTGGTAAAATTTACTTACCATGGAATTTACAGTAGTAAAATTTACCTGTCACCCCTGAAACACTTAGGGTCACTTTTATCAAATACCTCACAAATATGTACAACACTGCCCGCAACACTAACACAATATTACATCTTGGAAAAAGTGCCCCAACCATTTCCATCTTAAAACCACAACATCGGCACAGGTTACCAATCCTTATCACTTTCCTCAACCATTGCCAAAGCACTAGAGAAAGCACTATTACCTTAAATACAGAAAACATTCCAATTTTTTCATATCAGTATGGATTCAAATATAAACACTCAACATAAACTTCTTTGCATAACATCTTCCACCAAATCACAAAAGACTTCAACAATCCAAGGCAACATCACACCGTAGTGGTATCTTTGGACATGAGCAAGGCGTTTGATACAGTGAACAAAAACAAACTTATACTTATAAACATTTTAAACACCAACATTAAATTCATAGCCAACTACATTTAAAGGACAACAAGCATGTACTCAACACAATGGCACACTCTCAAAATTCAATAAATCAACATCTGGAGTACCACAAGGTGGAATTTGGTCTCCAACATTATTTAAAATTTACACCTCTGAGATTACCCTCCTTCCAAAAAGACATATAAATCTCAACATAAGCCAATGACATAACAATCACAGCATCTCACACCAACCACCATTTAAGGACCAAAAACTCATTCAACTGCATTTTTACAAGGTATTACATTATTTGTACTCGACCCTGCTAAATATGGCACAACTTTATCACTTAATGTAAACAATCAAACACTATCAACAGCAAAACACCCAAAAACTTTTGAAATTACTTTTGACCCAAAACTAACATTTTCACAATACATAAATCTTACTGTCATTAAAGCAGAACAAACGCTTAACTTTCACAAAGCACTTTCTTCAAATAAATGGGGTAAACAAAATGAACTAATCATTTCTACATTTAAAGCTATCATTCGCCCATATTGGAATGTGTAAACACCATATGGAGCTCTATCATATTAAACACCAACATTAAAAAACTGCAAACCACTCAGAACACAGCTTTGTTCATTGTTAGTGGCTGCACACAAGACACAAATATTCAAAACCTGCAAGACAAAACCATTGTTCTACCAATGGGTACCTGTCTCATACTCCATGCTACTTATCTCAAACGAATGACTAAAACACAAACACATCCTTTACATAACTTTAATGCACATTTAGATCCACGAATTAATTAAGTGGCTTTTAAATGTAAAAAAATATTGTTAGGAGCTGGAGCCAGCAAAGATTTTAATGGCTTTGGCTCCAGCTCCAGCTGCTTCAAAATTGGCTGGCCTGTGGCTCTGGGCTCTGGCTCTGGCTCCCCAGCCCTGGTTTCTAGAGATATAATTAAAATTTAGACTTGTTTGCTAAAACCATTGTGCAAAAAAAAACTTTTCCAAGTTTTTTTCCTAAAGATACAACAGAATGACAAAATGAGTAATCATGTTGGTTCATGTGCTATCATTGCCTTGCTCTTACCTATTTGGCCATGCTGTTGACAATTTAAACTTTATATTGATAAACTAATCTTTGCTTGTAACTTTAGCAAGTTGATTTAGTAAAAAAAATTATTTTTGACAAGAATCATGCATTAAATAGTTTGTTTTTAAATTTTTTTCAATTAGCAGTGACGAAAGCAGTGATGTTGAAAGTTATTATGGTGTTGATCCTTGCTTTCATGGTAAAGCCATTCCGTTGCCATTAATTGATCAATACACACACTGGGAAGTGTTGTGGAGTACTGCAAGTCCTCAAGTTAATGTTTCTCAAGAAGCTCGAATGTTTGCCCCTATTCTCCGTGACATACAATATCGAAGCAGAATTATTAGGCTTGAGTTTTGTCACAAAAATCTTGATTATTACACTGAACTTGATGCTGTTGAATTAACAGGTAATCCAGATGAATGAGGCAAATTTACATCATTTTATGTAATAATATTGATACTACCATTTTTCTTGTACTGTAGCTATATGTATTAATTAAAAGAAATTGTGAAATCTCTGTTATGTTTGGCATTAACAATTTGGTTTAATTCTTGCATCTAAAATTTCTTTATATTGTTGGCTTATTAAAAGTATGACCAAACAGTTTATTGAACAACATTTTATCAAAACTTCATAATGGGGGCATATGGCATCATAACTTTTCACAGTTGTCTTCTATGATGTTTATAAATCTAATTTAAAATGGCAAAGATAAGTTCAATTTTAGAAACTTGTGTAATTAAATCAAATCTTGTTTGATAACTATTGTTTTGAGAAATTGTCGTTTGATAATTTGTTGTTTGATAAACTCTGGTTTAATGAACTGCTATAGCACCTGTTCAAAGCACTCTTATCAAAACGCATATAACAATTTCTTTTGTTATTATAAGTTTTGTATGATTTTTCAGGTACTTATCATTATAGCTTTTCTTCCCCTGTTGATCCACCAACTGTATCAATGTCTTCGTTGTCCATTTCACCAGAAATCACTCCCAGCTCAAGCAATGAGGAGTTTGGCTATTCAGAGTCTAAAGTAGATTATAATGCAAGAAGAGAATTAGTAATGATAGATGACAATGTTGAAACTTTGCCTGAATTAAAAGATATTCCTGAGCTTGGACCAAACGGATACTTTGATTGGTTACCACCTGAAATAATCAGTCGAATATTTAGTTACCTATCATTTCCTGATTTTTGTCGTGCTGCTTGCACCTGCAAGCTTTTTTATCTGCATAGCTATGATCCATCACAATTAACTTGTATTGATTTACATTCCCACTGGCATCTTGTCACTTGTAACACACTGGCAAGTATCAGTGCAAGATGTGGTTTAAATGCAGCTCCGGAAGGTGTTATACAATCATTGAATTTTAAGTGGCTTGGTGGTGGGGACACTGTTACGTCGGAAAGATTGCGTTACTTTTTTCAATCTTGCAACTTGAACTTACTCACTTACTTAAATCTCGCTTCTTCACCCACTGTTACTGATTTTGTCCTGTTTGAAATAACCAAGCTAATGACCAATTTGACATTCCTTGACTTGCAATCATGTGATAAGATTACATCAGAAGGGATTCGGAAATTGCATTTACTGACCAAATTGAAAATGTTGAATTTATATCGAACAAAAGTAAGAAAATGTGATTAATAAGTCTAAGCCCTCTGTCTTGCTTTTCAATTTAAAGCTTGGGTTTTTTAGAGCAAAGTATTGTGAAGATATTTTTTACACTTTGCTGCAGTAAAAGACTAATTTATTTTCATCAATTTTGATGTTTTCTCGTGAACATTAATAAATTTTAAAACTTAATTTATTGTTTTTCCAACATTTTATTCATTCCTAACAGAACTTTTTCACGTGGAAATAATCTTTGTTTTGCAGTGTTTGAAGCTTTTTTTGATCCTGTATAATTTGCTTTTAATGTATAAGCGTAGTGATTGCATTGTTATGTCAGCTTTGTGTAAAATTTCAAAGTTTTATGATAAAGTACCGTATGTTTAAATGAAAGCGATTAATACTATAAATTTTATTTTAAAACAACGGTGCTATACCTTGTAGTTTTAATTATTACGTTACTCTTACAGGTTGATGATGCTGGCATAATATGCATTGGGCATTCAAATCCTGATCTCGTCAGCATCAATATTGGAAGCTGTAATTCTATTCGAGATTTTGACAGGTTAAGATTACACATCGCTAATGTTTACTTTTTTTTTCGTGACCTGTTGAACTTATTTTTAGGATTTTGTTGGAAATCTCAACTCATTGCAAGCAGCTCCGGGTGCTGGACCTGTGGAGAGCTAAAACTTTAACAAGCTCTGGTGTGAATAGTCTCTCTTCTAATTGCAAGTCTTTGGAAGAATTGGATTTTGGATGGTAAGCTGTATATGGTTGGTCAGTCATCTTGGTTATATCTTTTAATGGTTGCTTGCATTACCAGATTCTTGCTGCCCTATTTTTAGTTCTGTTTTCTACTTCGCACACACATTACACTTTAACAGAAGTACGTAATTTAGACTCTTTTTTTACGACAATTGTTAATTATCTGTTGCAAACTTTAAATGTGCTCATGATTTTGATAGTTTAACATTTAGTTGCTTAGCAGCAGCCTGGCTTGCTCTAATTTTTTTGTTTTTTAACCGTGAGCCCCGACTGCTTCGCAATCGCACTTTGCAAAGCAGTCGCACTTTGATATCACGACCCCGTTTGAAATCTTTCGATTGAGATTTTGACAAATTTATACGATTGAGTTTATTGTGAACTTGATTTCCACCTTGAAGTTCTTAAAATGTATTGATTTCCTGCATTGCTTCCATTATAAACAAGCTCCTTGTTGGTCAGGTGTCCAATGTTGCAAAGTGCATCCGGGTGTTTCGGAAACTTGGTCCGAAACTGCCCACGTCTCACGAAACTCTTTTTAACAACCAATAGAACGGTGTCGGACCGAGAAATCAATCTTATCTCGAAGCATTGTCGTCAATTACGGTAAACTGGATTGTTTTTGTATCGTTTTGATGTAAGGATTGTACTAAAACTAGTTCGAAATGTTCTTAAGTAGCAATTTTTAACGCGGTTAATGTGATGTAAATGTACAAGTGTCGGTCGAAAAGAAATGTTATCCAAGAGTGAGATCATCATTTCCTGTTCAGGCAGCTTGATATTCTCGGCACTCGTTTGGTGTCGCCAGAGGCCGTTGAAAACCTCCTTCATCAATGCAGACAGATGGAATTCATCGACGTGTCCTTCTGTTATTCCTTTACGGTTGAAGTCGTAGAAGCGCTGCGTCGAGGCTATCCCAAAGTCGCGATTAAAAGAAGCTTCCAGGATTAGTCTCGAGTCGGTTGCGTGACAGCGCAGTAGGATATAGCGCTTTGTTTCTAGAAGTTCTTTTTCTTAGTGAACTCTGCGGTTCAGTAGTGCGTCAGTATTAAAGCTTTCGTGTGTTTTTATTGCCTGCGTTAGTTGGTGTAAATGAAATGCATAATTTTGTATTGCCATGCTTTATTTATCTTATGTTTGGTGATTTTATTATTTTTAGTCTTTAGCGAAAGTGTTTTGTCGATTACTGTGCGATTTAATTGTTTTTCTCGCTCGTTTTCGTCCTGCCTAATTTTGTTCATCGAGAGATGAAAGAAATTTGTATCGTTTTCATCAATTCCAAAATTTTTTGCCCGATATTGTTTAGCTTCGTCTTTGGGCTTTTTACTCGCCTTGAATTCTACGTTGGTTGCGAGTTTTTTACCTGAGAAGTTGAACTTTCTTTTTTTGCATCGGTGAATTTTTTTGATTTTGAATTATTTGTACATATCATAGCCTACTAAAGTATTAATAAATTATCAACTATGCGTTTTAATACTTGTTGAGATATTTTTATTGAACAGAAGTTGCTTTTTAACAAGTAGTTACATTATTAAAGCAACTTCTATTTTTTGAAATTGAATTAATATATAGGCTCAAAAGTAATATCTGTTCGTTCCAAACGAACACAAAATTTCCCAAACTGATGAATATCAAGGAACTACTACTTTGGCGGTCGCTTCATTGATTTTGACTGTGATATAAATGTTACTAATAAATATTATAAATTATTTGTAAATAATAGCAAGCAAAATTCATCATTTCATTTAGTTGGTAAAATTTATCAAAACAGCTGAAATATTATTGAATGCAATTTGTGTAATAAAAAAGATATGGATAGCTTAATATATCGTTTTATTGTTATAAAGAAATGTTCATCAGATTGCGACTGTAAAATTCACAAAGCGTTACTGGTTGAAAAACATCAACCAAAATTAAATAAACCACTGTATGAAAATGGCTCGTCTTTCTTGCTATAACTATTCTAATTTATAGTAAATATTCCAATTTAGTCATGTGATTTATATTATTTTTTCTCTTTTTTTCCTCTATGAATTCTCACGTTGTTTTGTGTAATTGTCATTGCTTTTAAATTGAATTAGTGATCTAATAACAGTGATAGCATAAACTTGAGAAAATTATTGTTATATAGTTTAATTGAATGTATTTATCGTTTATGGTTAAAAAAATTTTAGATGATTTTAAACAATTTTTAAATGCTTTGATAAGGACTGATGATAATCGAAAACGTTCAGCTTTTTTGATAAATTTTGCAAACTAAATGGAATGTTGGATTTTGCTTGCTATTATTTACAAATGAATTTTAAAAATTACCTCTCTTCCCATATTATAAATTAGTTATTAATATTCTTGATTAAAATGTTAATTATGACCGTGGTTACTGTTAAATTAGCGACAACAGTTTTTTCAGAATCGAGCGGATAAATCATCAATATTTTTACTATTTAACGTGCTGTAGAACGGTGGTAGTGAGTCGACTTGAACCAAGCGATTATTCCCAGCATTTACTGACAGCAGATCATTGCACTAAAGCGCATTCGCTAAAAGCTGATTCTGAGGAAAAATAATTCGAGAACACCGCGTCACTGATAAGCAATAACAGTCACAACTTTTATCGAGTTATGCATGAGCATTTTCTTCCCAGCCCATGCTAAAAAATTATTTTACCACACTAATACCAAATTTTGCTGTAGCATTGCTACAAATTATCAAGCGGCTACTACAAGATAAGTTCCAACTCGCAAGAAAACACTAGGAAATGCGGAGTGCGTAGATTTGTGGCTGGAATTATTTTTACTCTAGTTATCCTCTGACTCGCAAGAAAATGCCAAAAGCGTTACATTTAATAAAACCTTCAGCGATTACCCAGTTCTGCTTTAGGAAGATCCCAAGATATTGTTTTTTGGTTCGAGATAAGACTTAAAATTAAAAGCTGCTTGCCAAAACTGCCAAGCAGAGGAAAACGTCAATAATCTTTGCAAGGATACAAGAATAAATGACGCAAGTAGGTTTTAAACCCCTATCGTGTCAATCACGTTCGTCACCAATACCGCGCTTCTACTGGATCATGGGTGCCGACATAAGTATAAAATTATTTAGGGGCCAAGATCTACCGGGTCAGAAGGAGTTTGTCAGAGCTGGTTCGAAGCAAGATATTTTAAGCGACTGATATATCAAGTTCTGGTCTCTATCGCGGAAACCCCAAAAATAATTTACTGCGATCTTTTACCAACTTTTAACTTGCAAATATAATCCTAATTCTGTTCTTGACTCATCAGTCATGGCTAACTACAGATTTGTGCATAATTTTAAAATTTTACTTTTTTCAATTTCCATATTGCTCTACGGAAGAGAAATGTCTTTACCGAGAACACAACAGAATGGGGCGAGTAGGTTGTGAACCGAGATCACAATTTTGACTTTTTCCTAATTGCCCCTGTACGCATCAGATTTATCTCCATGCATTATTTCGCCGTGCCAAAGCATGCACGTTTCCATAACAACCATATTTTTTTATTAAGACAATGACTAATAAATGGGCGACCACGCTGAAATAATACAAATCTTGTCTTTTTTGCAAATTATCTTTTACGTGCAATTTTTTTTTAAATGAAATGCATTTTATTAAACGTTAGTTGTTTAAATTTAGTTCTTTTTCTTGAAAAATATCTAGTGAAAACTTGTACTTGTTACTACGCCCTCTTCAGTTTGCAGTTCAACAAATGTGCGTCACGGGCTGCAAAAAATATTCTTATGGGTTGTATGCGATTTGACCCTTGTTTCAATTGTTAGGTCTTATAAAAGAAAAGTGAAATGAAGTTTTTGAGCAACATGCCAAACCTAATATTACACTTACTTTCTATGCTTTTTATTTCAAAACCATGTTGACTTTTGTGGTTTGCGAAGGCTTTTTATAATTCTTGAATAAATATAGAATACAGAAGTTTCAGTTGTTGTCGCAAAATTTTGTGACAGTGAAACGATGAACCGGATTCAGATTTCGTAAATCCATGTGTTGGAGAAGCAGTGGAAAACCAAGTTGGTTCGATGCTAAAAAATTTAAATTGCAAGTGGCCAGATGTATGAAATGTCGTTTCCGGTTGAAATGGTTTCGATTCGACTTTGTTTTGGTTGCATCCCGATTCCCTGCTTCGGGTTTTTGATAAATAGTTTTGAGTTACAGTAGCAGTTAGCAAAATTACAAAACCTCCCAACAAAACATTGCAACCGGACAGCAATATTCTGTTATCTTTGAAAGTTCGAGGCTGAGCAGACGCATTCGCTGAAAAGAACTGATAAATCTGGGTAAATTTAAATTTTTCTCGACCTGTAGTTTTAACCTGAGCGATTAAATTTGCCGGGCATCTGCAACGTCCGCAAAATACTGCAATCCTTTTGCAATAATATCTAAACAAAGATTTAGTGATAGAATAAAATGTGAAAAAGTTAAAAAAAAGCCGTTTTAGACAAAATAACAAGCTGTAAAAACTAACTTTCCTCTGAAGCAGATTTTGCTTTTTGAATATTCCCATGCCTTTTAATTTTTCAATTTTTTCCAAGGATTTTAAAATTCGACGTGTGAATAAGTTGTTATTTGTTGACTAGTATTAAATGAAGATTTTTTCACAAGTATAAACAAACTTATAAATCAATCTAATAAACACAAGCAGCACTTCGCTAATAACAATCAATTTAAATTGGTACAGTGGTTTTAAAATCGAAGGAACTTTTACTCGAATTCGTGATTTGATTTTTGTTGATTGATACGACGGTGCAAATGCTTGTAAAAGCGACAAACTGAGAAAAATGGTTTAAAAGGTTTTTCCTAAGGTTTAGGTCAAACAAATTACAAGGACTAGAGTGATTGAAATAACTTGAAATTAGATCAAATTTATAGCACGCTCGCTCAATCGAATTGATGGAAAAAAACTCAAAATCACTGAGCAACTCGAATGGATTATGATGACGTAATGCCACTACAAAATCAGTGAACTGCTTTTTTTCATTTTACGACAGCGAAATTGTAGCTTAAACGGTGGATACAACACAACAGCATTCAAACTGCTATTTTCTTACAGTTATATTTGCTAGAGAAAAATGTTCTCTACGTTTTGTTAAATTTTTTCCATTTTGAAAGTATAAAACGAATATCACTCAAACAACGGTACGCAATCAAGTACCATGATTATAC
The DNA here is from genome assembly GCA_963680785.1 of Diplosoma virens. Lineage (NCBI taxonomy): Eukaryota > Metazoa > Chordata > Ascidiacea > Aplousobranchia > Didemnidae > Diplosoma > Diplosoma virens. The sequence goes on along the minus strand of OY796890.1, from coordinate 10,313,737 downwards.
TAGTGTACTTATATTCATAATCTCACTTGTAGAGCAACGAAAAAAAGCCATCATCATTTTACAATCAAATGATAAATGCCATACACTAAAAGCAGATATGATTTAATACACTAAAAATTGAAAAACAAGGGTGTTATCACAGTTTTGAGAAAATATGCAAAAGTATCGTCGCAAAAACGACCAAGAAATGAAAATTAGCATTTCGTTAATGGTTTGAAAGAATGCATGTAAAAGGCTTAACGTCAGAGCATAGAGACTCTTATATAAATGTAAACTCGAATAATTTCTAATACATAAAAAAACCAAATATAAATTATTATTAACACAACTTGTACTTTTGCAAAAAAAGTTTGAGTCGAAACAGCAAAGAAACACATTTAATAATTACCAACTACTAATTTAGTGAATTCAGAAACAAGATAAACAAACATAGGCTTTTCTTGGGACTTTGTACAACTACTTTTTTAAATACTTACGAAATATCTAGTAAACGCAGTATTTGCATAAACAAAAATGCATTAAAATCAAAAACTGTTGAAAAAAACAGAGAAATATCGCGCAAAACAGTATCAATCAACACAAAACTATATGACATGACGGCTAAAAAGCTCGGCAAATGTTACCCACAATTTTAAACAGAAGTCTGCAAACCACGAAATAAAAATACACTATTTTACAACCTTCCCATACAAAACATTGGGACGTAACAAACAAACTTGACGATACAACAAGAAATCTAAAGCTTGAACTTAGAAATCAATCACGGCCTTGCTTTCATCCACGTGACTTTATTTTGATCAAACCACAGCAACACGGTAGAAAGGTGGGATTGAGACCAATATGTGTTGATCTGACTAGATTCCAATGAACGTTTGATCGACTTAATATTTCCCAAGCCTTTCGATTCAAAAAACATTCTCGCGCCATCTTCTTCCTCGTGGCTGACCATTGAAGCTAAAACAAATCAAGCGATTAAAAACACTGAGAAAGCGAGTTTTTTGTCTGTAAAAGCATGGCTGGGATCAGGTTTCTTTAACTTCTACTGCATGGCCAATTTTAGATTGTTGAATTTTTTAATTAAAGATGAATTAGATTGACATGAAATTCCATTAAAGGTGGTAAATACGCAACTAAGACCAAAAACGTCTTCCCTTAAGACTTATTTTAAGATCGTCAATCTTAAGACATTTTCATGGGTTAATTATACGCGTGACAAATGAATGCTCAGTAGCACCCTTGATAATCAGTCAAGTTTCCTCGGGCAAACTATAGGCTCAATTAAAAAAATTCTTTAAACCCATGTTCAGAAACATGAGCCAAAATAACATTTAATAATAAAAAGTTTTACTGGTTCAACACAAGTAATTAATCAAAAAGTTAAATTAAGCTTTACGATACAGATAAGTGTCAAAATATTATTGTTCATATTCCATTACTATTAATGAAAAGATACAACTTTTGCTTGAAATATATTTAATTAAACCATGAAAATCAAAAAAATACTTTTCAAAAGAAAAACTTTCATTCACCATTAGCATAATGGTAAACGGAAATTTAAGTGTTTATTATTGGCTAAAATTGAACAAGCGTAGTCCTGCAAACATTCAATGCGATTAAGATTGAACTCACATAGACAATCTCGGATAACAGGGCGCATAGACAACCCTGTGACTGGGTATGTTTTCGATAGTTGCCCCCAATGACGACGCAGGAACCTCCACAACAGCATATTCCCCACGACGTCGGTGGCCATGGGGCGAAGGACGGTCGTCAAGCTCTGGCAAAACACGGGTTGTTTCGTCGAGAAACAATTGTTTCGTCGAGAAACAATTGTTTCAAATCGGCAAGTTTAAGCACAGTGGTAAAATAATTCAAGTGGTTTCAGGAAAGGAAATGACATTGCGAGTGGAAATCGATGCGCGACAAATGCGCTGTTTCAAGCATTGACGAGGTAAATCGGTCGACGTGGGAACTGAAAACTGACGCGCAGAAAATGAAACTAAAAGCGAAAACTGTGTTCGTTTCTAGCTGCTTCCGCAGAGACTCGATTGCATAAAAGACATACAATAAATTGACTAAAATGAACTTTGTAAACAATGGTCCAATGACAAACAATAAAAAGGTTTCGAGCTGTCAGTGATGACAACCACGGCACAGGGGCACAGCGTGAACTATGAACAGCAACTAAAACAAAAGTAAAAAATGCAGGATTCGTTTGAAACTAGCGTTCACATTGTGCAAAGTTATTGAACCAAAACATGTCTGGAAAATTTTTTGCTTTCTTTCGGCGTTTTGGAATTTAGAGGCTGATAGCAATAATATCGAAAATATGACAATCACAACAAATTTTAATTGTGCACGCGATTTTGTTCTTGAAAGATTCCTAATGAACGGTACAAAACGATAACAGTAGAAAGCAAATCCTTGGTTACAATCGCATTTAGGTCCAAACTTCAAACACAAAATCTAACAGTGAGATAAGCAAAAGAGAAATGGCAATGCCAAATAATTAAAACACAGAGAAACACGACAAACCTGAGAACGAATATTCACTCCTCGAAGAAGCTCGTTTTGAAGAAATAGAAGGCGAGCTATGTTCTTCGAAGTTGCGAGCGAGTGCAAAACCTTTACTTTCAAATTAGGATCAGTTGAATTTACGAAACACGACCACAAATAATCCCAGTCCGAAGCAGCTCCGCGAAGGACAGCTGAAATTGCACGTCTTGCATTTTTCAATTCTTTGTTTTAATATCATTTCCATCGGTTTAACAATATTACAGAAAACTTTTTAGACAAGAGTTGTACAAAAAAAACTAGCTTTTAAAAAATCAATTTCTACAATTACAAACTTTATAATTCTGACAGCACATAACTCTTACTGACTGACCAAAGTAAAAATTCTTTAAATTTTTTAAATTTTTCTTAAATTCTTCAATTTTTTCTTCGTTTAACAGTTAAATTACGGAGAGCTACATAACTAAATTTATCCTGTAACAAAAACTACGGATCCATTGGATTATAGTTGGATCCATTGTAGTTGCAAAACCGAAAACCATAGCATTTAAAAATAGATAGCAAAGTAGCTTTTAAAATCTTAGGCAAAAAATGATTTCCACGAGGAGTTACCCGTTCGAAAGATCGTCAACATAACACTGGGGTCGAGAGTTGCGTTGTCATTCTTCCAATTTAAAAACTTGGCGTATGCCTCAGTGACGCATGGTTCATAGTTGACTCTAACGTAAACAAAAAAGTAATGTAGTGCCATTCTCATGGCAATAAATGGAAGTGTCATACTTGCACATAGCAGAAACAATTGATGATTGCAATTTTGATTGCATTCGGTTTAAAGAGGTTTTGTTTTTCCACGCCACTTCATTATACAACGGCGTAAACAAATAAGCAACGTACGAGTTAAAAACCTTTTCCTCTTCGAGTTTCATGTTGAATCTACAACCAAATTAAATACTTATTATGCCATTTTTTCTTCTAGCAACGACTGGTTTCAACGCTCACTTTATCATCGATCCAATATAAGCTAAGCCTGACAATGCTGCCGTTACGACGGCGTAGGATTTTTCATGCTTTATATATTGCAACAGCGAGAAAAGTTGACCATATTCCAGATGGCCAAGATGGGCCATTGAAAATGCATCAGTTAAAATATTGATCCGGTCACTTGGAGAAAAAACAGTATGATCCGACATCATTTGTGTAATGAGTTGTTGCCATAGGTGTTTATCATACGACACCTGCAATTGTACAAAAAATTAATTCTGCAACCATTTACCTCTTATATTAAAACGAAAAAATTTTTCAAAGTATCAAATTTCCAGAAAAAACTGTGATAGGACAAAAAAAGTACAAGGTGAGTAAACAAAAACAAGCTTTGTCATTTATATGGTGAAAGAAAACCTTGTAAAATCCTGTGAAATTACGGTTAAATTTGATCCACTTGAAATCACCAACGTCAAACACATCTTTCCGTTTTGACAGAAAATAATGCTTGGCGGAAGACGGTGCGTTATTGGTGATGTAAGAAAGGGGGATTTCCCAAACTTCAGTTCCACGCATTTGCTTATGGTTAGTTGGAAATAAAAATCGACTTTGTTCAACATGAACCTGTCAAGTCAAAAATACTAAATTATTTATAATGCACGCCAAAGCGTGGGAAGACGATTGCGCATCGTTGTTTTTTTACCTGCGTGCCCACAGCTGACACTTTCAATAAAGGAAATCCACATTGGGTCGTCCAAGATTGCATCATTTTCTAAAATGAAGCTCGTTTGTTAAAAAATGGATCGTCAAAATGTGCGCGCAACGACATGACATGACGAACTAAAATCAAACTGCAGCAACATCTGACTAAAAAGCACAAACAACAATACTAATATCACATTTTCTAATTGGGCGAAAAGCAAAGGTTCTTCAGGAACTTGAGTCATTTGACATATTTACTATTCGCGGCAGCGGTAAGTACAATCAACTTAGTCGATGAGTGCATGCTTGGAAGTTCTCAGTAAGCTTAGAACTTGTAATAACAAAATTTTTCCGTTCGTACAACACCTCCTCACAGATTTCTTCGCATCGTGCATACAGAACGCGACGACATACTGATAGATATCGTCGAGATTGAATAAAACAACTTGACATACCAGTAGGTTAGGATGTTTATTTTCGTCCTGTTCCGATATAGCACGAAGAAGGTCATCAGTATCGGCGTTTTTGTACGAGTACTTTTTCAGATAAAAATAAACACCGTCGAAAAATGTTTTTCCCAAATAATTAACGAGCATGGATATTATCGATGCACCTGAAGCGGTTTTACAGTGTATGAAAGCAACTGCGCGATCAAATATGAAAACATCAAACACACTATTAACAAGCATAACATAAATGGATTTCGCAAATTCCAGAAAAACTTATTGTTTTATCTACGAACTGTTCTTTCACGTACATGCTCAATATTTTTATCTTTTTGCTCTTGAAACTTAAAAAGCAAAACATAGTAAAAAGTGTAAACTGCGATGATAGAAATATACCGAGTAAATAATACATTCTTCAAATTCAAAACCAACATAATTGTTTTTAATTTCTACATTGGCGGAAGAGCAAATATAGTCAAAGTTGGTCGGCTATAAAAAAAAAGTACAATTAATTTCTTATCACTTTCGTAACTGATACTTTTTTGTTAACAAAAGAATCATAAAATTAAATTTTGCAACATTGATGGTTGTACTTTGTCAGAATTTAATAAAAAATATTTATACCCATCAAAACGCAACCAGAAGGGCCTAAAGGATTGAAAAGTTAATTTAAAGCGCACTTAAATTTCAGGTAGAAGCTCGTTCCTCCGGTTGCACGTCTTAATTTTCCAAATCTTAAACTTAACCCTTTAAGGGATATAAGAATTTGATTGTAAAATCAAATAACAATGATTTAATAATGACATCACAAATACCTAAAAATCAGAATTAAAATGCCTTCACAAAAGTGCTATTGTTACGTTACAATCACAATCATGGTACACATATGTACCACTGTCCCTTACATGTAAAGGGTTAAGATATCTGTAATGCGTTTCACGGCAATACAAGAAACTGTACAAACAAGATAACCACTGGCAAAAAGAAGAAAATTTTCAATGTAAAATCTCTCGTTTAATTTACAAAAATATGAACAAAAAGTTGACGATGGCTGTGGGTTGAGGGTTTAAGTTTGGTAAACTAACCTTTTTGATAACTGATATCATCAAACATCTCTTCAATCTGACCCGTGTTGGTGACTTGCTGTGATAATGGATGTGTATATCTTGAAACATCAGTTCTCATTGCACGCAAGGTATTTTTCACTACAAAATCGCCCATGATATTCCACGTCGGTTCGATATGATTTACTCCAGCATATTCCATGTAAGAAGCAAAACCTAGAATCACGTAGCAGTGTAATCAAATCGTTAGTAAGTAGATCGACTGAATATGTTTGCCTTTGCAGAAAGAAAAAGTCACAATTTGATTACATTTAAAAATAATTTGAACTTTAAAATAACAGACCTACCTTCATTTAACCACAAATCATTCCACCATTTCATGGTGACCAAATTACCAAACCATTGATGAGATAATTCATGAGCGATTACAATGGCAACCCACTCCTGATCATCGACAGTTGACGTATCAGGATTGTAAAGTAAAGACGTTTCACGATAAGTGACCAGCCCCCAATTTTCCATGGCACCTATAGGAATTTCATAAATTAAGACGGTGAAAAACTATGAAATCACAAAAAAAATCGGATTTTGTGTTTGACGTAAGTACGTGTCAATTCGGGATAAGCATCAAACTGCTTTAAATATAAACAAACAAACATACTGGTATACGTATGTGGATAGCATTAAATCAGGTTCATCACAAGTGCGTTCTGACAAGATATTTTGCATTAAGAGGAATGCGCAAAAACAAATGGTAGACACAAAACCCGCAAAGGCTAACATAAAATGATGATAGATCTAAACTTAAAATCCCAAAATGTAAAAAACACCATGATCTTAATAAAACTAGTTAATGAAAAAACTACTAGACCAGAAAAACTTTTGCTTCAAGAACAACTTAGCATTCTTGAAAGCAGTTTTACAAATTTTCAAGCAACAAAACAATCCTGAATGTATGAAATTTAGAACTCGTCAGAACAGAATTTTCTGTCTCGTTAGAAACTAAATTTTGCTATAATTTCAAAGGTTTGAGCTATTTTTAAAATGTAGTATTTCGCAACTCAGTGATGGAAGTTACAGAGATGAAAACGTTGAGGTTTGCTATGGGAGTGACGAGAAAAGACAAGATTAAAAACGAGTACATCAGGAGTACAGTTAAGGTAGAATGGTTAGGAATGAAGCTGAGGGAGGGTAGGTTGAGGTGGTATGGACATGTCATGAGGGGAGACCATGAGTATGTAGGAAAAAAGATGATGGAAATGGAGTTACCGGGAAAGAGGAAAAGAGGGAGACCATAGAGAAGATTTTTAGATGTAGCGAAAGATATGTAAGTTGGTTCGAAGGAGACGGACGTTGAAGACAGGTCGGTTTGGAGAAAGATGATACGCTGTGGCTAACCCTGATTGAAAGGAAAGGCCGAAAGGAGAAGTATTTCGCAACTCAGGGGTGCAAGTTTTGCTTCAAGTTTTTCTCAGCAATCAATTCGAAATTATGTCGCTATCTATGTAGTATGTACTACATACTTTGATATCATTTAAAACGTAATTGAGAAGCAAAAATGAAAGACAACAAAATTACGAAGCGTAATAAAGATCGTGGTGAAAACTAAGACAATAAATAACGTTTTTCTCTCAAACAATTTTGAATACGTAAAAGAAAATTTTATTGCGTTTAATGCATCCATTGGAATAACAATTTGACGAAAGTATTGTCAAATGCTAAAATAGGGATTATATTTTATTTATTACATTATGTAAATACACTTGTAACCAAAGATAAAATTAAAATATGCCCAGATTAACATCAAATCATATTTTTAGTAGCACTCTGGTTCAAAATGCTGTAATGTAATTGTATAACCAAAAAATCTAATTACCAGCAGCAAAATTAGGAATAGCTACCAAATCCATCTTAGACAAAGGAAACGGAATCTTAAACAACTGATCATAAAACTGCAAGACTTCCACAGCAAAGTCCAACGCAAACTTCAGCTCATTTACTTTGTCGGGACGGCTGTACACAGACACCTACGTTAAAAACAGTTAAAGGGCAGACAAAGATTAACTTTTTTATTCATGACTAATGAAGCAACTTAGTTAACTTGAATATATGTATTTGGTATATACAGTAGAAATATTTATTAACGGTAAAACAATGCACAGCTAAAATTTTGACCTTTGTCTTACATTTGATCATTGTAGCGTTTTAACGTTAATAAATATTCTGTTCTGATTTGATTATTGAACACTGTATTAGCTCCAGCGAAAGCACTATATTTGTATCTATACATAATCATGCAAGCAATTCATTCAAATGTTAACGACAAAAATTAAAATACTCGAAATAATTCACAAATCCTAAACAATGAATCTAGTAAAAAGTTGTTCAATTACGAAGCAAAATACAGACCTTTATCTTATGTGCTCCATAAAATATGGATACATTATTATATTTTTATTTTTCTAACTTCATAAGATTTAATCATAGAAGGCCATGAGTCAACACAAGAGAATTACGTCTGCAACGTTTAACAATCTTTTACAAATGCACAAGATTTGCAAGAGAATACCTTCACACCGCTCTTAGTGTTTTTTGCTATACTTCTAAAATCCGACACAACAAAGGCAACTAAATAAGTGCTCATTTTCACAGTTGAAGAAAACACGTCCATCACTAAACCATCCTTGAGGACCTTGGAAGTAGTCAATGGCGTATTAAAAAGAGTATTCATGTCTGGATCACGAACCATGCTCAACGAAAATGTGGCCTAAAAAACATTTAAAACACTTGTTCCATTCAGGTACCCACAGTAGATTGTATGACTTTCAACTTAAAAACCTTTTAATTTAATTTTTTCAAATCATAATTGATTAAATTTACATTAAACGTAACATTACTTTTAAACCAAAATTGTACTTATTAATCTATGCAACATTCATTGATGGTGAAAACCTTAAATTTGAAATTTTTAATTTACTAGCTTACAATTTATTAATAATCATGCTTATACCTTAAACATAGGTTCATCAAAACAAGGAAAAGCGGCTCTTGCGTCAATGCTTTCAAACTGCGTAGTTCCAATTACTTTTTCGAATCCATTTGGTTTTTTGTACTTGCTTAAATAAAATCCTCCGAGTGAAAAATTCAAATGGCCATAAAAATTAAGAACTAACTGATATTTTTCACCTTGTTGCAAAGTATAACCAAAACTAAAAGCGACAGTTTCATATTTTTCACAAACCAATATTTTCTGGGATTGTTTATGGATCATTGGATTGAAAATGTTTTGAATTTTTACAGAAGTAAAATTGTGCTTACGACTATGTAAAACAATGTACTTTGTAGTTGCTTGTATTGTCAAATTGATTGCAACTTGCGCGGTATAATTTCGCAAAGTCAAATTAGGATGCATATGCAAGTGGTAGCTGTCGGGAAATACGGCAGTAGGCAACCTGTAAAAGATTGACAAAAACACTTGAAAAATTCAAACTAGTTTTTGGATATTTTTATATTTACTTTCTCGTAGAGATTACTTTATTGTCTAACTATTTTACAAACTTTTGTTTTTAGTTTGTACACAACTTACTAGGGCAGTTTTAAACCATTCATTTCAGGTAAATAATTTTTTTTCATTTGCTGGCTTTTTTTACCTTTGTCAATAAAACAAACTGTTGCAAAAGTTTTTAAATTTTAAAAAGTGGCTTGCACATTCGCAATCCTGTTTAGAATTTATAGGCTTGGTTCAAGCACGTAAGTTTAAATCAAACTGGTTCTTCGAAACTGACTTGCTTTTTCCGTTTCTTACATAAATGCTTAAACTTATAATTTTTAAGGATTATTAACAACGCTAAGCAATAAACAGTCATTTTGTTTAAGGGAAACAGTCTCTTTGTTCCTTTATAAAAACATATCGCTGGCTTGAGTTAAGACCCGTTTCCACTACGAGCGTGGAAAAAAGCATTTTTTGTTTGTTTTATTGCTTTTTTTTTGCGCTCGCTTCAATTTTAACCGCTCGCTTCAATCGAAGATCAATAAAAGAGAGAAAGAATGCTCTTTTCCACGCTCGTAGTGGAAAAAAGCGTTCTTTGTTTGTTTTATTGATCTTTTTTTTGCGCTCGCTTCAATTTTAACCGCTCGCTTCAATCGAAGATCAATAAAAGAAACAAAAAATGCTCTTTTCCACGCTCTTAGTGGAAAAGAGCCTTTAATTAATCAAAAGGCAGCCGAATCTTCTTTTGCCGAATCGGAGACGACGAATTCGTGCAATCCCATCGGAAAATGAATCTAGAGCCTACAGACAAGTGAAATGGTGTGAAAGCAGCAAAATATTAATAACTTTGAATATACAGCTTGGTTTTAAGCATCAAAAAAGTAAACAAAGGCTCTTTCCATATCAAGAAAAATTCAATCTTGTAATATGGTGAATAAGTTTTTTGTAAATATAGAAAAATAATTTGATAGAGTACCAAAAAAAGTAAAATACTTTATAACATATGGCAATCAAATAACAAGAAACATCTTTATTTCACATTTTTTGGCTTGCAAATCATCAAATAGTATTACAGTGAATTGTATGAAAATGTGGAACAAGCTGCCAAACAGAACCGAAAAAAGATTTAAATCATTTATAGATTATTGTACAAACATCTGCTAGATATCATTAAAATTTAAACAACATCCAAATTTTACCTATATTAATTATAATTTTTTAGTATTAATATAAGATGAACTAGCTGTACTGTAAAACTGGTTTAATGTTTTAAGCTTTAACTTTAAGAAATATTATGTTTTGCATTGTTTTTGTGCATCTCTTAATCTTTAATTGCTTGCTGAAATCTGTTGTGTTGTTTGTTTATGCTATTTGCCTTTATTTCAATCTAATTTATGCTGTCATTTAATTTTATCTTATTTACCTTCGTTTTTCATGCTTTTTTGTTTTTTTCATCGTGTCTGTGAGGTAGATTATATTTATGATGTAATATGTGTTGTGTTGATTTTTTTCTATGCTTAATAATAAATTTTATTCACCCAAAAACTTAATTAACTATTAATAACATCTTAAAGTACTTGTGAAACTTTTAAATAAGCTGAAGGTAGTGATTAAATGACTTTTTGTCCCTTCCTACCCCTGCATCATATCTGTATACAGCTTTTTGGTTTAATGTAAATGGCTTATCATTATCAGTAAATTTGTTTAATTTTAATATGTAAAAATCTATATCTTGAAAAGCTTTGATGCAAATAAAAAAATCTCTCTCTCTCTCCTTCTCTCTCTCTCTTTCCGTTTGCAGCTTGATGATGGTAGCTTATCAACCATTTCAGGTAGCCATGTCATTTCTGTAGAAAATTGCAACTTTACAATGACTGAAAATGTGCGTGCCATCTTAGAAAACTTTCCACCTCTCAAAACTCATTTACTATTAATACTTGATACAAAAATGGTACTTATCTATATTGCTGGATACATGACACAGAATGACAATCAAACTGCAGAAGACATGCATACACACTAAGAAGCGTATGGTCATTTTTACTAGAAATGAGCTGTGGTGGTTTAAAAATTTCACAAAACTCTGTAAGCTTATGAATAATATATGGATAAGTGCTTTTTTACAAAGTAGTAGACTTTACATGTCAGAAATTTTTCACAGATTTTTAAAAATAATTCATAATTTTATTAATTAAATATAATGGCATCCAATGCAAGAATTATTAAAAATACTTCCATTTGTACTTGCCATAATTTATAGAAAGGCCAAAGCAAAAACTTTTGAAGCTCAGTTTGACTCATAAATACAGTGTGATCAAAAAGTCACTGTGCACCTAATATCATCCAGGTTTTGGTCAATATAAACAGTCATATTTTGATTTGAACAGTAGATATCTAGGATGTTGAACAATATCGTCCCATCATTAGAAAATTTTTGAGCTGTTGAAAATGGTGCTGTCAATAGAAGAGAGGATCTTTTTGGTTGAACATGTACTCTGTGCAAATGGTGAGTACACTGAAGCAGTGAAGCAAGAGTTTTTAGAAAGGTTTTCCACAACTAAATTACCTCATAGAAATATGGTATGCACTTAAGTTTAAAAAAACTGGATCCGTTCATGATGTGTCACGCTGTTTGAGAATATAATCGACCTTTGCATTGGTAAACTTGGTGGACATTTTCAGCAGTTATTGTGAGTCTTGAATAAATTCTTTATTAATTACCAACTGATTGTTGTTTTAAACAATAAACTGGTTATTTTAAACTTGTAGTTATCAATTTCTAAAGGACAGAATGTTGTTTATGCATTGGGATTACAGGTGCACAGTGACTTTCTGATCACACTGTACAATTGCATATTTTTATGTTCATTCTTATATTAGCCAACTCTTATTGTATCCCATATAAATGTGTTTATTGGCAAAAATGTTTTAAAATCTATGTCAAGTTATAATATTGGGTACAGTACATATTTACTGCTTAATAAACCCCACCTAGACTTGGTTATATTTTGTGCTTATTTTATGGCTTATGAAGCTGAGTGTTTCAAAAAATAGTACAAGTTTAAATGGAGTAAGTGACTGCATTTAATTTAGCTTTATCAGTACTGTATTTTTGAAAGCAGCAATTATTGTAGATACATACAAGATAGTATGTGCTAACGAGCTGTTCCAACAGTACTTTTTCAATTGTTTTTTTTTTGGTTTGGTACAACCGAAATATTTTAATTGATAAAAGTTGCTGTATTTTAACTTGTAAAAAAGTACCCCGATTGATTATGACATCATAAAATGTTAACATTTGCATTTTACAACTTTGCAGCCCATCCCAATTGGGATGGGCTTGTCCCGAGCAGCTTGGGTTAAGTTCAACCACTTGAGAACTGGTGTTGGGCAATTCCATTCATCCATGCACAAATGGGATCTTGCTCCTTCATCAAATTGCAAGTGCAGCACTGCTGAACAAACCACAGACCACATTTTAATACATCGAGCACCACATGGAGCATGAGGTCTGATGGATTTGGATAAAACTCGATGCTGGCTTAACAACATCACTGCCAGCATCTGACCCAGGCAGTACAGCAGCTGGGGTAGTAAAAGGATAAACCCTTAGCCCCAGTCCTGTTTATGTCTGACCTGGAGTGAATGCCCTTCCAAATGACAACAACAACTTTACAGAAAAAAACAACTCAAAGTAAAAGCGTAAATAATTGCTCAATGTTTTATAACTATAGCAAACAAATAAAGATTATAAACCTAGGCAAACTAAAAACGTTTACCTCTAGTTGAGAGAGGCAGTTGTATGCTTGCAAGTGCTGTTCTTATAGTATGCTATGCTTTGCTCTGATTTATTCTTTACATTAAGATAGTTAACATGTATATGGCTTCCAAGTAAAGAAAGTGCTGCAATGACACTTCAGATATTTTCTTTAAGATATTTGGTTGCTTCACTTTACAATCTCAAAGACGTAACACAAACGCTTTTATAAAAATGTACCTTGCTTATTTTGGAGCACCACTTGATAATCTGGACAAAGGTTTGGCACCTCACCAAGTTTGCATAACTTGTGTTGAAACACTGAGATCCTGGTTTCAAGGAAATAATGCCAAGCCCTACTGCTACTTCTGCCTTGTAAATGTCAAAGGATTTAATAACAAACAACACCTGCCATATCCCAGCATTCAATCTGCTATAAGACTGATTTCTATTAGTGACAAAATACCCATACCAATTTTTACCAAGCTACCAGAGAGTGTTGAAGACAAGTAGACTTACTTCATGTCTACTTCTGACGAAGAAGGACAGGACATAGTGCTTAAGGCATAAGCTGCTGACCAGGTATCTCCGTATAGCCAGTCTGAATTGAACAATTTGAACAGAGACATAAATTTGCCTAAGCAATCTGCTGAACTGCTACCTTTTAAGATACAGGAGAAGCATCTTTTCAAAACCAATACAAATGCTTTATTTTATCATAACATAGAGGCAAAATTGAAAAAGTACTTCCACTCTCATGGCCAACTCGTTTACTGCACAGGTGTTAAAAGGTTTCTTCTTTGCCTTTCAACATCTGTGCTTCTTCTCTGCTATGAGTTTGCCTGCACATCATTCAAGTGACTGGAGACTAATTATTGATAACTCAGAAAAAAGCCTAAGTAGTGTCGTACTCCACAATGGAAACAAGTATGGATCTATTCTTATAGGATACTTTGTTATCCTAAAAAAGAACTATGCAAATATCAAGGCTGCGCTTCAAAGATTAAAATACTGTGGCCATCAGTGATTGATCTGCACGGATTTAAAAATGGTGAATTTCCTACTGGGACAACAAGGAGGTCGGTCTGAATACCTCAATTTTTTATGCTACTGAAATAGTTGAGCTAAGAGCATTGAATAAGAAAAGAATGGCCATGAAGAAATACAATCAAACCAGGAGAAAATATAAAAAACAACCCTCTAGTTGATTGGAAAAACATCACTCTACTACCATTGCGCATCAAACTTGGACTAATGAAGCAGTTGTCAAATCATTTGTTAAAGAAATTGTTTTGACTACATAATGCTCAATCTTTTCTGGCCTTAAAAACCACCACCTTGTGATTACAATGACTGCCATTAACCCATTAATGCCCAAATTTTTCTAAAGTGTTTTTTATGATAGTTAGTAAGATATTTGCATTTTAGATGCAAAAAATTTATTTTGGATGAAATATGTAAGAAACATAGAAATTATAAAAAAAAAGGTGATCTTTTAAAAAATCATTGGGCAGATGTGAGTAAAAAATATGATAATTCAAATTTTGTTTGACAATTTTCCAAGTAATCTTTTAAAAGATCACTAGGTATTAATGGGTTAAAGCTTGAGCTTAGAGTGCACTTTCCTGCAATAAAAAAGCTTGTAATTGTTAAGATATTTCCTCAGCCTGCAAGAACTTGGGACCAAGATGACCATTAAAATGTATTAAGTGCATCCCACCTAAATGAGTTTTTCCAAGAATCTTGGTAAAAGGAGGAACAAAGCAAGCGTTTCCATCAAGACATCAAAGTAATAAAAGAATGTTATCAAGGTCAATGAAGTTGCAATATAATGCCAGATTACTGCTGAAGTTTGATGAACAATAAGTTGCAAATTATAAGAGATCAGCCACAAAAAAAAATTATGTTTTAACCTGAATGCTTTAGATTTATGCAACACCACTAAAAGCTTTAAAATGTAGTGTTAGTTTTTTTCTGTATCGAATGGGTTGTTTTGGTTCAAAGTTGCAAATTTAATTCTGTGAGGTAAACACATAAAAAGGTAGCTTTTCACTAGTGCTTAGTTGCTATGTTTTATTACATATTTCATTTATATGTATGCTGCAGTCAGGAATATTCAAAAAGGATAAAAGCATGAAAGTGATTAAAAAAGTATTCTTATGCAAGTAGCTGCCTTTTATTGAAAATATTATTCGTCATAAGAGTGCTTAATTACAATGTAAACTTTTTAACTTGCAGCAATAATTTCATTTTCAAAATCTTGTTTCAATATCTCAAAAACATGATGTGATTGGCAAAAACTTAAATCAGATTTGGATTCAGCACTCCATCATCATTATCATAATTTTCAGGAAAAACATTAAATTAGTTCAGTGTATTTCCTTTGCCCACTTGTCCTTTTGGAGTTGTGGGGGCAGCAGCTCAAGTTGGGATCTCCAAGCATCCCAATCTTCTGCAACTAGTGGCAATTCTGCTGGTGAAATTCCAAGACATGACCATGCCAACATAATTCTGCTAGCGAGTTCTGGGTTACCTTCAAGGTCTTTTGCCACTCAGAAAAGCATCCATTAGTTGCTTTGCTGTTCACTTGTGGGACATTCATGTCACATGGCCATACCAGTGCAGTTGAGATCATTCTATGCAGAGTAGTAGCAGTTTGATGTTGAGAGATTGACAATGTTACTGCTTTTTAACCTTGTCGAGTAAGGATAAACCTCTGACTTTTCACAAGAAACCTATTTTGGCCGCCTGCATTTGGCATCCCACTCTTTCAGTCATTACCCAACACTCATGACCATAGGTGAGGATAGAAACAAAAACTGACCTGAAAACAGAAAGCTTTGCTTTTGTACACAGCTCTTGTTTCAAAACACATGATCATTGTTGCATGGGCAACTTCAGCCTTTCTAATAGATTGCTATCTTAGCATGGTGTAGGGGTTTGTGTTTTCTATGATCCTAAAAGCATTCCTGTCTGGAGTTTTCAACTCTTCTCAGGGTTACCCATGGCAGTAAGGTCAAAGATGAAAAATAGACCAAAAGCAATCTAATAAATTTAGCAAAATAAATAGCCTAAATGACAATATTCATACTGTATCAGGTGTCGCACAGGATAAAAAGGTCTGTGTTTGGGTTTTAGGCAGAGGGGTCTGTTAAAAACATAAGCTACATTCTCTCCACTGACCATAATTAAAAACCCATCAATGCATTTGTTATGCATTTGGGGAGGCAAATGGGGGCAGCACACCTGTCTGTACTTGAGTTGGTCCCAAACATTGGGATCTTTGCATGGGCAACTTTAGCACTCCAAATTACTGAAATTTATTAAAAAACTACATGCAAGAAAAATTGTATTGATCAGTGTAATTTGTATAGCAATAAACAATGAACATAGTTTTAAGCCAGAACTTTTAATAGTACAAAAAACATACTAAACCTGTAATGTTGCCATGGAAATCTTTCTTTACTTGATTTATCAATGCAAACAGACTTTGAGGGTAAACTTATTTTTTCTAAAAAATAAAAAAGTACACTCAAAAATAATTTTATAAAGATATAGAATAAAATTACAGCAGAATATTTTTCAAACTTGTTGAATTCATTGATTTTATTTGACATCATGAAAAAATTTTGGTGACCCCTGGCATGAATAATACTACTTGATGAAACAAAGTAGGTTGGATGAGCTTTAATCTGTAATCTATTTACAAGCTATCATCAAAGGATTGTAAGGAATAAAAATTGAGAAAGCCGTGTCCACAATTGAAATTAATCAGAAAATAAAAAAATTGTGCACAAAAGTTGAGTGGCTTGTGCCACTAATAAAAACCCAGTCAACTTCAAAGCACAATTTTTTTTGTTCTTTTCTATTTTTACACATCAAGATTATAGTGGTACCTCAGGATATGAATTTAATTTATTTTAGGATGGCATTTGTAAGGTGATTTATCTGTATGCAGAAGCAAGATTTACATGTAATTGGCCTGATCCACTCCAATCCACCCAAACCTACTCTTAAAAGTGCAAATATTATAACCCCTCAGGCAACAATTAGACATTATAAGCACATATTCAATAATACACATCTAAACAAACAATAAGACATTAATAATATCTATAAAACAACAATAATGCACATTGTTGTTATGAATAATGACAATTTTGTTGCAACCCACACAAGAACAGTCACACAATACACTATGAAGTGTAAAACAACCACAAAAATTTACAGTGTATGTAAACTTACCATAAAACCTCTAATTGAGTGCCACCCTGTTTTTTCAAAAATCATTGTAAGTGATTTTTGTTTGTGCAACTAACCCGGATTCCCCTGCAGTTGCTATTGCTTCTTCAGAGATCCATTTTCTCTTGGTTTTTTTTTTTTATTCTATGTTTTTTATTTTTATTTTATGCTAATGCTGATAGAGGGATTTCGGGTTAGTTTCACTGCAAAAAGAATTGCTTACGGCGACTTCTTGAAGAGACAGGGTGGCACTAAATTAGAGGTTTTATGGTAACCATTTAATTTATGTACATTATGTAATTTTTTTGACTTTGTGTTTTATTGATTTTTTATCTGTATCTTGAACTGTTTGTTGTATCTCAAAACAAATATTTTATTGAGATTTGGTTCATAAGTCGAAATATTCATAGCCAGAAACAATTGTATCCCAAGGTACAACTGTAATTAAATTTCATTTATTTGTTTTTTAAGCTTGATTCAACCTGTAGTTCAAAGGCAAAAAACTGTGATCCAAATACAGCTCCTTTTTTTGAAAATATGCTAAAACCAAAAAAATCTTTCTGGCTTTTGATTTGATGTAGGGTTATTTTAGTGTTTACTTGACTTTCAAAGTCAAAATTTTTTGATTAGAAATAAACTTTGTAGAACCTCCAATACATATTTAATGTTAAAAAAGTCAAAAATAGTTTATGTATATACTATGTATGTAAAAATTATCAAAAATATCAAGAATGTAAAAAAATTGATTACCTTGAACTTCAGGATTGGAACAGCTTTTTATACCCAATCCAATATTGACCATCAAAATTAAACAAATTCCAATAATCAATATAGAGACAATTGAATTTTTATATTTTCTTTCATCTTTAGCATTTTGAATCATTCTATCTTTGAAAGTGAGAGTATCAGTTCTGTTAGACCTTAAAAATACATAAAAAAACTATTATTGAAAAAATACAACCTATATAATACATTTATTACAACCAATTTACTTTTAAAACCACTCATTTAAGTAATATGCTAAAAATACTTAAGCCACTTAGTTCAATTTTTAATTTCCAAGTCAATTTAAAAATGCTTTTCTAGCAAGCTACTATATAAACTGTATTGCAGCAGCTGCTTTTGCAACAAACTCACTTCCTCAGAGATGAAAATACAGTTTCCTGCACAAAAACTTTTGTGAATTCACTTCCTCAACCATTATTAAAAGCACCAAACAAATTGAATTGTCTTCACAAAGCTTACAGTTGAGCATTAAAAACCAGTTAAATATTTTTATGTTTAAAAAAATCTTAACATATGCTAACAAATTTAAGCATTTGATTTTTTTTAAGTACTTATTCTATTAAGTTTTTAAGTGATTTCACTAAGATGTAAGCACTTGTGTCTTTGTGTGAAATTCTTTTCACCAAGAAGCAGTATGATCAAAACAGAGTTTCCTGATTTGGTATAAATAATGTCTGCAACAGGTGAGAATCTCTTTAATACAATATCAGATTATTTCGAAAAAATAAAGGTTAAACTTGTAAACAGCATAGGCTTCTCCTCTGATGGTGTAAGCAATGTGTTGCAGTGCTTATAATTAATTATAATCAAGACTAAAAGTAAGTTTTATCCAATATAACTTTTGTTCAATGCACATGCCAAAGTTTGGCTCTGTGTACTGCACATGCATTTAGAAAGTTACCAGCCAAACCAGAGTTTTTGCCATCAGAAGCTGCCTGGTAGTTTAAGACCACCAATCTAAAAAAGCTGAATTTTTTGAAGTATTTGAAGTGATATCTGATACAGACATTTGGCCAAATAAATTCATCAAGTGCAACACACTACTTTGTCAAGGGCAAATGTAGTGAACTCAAGGCCTATTTTTCTTTGATCAATAGTAAAGATAAGAATTACCATGCTTGACTGATAACTGCTTTCACATCAGCAAAACTTCCTGTATTTGACATTTGCCTTGCTAATTCTGCTTTGCAAGCAACAAATGCTGATCAGTGAAGATATTTGAATATTTAACATGCTTCCAGCAAAGTCTTTCCAACAGAATCTATGAAACACAAACTCATCCTAAGGAAGTTCAAAACAGCTTACCTCTTGAGAAGATCAGTTATGAAGCAAAGTTTTTGCTAGAGCTTCAGAAGTCTAATTCAAATAAGGTGAAAATTGACAATATCAATGTGAGATGTACAGAATTTTTACTGGAAATTCACTCTCAGCTAAAGGATGACAGATAATGTCAAAATTATTCTAAGCACAAAAAAATTCTCCCCTAAGCAATGTGTAAACCAAATGAAATGTCAATTCAGTGACATTCCAGCCCAATTTTATCAAGTAAATCACTTTGAAATCAGTGATGTTGAAGATCAGTACAGAAAAGCTTGAAGAGCAGAAGAACAGCTTGGGTTAAGCTCAACTGCCTGCGGACTGGTGTTGGGAGATTCCATTCACCCATGCACAAATGGGGTCTTGCTCCTTCACCAAATTGTGAGTGTGGCACCTCTGAACAAACCGCAGACCATGTTCTAACAGCATGCCCTTACATTGGGCACCACATGGAGCACAAGGTATGATGGTTTTGGATGACGAAACTCGATGCTGGTTTAATAACACCATTGCCAGCATTTGATTCAGGCAGTGCAGCAGTCTGGGGTAGTAAAAGGATAAACCCTTGGCCCCAGTCCTGTTTGTGTCTGACCTGGAGTGGATACCCTTTAAACGAAAACAACGAGTACAGAAAGTTGTTGCTGGTAAATAGGAATGAACAGTTCAGCAATAAAGCAGTACCAATAAATGCTGTTGCATTTTGGTCTGTCATGTGGAATTACAAAGATGCTCTTAATGATTTACTTGTTGCTAACACAGCACTCACACAGAGATGGTCAGATCCACATAAAGTAGAATCCAGAACCACATTGCTTCAATATTATGGGATCTGGATCTGCTCTGGTCTGATCAAAATCAAACAAAATACTGCAATAACATGCTACTGTGTAGTTTTTATGGAGTTTGAATATTCGATTTTTGGCAAGCAGCTGCTTCTTGCATGGCTCAATAAAAAGGCAAGACCAGCAGATTACCAGAAGTCAATTGCCATCTTATAAAACAAGAAATCAATGGAAAAAATATGACCAAGTACACATGAACAAAATCACCAATATTTCTTAAGTTATAAAAATCTTACACGTATTAGCTAACAAAAAAAGAAATCTTGATTGTCACATCAAAACTATCAATTACCTCTTATAATTGTTAACCAGGCATATATAAAACCTGTATCAATAGAAATACAAACTTTAGTATAAAATAAACTGCATTAAAAGAAATGATAAAGGAAATATAGCATTAAAATATAATTATTACTAATGAAAATTTAGCAAAAAAATTTTTTTTAATATACGTAAACTTAATTTGCTCAATTTCATTTTTTATGAGCTGGCAGTACACATCTAATCGATAGGCTTCCATTACCAGCATACCAGCATAGAGGAAGCCATTTTTTTCTGTTTTCCTCAACAAAGTACAACACAAGCAGCTGATATACTACATAATGTGGATGATTATTTCAAAAAATGGGACTTGAAGTGGGAGAATCTATGTTCTGTTTGTACAGATGGAGCCCCTGCAATGATTGGTGCACGATTAGTTTTTGCAAAAAGGCTGAAAGCATTGGCTCCTGGTGCAATGTCAGTCCACTGCATGATACACTGCCAAGCTCTGGCAAGTCAAACTCTCCCTTCAGACCTACAATCAGCATTAGATATTGCTATCAAAATGGTGAACTTTGTGAAAAAGAGTGTGTTAAACACAAGGCTGTTTTCAAAGCTTTGTAAGGACATGTCAGCAGACTACACCACACTTTTACACCAATACAAATATGCACTGGCTTTCAAAAGGCAACATGCTGTCCAGACTGTTTCAATTGCAAGAAAAATTAGCAGAGTTTGTTGGCAGGCAAAGACAAGAATTTGCAACTTTCTTCAATGATCCTTCTTTCGTAGAATGCTTGGCTTATTTAGCCGATATCTTCCAAAAATTAAATACCCTGAATTTATCCATGCAAGGGAGTAAAACCACTATCATAAATCTCTTATGACTCACTTAATGCTTTTGTGGAGAAATTAGAGTTGTGGAAAATGCATGTCATGAAAGACGTTTTTGTGATGTACAACAGACTCTCATCCATAACCAGAATGAATGAATCAATAAATATTTTAGCAGAGGTCGCAGAACATTTGTGCAAATTGGAAGAAGAACTAAATCACTACTTTCCTGAGTGCATAGTTATGAATGAAAATCTAAAAATAGTGAGAAATCCAATCAATGCAAACTTATCTTCCCTGCCCATGCATCTCCAAGAAGAATTTATTGATTTAAAAAATGACTCAACCATGAAGACTGCATTTGAGAATTTTGAGTTAACAACATTCTGGTATAATGCTAGTGCTTCATATCCTCGAGCAGCCAAATATATGATGAGCAAGCTGCTTTCATTTGGGTCAACTTACTTATGTGAAGCCACTTTTTCAGCTCTTGTTGCAATGAAAACAAAATCTAGAAATACCATATGGAAAATGACTTGATTTGTTCATTGTCATGCATTAAACCTTGAATATCTCTACTTGCAAAGAACAAACAATCTCAAGCTTTGCATTAACAGTTGCGTTGTGTGGGTTATTATTAAAATGTTATTCTTTTTTTTTAATTCACATTGTGAAGTTATTCTGTATTTTTTTTACAAATTTTTTAGTTTTGTAAGAAAGTTGATTATAAACAATTTAAGCAGAACTTTAAGTGAGTCACAGAATATTTTTAAAAGTGGGCCACAACTACAAAAAGGTTAAGAACCCCTGATATAGGGGTTTTAATGACCAGTATCCAAAAAGCTGCAGAAATTACTAAACACCTGGTACCATATATTTTTACCAGGAATAAAATTCTCCCTAAACTTGGACAAAAGTAAATCAAGAAAAAACTTGATTTTAGCGATCTTTTACTGTGGCACATTTGCACTAATTTTTGAAATATATCAGCAAAATGCAAAAACTTTTGTAGCAAATCAAATCAACAATCTGACATAATTTTTGAAAAAAAGGAGTTGCAATGCTCTTTCTCTTTGAGAAGTACATTGCATTCATTGATTTAGAGTTAACACTTTGTAGAATAAGAAGCCTTACAAATACTTTAGGTTCTTTTGCATTTGTGTGAAACCATTTCAAAGCATGAAAATACTTGGGCAAATTCAAAACATTTTCATCCAAAAATTCCTTGGCAAAATGATTTGCTTCAACAGCTAAGTATTTAAATACATCAGCATTATAAAAACTTTTCAAACAACTCAACTGGATCATCTATATTTATGGGGACAAACTTCACACCACTATAGACAGTAAAAGTGAAATGATCCCTTTTATGGCCACTTTTAACCCAATCAGAAGGTAAAGCAATTGAGTCATCATCACTAGATTCATAACTGCTTTCTAATAATTATTCATCAGATGAATCATCACATTCAGTATCAAAATCACCATCACTAAGATCATGATAAAAAGACATCATTTTCTGATTGCTAAGTTTCTGTGTTTTTGCATTGCTCACTTTGGAGAAAATGTCACATGTCACGCAAAGGTGTTGCTGCCACAAAAGTTTCAGAATGTATAAAAGTAAAAACACAAAAAATATAAGTAAAACTGTTAAAAAATTGCAAAAATAAGTAAATAATGAGTTTTGTAAATAAGTAAATATTGAGTTTTGGCATTTAAAATTGATGAGGTAAAATTTGGACAAGTTTTGATTTATAAAACTCAGTAAAAAGACTCCTAAGCAACTGAAACTAATGGTGTGTAGTTTCATGATGTAACACCACCTTGAAAAAAAAATTGACTTTATTGACTTTAACTGGTTGCAGGAAAACAGTGGAGATTCTCTCCACTAAAAACTTAAACTGACATGCGATTGTCGAACCTCCCTCCCTTTGGAGATACAGAGACATTGCTGTCTAGTTGTTTTTACTTTTTAGCCAACAGTGAAAAAATTATTGTAATTTAGAGCTGCACATAATCCCCCAATAGTGGACAGTAAAAAAAAAGTCTTTTAGATAAACACAACAATGCGACAAATGTAGATAGGTGTTCAACCACGAAATTATCAATTATTAAACTGCTCTAGCTTGAATGAAATGGTTTTGTTCTCCAGCTTATTATCATTTTAATTTTTATACTGGCTGTTTTGAGTGATAAACTTTTTTGCTAACAATTACAGATCTAATTAAAGTCTTTGATACTTGTTTTAGGTAAACCATTTCCCAAATATGTATATTTTTGCAAAAGCCACCTGTTGGCATAAACAAAGTTGAATTTTCTTGCTAAAGATTCTTATAATTTCACCTAAAATTGTATTTACGACAAAACTATTTTTATCTTTGGCCATCATATAAAATTATAACATGATTAGCACTGCAACTTTATAAAGCTTTATCAATCTCGCTTTAAACAGAAAAACTTTTTTTTATAATGTAAACCTGGTTACCTAAATTATTTTTTATTATATTGAACATTTCATTTCTACCATTTAACACAGAGCCTTAAGATTCCTTTTTAGTTTAGTGGTTCTAAACCTTTTCAATTTTTTGGACCCCTTTAACCAATATTCACAACTAAATTCTCCCCATTCGAAATTTAGTTTGTAGCCTAATTAGTATGTTTATATCAGTACACAAAGAGAAACTACCATTCTTACAATTTAACTTAAATTCAATAAACTTTTAGACTAATCTACATTACCATAAAATTATTTGTATTAGTTAATAAAAAAAGCTTAAGAATATAATTTGACTTTCATGTAAGCAATTGTATTGAGTAAATTGTGTTTTGTTTTGTTATTTTATAATGGTAAATAATGGCTAATAATTTTGTGATAGTAGCTATCTACTGCTGCTATTATTGCAGCATGTGGGTATATTACTTTTTACCCACAGCACTGCAAACCATTAACCACAATAGAAGTAAAACAAAAGCCAGTAAAGTTAAATCAAAATTAATCCTATCTTTCTTTTATTTATTCAAGCCAGGGATTTATTTTTAGAAAACAATAAGGAAGGATGCTTAAAGTAGCATTTTACATAGGCTTAATAAGTTTAAACCAAACCAATTTTTCAATGCCAATTGCTCTTTCTGTTTTTTAGGTTCATGCTTAAGCCATAAAAAAAATCATCTGGCTCTGGCTTCAGAGCAGAAATATTTTAGTGTTTTGGCTTTGGCTCCCTTGATTTTTTTTTAAATTAAAAAAATAGATTGTAGCTATACTAACTATAAAATATGTATTTAGAAAATTTAGATTTGTTATGTACGAGGGCTGTTTGAAAAGTAACGGGACTGTGTAAATAATTATTTTATTTGAAATGCCATGTAAAAATTACAACTTGTCCCCTTCAAAGTAATCTCCTTGAGCTCGAATGCACTTTTCTAATCTCTGCCGCCATGCTTCTATGCACTTCTGGAAAGATTTCATTGGGATTGCTCGTAGTTCCTTCGTTACGGCTGTTGTTATGGCTTTTGAGTCTTGAAAATGGGTTCCTTTAATGACTCCCTTGAGCTTAGGAAACAAGAAAAAATCACAGGGAGCCAGATCTGGCGAGTAGGGTGGTTGCTCCAGCACGGCAATGTTATTTTCTGCAAGAAATTGTTGTATGCTTAAGGCATTGTGAGCAGGAGCATTGTCATGATGAAGCAGCCATGACTTTGTCTCCCACAATTCTCTTCTTTTCTCCCTTACCGAACGCATCAAACGTCGCAAGATGTCTTTGTAAACATTCTGGTTAATGGTTTGGCCCTGTGGCAAGAATTCTAGATGAACAATTCCATGAACATCAAAGAAAACAATCAGCATCACCTTAATTTTGGACTTGAACAGCCTTGCTTTCTTGGGTCTTGGTGAGGATGCACTCTTCCATTCAAGGCTCTGCCGTTTGGTGAGTGGATCGTACTTGAAGATCCACGACTCATCACCAGTAACAATTCTACTCAGCAGATCTGGTGTAATTTCAAGTTGTTTCAGGATGTCTTGACACACTTGCACACGATTTTCCTTTTGCCCATCATTCAGCAACCTTGGTACCATTTTCGCACAAACCTTCCTCATCCCCAGATCTTCTGTAATGATCCTCCACACCCTCTCACTATTCATGCTCAACTCATCTGCTATCATTCTAACAGTAAGGTGGCAGTCACTGCGCACTTTTTCTCTCACACGCTCAACATTTTCGTTTGTTCTGCTTGTTGTTGGCCTTCCACTCTTAGGATCATCTTCCACATCCTCTCTTCCCTCTCTGAACCTCTTGTGCCACTCAAAAATCCGAGTTCTTGACATCGTAGCATCTCCGTAAACTTCTTGGAGCAAATTGAATGTTTCAGTTGGAGTTTTTCCAAGTCGAACAAGAAACTTCAAGTTGATTCTTTGTTCAATGCTCATTATTTGTTAACAAAAGAAGAAAAAAAAAGAAAAAAATATTTACTAAATAAATTATCCCAAAACGAACTACAGTAAAGCACCTTTCAAGAAAAGCCTGTAAAAAAGCATATGGTTGTCACAGAATGCTGAAACTACATTTTTACAACCACAAGACATTGCGCCATCTTAAAAAACAAAGCTTTTATCACTGTTGCAAGTGTTGTTTGTGCAAAGCATACAGTCCCGATACTTTTCAAACACACCTTGTATGTATTTCTTAGTTTTACTTTTTATTGCAAAGAATAAAACGATTTTCATTTTGTAAATGTATAATAAATTTTTTGATTTTTAAATAGGTTGTATCTTTCTTTACCAGAATGCATTAATAATTTAGCTGCTAATTTATAATTAAATTGTTTTTGTTAGTTAATTCATAATGCACTTTTTGAGTAAACCTGCCATTTTTAGCAAATTCTGTGGCTTGTTAAGAGTAAAAATCAGAATTTTTATAATATGCAGCTTTTTCAAGCCAATAAATATTTAAAATCATAAAGTTTTGCTAATTTCTTTTATTGTCTAATAGAAAACTATAAAAAATTTAAAATTTGTTTTATTGTTTTATTGCTAATTTCTTTTATTGTCTATTAGAAAACTATAAAAAATTTAAAATTTGTGTATTGAATACAAGTATAAGATTATAGAGCAATTAAACAGTTATATATACGAGGTGTGTTTGAAAAGTAT